>CM031611.1:17724858-17732060 GCA_018398815.1 Conus ventricosus | reverse complement strand
CGATTCGCGCCTTACCACAACCCCTTTTGCTCCTCAATGCATGTTAAACTGTGTAAGCATGTAGCAGCCCAGTTAAAAATTAAAGTCGCGATAGCTGATTACTTCTTTCTGCCTTGTTGAAACCCAGACTGGCATGTTAGTATCATCAGGCGTTATATAATCAATCAGAACGGCCAACAGCACTTTTACGGGCGGCTCCATCGAAGAGACTCTGGGATTTTAGAGAAGCATGGGGCCACGCTTTCATGAACATTTGTGGGGTTAATGATGTCCATGTCCGCCTCACTAAACATTTTGCTTATTTGTTGTCACTACTGAATATTTTTCCATCGTATATAGTTTTCTGTCCCGGATTTACTTGCGGCCGTCATTTTTAAAGCCAAAATATTTACGTAAATCAAAAAAAATAAATGTAATAAAAAGTAAGTAAAACAAGCTTTTTATTCTTCGCCCAAGCTTTTGCAACACTTCAAGACACGTTAACCTTACAATAACACCCGCCAATATTTTAGCTTTTTCTAAATCACTACAGTCAATGCCCATCACTTTGATTTGCTTCGTCAAATAGTTCACTATGATCTTTTTTTATAATTGTCTATATCATCCTCAAAACCCAATTCACAAAATCAATTTTTTAACACTTTCATTGTCTCGTCAAATAGTTCATTGCACTTCTTAAATCAGATTCGCTGAGTTCAAACCGTCATTTTTTAAATCTAAATAAATAAAAAATAATTGAAAATTTCAGCTTTTAAATTCATAGTTCACCTTTCTAATTTAAAAAACTGTTCAGGTGTAAAGGTAACAGTTACTCCTTTCAAGATCACAGACACATGCAAGTCACATCTCAGGGGCAATATTATCAAGTAAAATGGCAAAAGCCCTTTTTAATTGGTTTAGGACAAGGCTCGAGATTTTTTCTAATGGCTTCCATTAAAGCTTTCCCCGAAAAGTTTAAACTTTCAAAAAGTTCTGTTATAAATTCATCAAACCCATCTTTAACTCTTCTTTAAACACTCCTGCACTAATCGCCCACCCAAAATCATCAAATAATTTCTGTAAGCGTTTTTAAATACGTGGGGGTCATTTTTTAAAATCCAGATTAAAATCATAAATACAAAATTAAGTAAGTAAGCCGCTCCTCTTCCCGTGAGCATTTGTTGATGTTAGTCGTAAAAATTGATCTTCATTAAAGCAAATAGTACTCCTTCGGGGCCGTAGAAACAGTTAGATTAGCATCTTCAGAAGCTATATAATCAACTAAAAAGGCAAATAACTTTATAATTGGGGGGGGCCCAAAAATTCGGGGAAATTTTTACTTATAGCCTGCTTAACGTTTTTCTCGCAAATCAAATGCGATTAAAAAATCAAAATTTTGTTCACAAACCTTTTCTTTAACTTTTCTTTATCCCTCCCCCCCCAATCCCCTTTAAAGTATTTTAAAATAACTCTGTACTATTCTTTCTTCTTTTTTAAAAACCCCAAAAAAAAACCAAAAATTTAAAAAAAAATAATTAATTCTGTAAATTTTTAAATTCTTATGTTTTGGGAGAAAAAGCCCTTTATGCGGGTTCATGATCGCCCAGGTTTTTCTGCCCCAAAAACCCCCGTTTAAATTTTACGGGTTTTTGGGTAAATTATTTAGGGGTTTTTGGGTGGTTAAATTTTTTTTGGTAAAATAGGTTTTAATTTTTGGCCAAAATTTTGATATTGATGGACTGATTTTAGTAAAAGGGGTTTCCCCCGTGCGAAATCCAGGGGTGGCGTAAACCCCCGCAAAAAAGACATTCTCTCAACCTCTTTCCCCAAAAAAGAACCCAAACTATAAAAAATTTATTCAAAAAAAACACCGCCCAAACTACGTATCTTCAGGGCCCAACCTAAAAAAATTTAATTGACGAAACTAAAAAAAATAAAAACCCAACACAGCAAAAAGGGGGTGAAAAAAAAAAGGGCTTTTTGCATCAAAAAAAAGAGCAGTGCCCCCCTACAAAAAAATGCCTTCACAACAAAAAGAAAAAACCCAAACCCACTTGCCCACCCAAAAAATTAAAAAAAACATACAAAAGGGACACTGAAAACCACTTAAAAAACCAAAATTTGCAAACCACAAAAAAAACATTTAATAAAGAAAAAATAAAAAAACCCAAAACAGAACTGAGCAAATATATCGGGAAACTTAAAGACCAAAAAAAAAGCAAACATTTTATCCTGGAAAATCATAAAAAAGCATCCCCCTAAACAATTTTTCCCCAAAAGGGTCAACCTTTTTTAAAATAAAAGGGTTAAATCCCAATGAAACCACATTTAGCAATTTTAAAAACCCCAAAAAAACAAAAAAAGGGTAAACAACGCGGGCAAAAGGGAAATCTTTTTGGGAATACACCAAAAACAAAAACCTAAACCCAAAAAAAAAAACACGTCAGCCAAACCCCGCACAGCAAAAAAATCCGAAAACGGACCCAAAAAACGCTTTAAAACATGGGCGGTGGAAAAACCAAAAACCATCCGGATGACAGCGCAACCGCTCGAAAAAAAATTTGTAGATTCTTTTTTAAAAAACACAAATGTTGCCCCCAAGGGGTCGACCCACTATCAAAATCTTTTTGGGGTTTTTAACCACACTAATTTTAATCGCTCCCCCTCATTTGGGGGGAAAAAAACCCCTTAAAATTTTAAAAGGGGAAAAAAAATTTTTTAACAGTCAACAAAAGACAAAACCCTTTTTCCCAGTCCAAATCCAATATAAAAAACTAATAAAAAAACGAAAAGTTCATGCACAATAAAAGGGAGAGCTTTCTTTTTTCTGAATCCAAATGTAAAAAAAGAGACAAAAACCCCTACGACTTCAAATCAGGGCGTTTCACCCCACCAAAACCCGAAATAAAAACCGTTTAAAGTAAAATAAAAAAGAATGAAAAAGCCAACATCCAATTAAAAAAATCAAAACAACATTTCCAAAAAATTTTTCCAAAAACAAATAAAACAAATAAAAACACAAAAAATATTTGTAAAGGTGATAAAACCAAAACTACACAAAATGGAACCAAAAAAATACCCCAAACCCTTCTTGACAAAAATTTTTAAAAAAAACTAAAAAAAAAAGCCAAATAAAAATAAAACTGACAAAATCCCACTAAAGAAAAAGAACTTGCACTGGGCTGGACCTAAGGACGGGGTAAAAAGCAACAAAAACAAAAAAAGCGTTCATAACACTAAAGGGACCAAAAGGGCCTAACTTACAACAACCCAACATGAAGAAAAAAAACCCAAATAAAAACGAATTTGGCAAATAATTAAAAAATCCTAAAAAAAACAAAAAAAGAACGTAAAATCAAACTTTTGAATACAACCTCAAAAGAACACAAATGAAGAAATTCAATGGTTCAAAACACTTGAAAAAAAAACAACACGGTATCATCACGTTCGCATTGTATTTTTTTTAACCCATCCATAATGAGGAACTGCCCCACCAAAGCTTCTAAAATTTCCCTAGAAACCATACCCCCAAACAGGCCCAGAAATGGAAATCAATTTCCACCCCAAAAAACCCCCCGTACGGGCAAAAATAAAACCCCGGGACCCAAGAAAAAAAACAAAACTCACATTAAAATGAACCAGGGATCATATAAAGGGGGGGGCCAAAAACCCAGCAAAACGGGTCGGACTAAAAATCCCTACCCAACACCCAAGAAACAACTGGGAAAAACCCAAGTTGGTTTATCCGAACACGGCCTTGCTGCACAACCCCAAAAACCCCAAAACCATTGAAAATAAGAAAAAAAAATTTATGTAAAATTTTCCCAAAAACCCACAACAAAAAACACCATTGAACAAAAAAAAAAGGTTTAAAAATACCAAACCCTAACATTTGATCTCATAAACAACATAATAAACCTAAAAGAACCCAATGACCACCCCCTAGTAAACTCAAAAGCAACCCACCCCCCCAAACTGTTTTTTAAAAAGCCAAAACCCAAATGCAAAACAAACTAAAAACCCTTTAAATCATAAAGATTTCAACAATGCAGCAGAAAATTTATCAAAAGCACTGCAAAAAGGGGTACAACTACAAACTACAATACAACCCCAGACAATAACAAAAAAAAAATAAGAAAAAAAAGGGAAAAAAAAAATCAAAATGGTACAACCCCCATACGACGGGAAAATAAATCAAAACAAAAAATTGGGAAAAGAAATTTTTTAAAATTTTTAACAACCTCGTTTCCCCCAAAAAACCCAAACTATATAAAATAATTTTAACAAAAAAAAACCGCAAAAATTCGTATTTTGAACATCCCAAACCCCAAAAATTTTTAAATTTACGCATCAATAAAAAGAAAACCAAAACCCCAAAAAAGGGTTTTAAAAAAGGAAATCTTGCAAAATTTCATCAAAAAAAAACATCCCCCTAGCAAAAAATGCCTTTAAAAACAACTTGATACCAAACCACGGGGACAAAAAATTAAAGAAAAAAATACCTAGGGGCACTGAAAAAAAAACTTCAAAAAACCCAAAATGCAAACCCCAAAAATCATTTAATAAAAAAAAAAAATAAAAAAACCCAAAAAGAACGACAAATATATCGGAAACTTTAAAAACCCCAAAAACCCTACAAATACCGGGGAAAATCAAAAAAGCTCACCAAAACACAATTTTCAAAAAGGCAACCAATTTTTTTAAAAATGAAAATGGTTTAAAACTATGCAAACTCACCCCCTTTTGCAACTTTAAACACCAAAACAGAAATAGTAAACAACGCAGGGAAAAAAAAAATCGTTGTTATTAATACAACCCCCCAAAAAAAAAAACCTGAAAGCCCCCCAAAAAAAACGGGAGCCACCCCCCACGTGCAAACAACCGCAAAAAGGAGCCCCCACGCTAAAAAAATCGGCGGGGGAAACCAAAAACCATCCTGATGACAGCGAAAAGCGCTCGAAACAAATTTTTTAAAATAGTTTTTAAAATTCCCCTTTTAACTTTTTTAACTAATGTTGCTCCCCAAGGGGGTTTAGCACTTAAAAATTTTTTTAGGCATTTTTTAAAAAAACTATCTATATATAAATATAAATAAATAATATAAAATATATATATAAAATATAAATAATATAAAATATCCATCGACTAAACTGTACATCCAACAAATATTTAAATTATCCCGGGGGTCTGTCTCTGGCCCTCTCTTTTCTCCTCCTCTCTCCTTTTCCCTCTTTTTTTTCTCTCTTTTCTCCTCTTTTCTCTCTATAATATATATATACAAACCTACATTTAAATCTAAACATATAAAACATATATTCATCTCTCTATCCCACTGTAAACTGGGTATTAGCTAATTTATCTGTGTGCCGTGTTCCCCTGTCTGGGCTGTCTGTGTGTATGTGAGAAAAAGAGAGAAGAAGAGAGAGAGAGGGGAGAGAAAAAGAGAGAAAAGAGAAAAGAGGGGGGGGGTGGCTCCCGCTTTTCAATCAATAATCCAAAAGTGGGGGGTTAACCGACAAGTACATGATGCAATTTTACAGAAAGAAAACCCCATCCTGGGGGAATGAAGGGAAAGGGGCCAGTAAAAACACAACACCCTGCCAACAGGGAAAGAAAGGGGGGTGAAGGAAAGGGCCAGTACAAAACCACACCCTTTCCATCCCGGGGGGGAAAAGGAGGGTGCGGGGAAGGGCTCAGTACAACACGAAACCCTACCATCAGGGGATGAAAAGGAGGCAAAGAGGTCCCCGCCTTTTTTTTAAACCCTGAGATTTGTGTACTAAAACTCAACCCCCTACCAACTAATGTTAAAGTCGTTGCCCCAAACGAAATCATAAGATGGGGGGGGAGCCCCATCGGTTTTTCTTGGCCCCGTCGGGCCCAAATTTGGAAAGGTCTGAACTTTTTCGACAAGCACAGACGTTTTTAAATTTTTTAATATTGGATGTAATTTTAGATGGGAACCACAACACAACACACAACCACACACACACACACACACAACCCCCCCCACACACACACACACACACACAAAAAACACACCCCACACACACCCCACACGCACGCACGCACCAAAAACACACACAACCCACGCACACACACACACCCACACACCACAACACACACAAAAAACCGGGACACACACACCCCACCCCACACACCCACATCAAACAAAAAATATTGAAAAAAATAAAGTGGGGGGAAAAAAAGAAAAACAACCATTTTCATCATTAAAAAATGACTTGGAAAAAATTTTTTTTAAAAGAAGAGAGAGAGAGAAGAGAGAGAGAAGAGAGAGAGAGAGAGAGAGAAGAGAGAGAGATGTGTAAAGCCAAACAAAAAAAAAGAATGAAAACAAGACTTTAAAATAAACCAAAACCCCCTTCACTTGCAGCAAACGAGGACGGGTAAAAGTACTCCATTAAGAAAGGCCTATGCCCAAAATGGGTTTAATATGAACCTACCAAATTTAAAATTTAAAGTTTCTTTGGGCTTAACATGTGGTTTTGGGGTGTCGCCGGCGTGCGGCGTGCCCTGGGCGGGTGTGTTGGGGTGGTTTTTGTTTTTGGGTGTTGTGTGGTGCGTGCGTGCGTTCGTGCGTGCGTGCGTGCCCTGCGTGGTGGGGTGCTTTTGGGGGGGGGGGGGGGGGTTTTGTTTGGGGTGGTGTGTTTTTCTTTTTTTTTTTTAATTTTCAAAAGAGAAAGGGAAAGAAAAAAAGAAAAAGGAGAAAAGGAAAAAAAATTTAAAATGACTAATTCAAAATAAAAGGGGGTCTTCTTTTTAAAAAAAAAAAAAAAAAAAAAAAGGAAAAAAAAAAAAACCAAAGGGCCAAAAAAAACGGGGAAAAAACTTTAAAATTTTAACAACCCGTTCCCAAAAAACAAAACAATAAAATATTCAAAAAAAAACCGTCAAACTATCTTTTTTTAATTGCCCAACCCAAAAATTAATTACGCTTAATAAAAGAAAACCAACACGCAAAAGGTAAGAAAGGAAATTTTGAAATTGAAAAAAAAAGCAGTCCCCCTGAGCAATAAAAGCCTTCACACAACATTTTACCAAACCCGTGACCAGAAAAAAAAAAGAAACTACATAGGGGTCACTGAAAAACCCCTTAAAAAACCCGATATGCAAACCCAAACATCATTTTAAAGAAAAATATAAAAAACAAACAGAAATGACAAAATATCGGAAACTTAAAGAGAAAAACAACTACAATATAT
>CM031611.1:17709858-17719858 GCA_018398815.1 Conus ventricosus | reverse complement strand
GTGTGTGTGTGTGTGTGTGTGTGTGTGTGTGTGTGTGTGTGTAAGTGAGTGAGTGTGTGTGTGTGTGTCTGTCTGTCTGTCTGTGTCTGTCTGTGTCTGTTTCTGTGTGTCTGTGCGTGTGTCTGTGTCTGTGTGTCTTTGTCTGTGTCTGTGTCTTTGTCTGTATTTGTGTTTGTGTGTGTGCGTTTGTTTGTGTGCACGGCTGTGTGATTGTGTATGGAATTGAGTGTGTGTGTGTGTGTGTGTGTGTGTGTGTGTGTGTGTGTGTGTGTGTGTGTGTGTGTGCGTGCGTGCGTGCGTGCGTGCGTGCGTGCGTGCGTGCGTTCGTGCGTTCGTGCGTGCGTGAGTGTGTGTGTGTGTGTGTGTGTGTGTGTGTGTGTGTGTGTGTGTGTGTGTGCGCGCGCGTGCGCGCGCGCGCTCATGAATGTGTTTTTAATATGACTTCCTCTGTGTATGTATGTGTGTGTGTGTGGGGCGCGCGCGCAAGTATGTCTGTGTGTGTGTGTCTGTCTATTTAAGATACACGGAGAGAGAGAGAGAGAGAGAGAGAGAGATGACGCTCACCTTGCCATATATCGTGTCATAATCCTTATTAACGCTCTCCCTTCGTCTGATCAAAATCGCAAAAAAATATAACCCCTCAATGCATAATTTGGTTTTAAGACGGACTTCATCAGATTATCTCCCAGAGTCTTCTTCACCCTGATATAATTCCCCATATTCCCTGAGAGGCAAGCTTGTCCTTTTCCTTGCACCTTCCTACTTTCCGGTTTCCCATTATTCATCTATTCGTTCTCTCTGTCTTTCTCTCTGTCTCTGCCTCTCTGTCTTATAATGCTGTGGGTTCGGCCATGAAACAAGGTTGTTGTCATATATGTGGAAATGAACGTAGGGTCTGTGTACAGACAAGTTCCATAATTCTAATCAGTGTTTTATTATACCACATCAAACTCTTCCTCAAACGTGGCGAAGTGGTTAGTGTAACGGGCTCCCGGTTGGAAAGTCATGGTTTCGATTCCCATCAGAGCAACTTCTTTGTGGGATTTTTCCGCCCCAACCAGCTCCTACCCAGAGTTGAGTTTGCTCAGTTGGGAAGACTGGAACCCCACAGTCGGGTTTCATTCACTGAATGGATGCGCCTCTGACAACAAATTTCCTGACCAACACTGCAGGTGTCTGTATCTCTTGGGCCTGGATGACGCCGGATATAAAGTGTAGAGTACAGCCTTGTCATGCAGTCTCAGACCGAATGGAAATCCGTAGCATCATCTTTATGATTCTCATCCTCATCGATCAGCAAAACAACAAATGTCTCAAATATGACCCTTCATGCCCTGCTTTCATGGTGACATTAGCTTCTCCGTGTCTATGGCCTTGGTTTGATTCCGTTGGGGTCACCGATATCGCAAGTTCATGGAAGCTGTCATGGGACGGATGTAGTTCTGCCCTCCGGAGGGAGAGCTCACTTACGCCGCCTTCGCGACTAAACACTTACTGTCGTCAGCAGACAGCTTAGTAAGTGGCGTCCTGCGTTGGATGCTGGATCAGAACAGGCAAAACTGAACATCACCAAAATGACTCGGCAGCAGTGACGTGTCTCCTCCGGTGAGTTGCCTCTTGACGACTTGACATTGACTGCTCCTTGTCAGACTGCCGGTGCGTGGCACAGAAGATGGGACAGCACAACAACAACAACCAAAAAAAAACTTCCTCGAAAGCCAGATAGTAACATCTAATCAACCGAAAGTGAATGACGTAAATATTGTCGTTCATAGACAGAACGTTCTTCTATGCGTCCTCCTCTTCCTTCTTGCAACAAATATGAATGTGAGTGAACTGGCTGAGAAAAAGCTGACAGCTGTCACCATTCTCATGCTGACTGCTATCAGGGAGTTATGTTGTGAGCATTTTGGTTTCCTGTTTGCAACGTTAACGGCTAAAGAAGATATACTTGTCCAAATTTACTTGTTTTGAATTGAACATAAAATATGTATCACCGTGCACTTTGCTCTGTGTGTTTCCTTGTATTCTGAACTACAGAAACATTTCAAACCAGACATGATATTCATGACAACGCAATCAGAGCTTATTTGTATTTTGGCTTACAGAAGCTGCACGTAAAATTGATGAGAGCGAATTAGTGAACATCAGTGCAACAGGAATGATGAGATGAACGGCTTCAGTATTCGGCACTATGACTGTGTTTGACTAGGAAAGCATTATTATATCTCTCTCAGGAAACGTGTTTGTTCACAGAGAGAAAAAAAAAAAGGGGGGGGGGGGGTACTGGTGTGGTTGCTTTATAACATGTGTCGTCTTTCAAGCGTTGTCTCAAGAGACCTTCTCTGATAAAATATATAGTATGGCATTTGAAAGCAGGCTACGTCTACACCCCACTTTATCCCCCACCCAACCTCTCTCTCTCATCTCTCTCTCTCTCTCGCTCTCTCTCTCTCTCTCGAGTGAAGAAGACGCACGGTTGATTTGCTCTGCAATTAATAGTTGATTACTGCTGATTGAGACGTTACATAATCTCTAATCGTGGTATACAAACTGCTAAAAATACTATGCCGTCTGGAAATCAAGATTTCCGCGTACGATGTGGATGTTTTGCGCCCATTTTTGTGGCGTTCATGTTAAAGAGGGCAAGAAACAGAGCTCCCAAATGCGAAAGCGGACATTGAGAGTTCGGAGTGTTGCAGACGGTGTAGTTGTTGGATGCCTCCTCACCTACTTGTTTTGGGGAGTTTTTTACTGCGGTGCGGCGATGTTGAGCAAAACCCCGGCCAACCAAGAGCACTCTGCGACAGTCCAGCCAGGCCAGTGGAGCGGGACGAAGAACCAGCACGGGCAGATCCGAGAGCGCCTCATCCTGCCCTCCGACTGCTGCGTCGCCTGCAGTATAACCGACCATCACAGATGTCGTGTCCATGCTTCAAACTCTCCATACAAAGTTCGACGAGATGAAGGCGGAGGCGAGGGAATTCCGCGACGGTTTGCTGCCCTACACGGTGACGGGGAATCCCTGAAGGAAGAGGTGAAGGACCTCCAGCACGAGAACGCGGACCTACGCCACACCAACGACACCTTGACGAAGAGATCCAGGACTTGGAGAAGAAGACGGACGATCTGGAGGGACGGTCGAAACGGAATAATGTCATTTTTTATGGACTTACCCGCAGAGACAACGAAACACCGCTAGACTGTGAATGTGTTGTGAAGACCTGCTCAAGAAAAACTTGAAATCAGTGATGACATCCAATTCGACCGCGTTCATCGTCTAAATTCTAAGCCAGATTCTCCCGTTATCGGACGATGCACCTTTTTCAAGATAAGGAAAAAATGTTAAAGGCAAAACAAAACTAAGAGGTACACAGGTGTTCTTGGGAGAGGACTTCTCGTTCCGAGTTCGGGAAATAAGGAGACAGCTTACCCCTCATCTCAAGAAAGCACGTAGTGAGGGAAAGCGTGCCACTATGGTGTTCGACCATCTCCTTATTGATGGTAAAAAGTTTGGACTAGTCGATGGACAAAATCTCCGGGAAATTAAATAGGGGGAGGCCTGCCCGCATGACACCAGTGACACCGGCAACTGAACTGTGCGCGCTTGCTTCTCGCTCAAAACGGGCACGGAGTTTTACAAAAAGGGGAGTTGTGCACCGTGAAACATGAGCACGGTGACATAGTTAACATTGGGTTGTCCGGGTGAAAGGGCGGCGGTCAGATATGATCACGGATGAAACGATTGATTTCAATAATTCTAATAATGTTTGTGTTTCTTCTTTTGATAATGTTGTTTTTTCATATTCTTGTACATTAAACAAGCGTACTGATGTAATAAACGAGGAAGAAGATGTACATGTCTACAGTGAAGTAAATAATGATGTGTTTCATGAAGTTAATGAAAAAACAAAGGTGGGCGGGTTTGTATCAAAAGGAAAGAAGTGATGTCAGTGTGGAAAGTGATGTTTGCGAGAATGCACATGAACATATGGATGACCACGGAACGAATGATGCTGATATGAATGATAATGTATCATCGATATTTCTAATTCACACGATATTACTTGTGATTGTAATAGTTATTCTTTTTACACTGGAATGTGAATGGACTCCTTTCTAAAATTCATCATAAAGATTTTCTGTCGTATCTTTTCAAATTCGACTTTATATGTCTCGTAGAAACGTTTGTAGAGAATCTGACGTTTAACATTTTTACAAACTATACAATGTTTATGAAACCAGCGTTAAAACTTTCAAATCAAGGGAGACGATCTGGGGGCATTATCTGCCTCGTTAGAAATGAGATTTTGCCTTTCATTCATGAAATCAAGGTAGATAATTCCAATGTGCTTTTGTTTTTGATTGAAAAGAATTTACTTGGTTTATCAGAGAATGTTTTGTATGTGTGTTCGTATGTACCACCTGAAGGCTCGCCTTTGTATACTTACTTAGATATTGATAATGGCATTAGTTCACTTGAAGAGTGTATTGTTGACTGTATACTTGAACATGTTAACGTGCATGTGATCCTCTCTGGTGATTTAAATAGTAGAACTGCAAATTTTTCTCCTGATATCTCATATGATGAGAATTTGGTACTAATATCGAAAGTCGCTCTGCATATTCTGACAGAAAATCGCTGACCAGGTACTGAATCACTATGGGAAATGTTTTTTTGAATATGTGCGTTGCTCTGGTTTTTATATTATCAAGGGTTTTGTGTAATGGTGATCTTGATGGACACTACACGTTTGTGTCTCAAACCGGAAATAGTGTCAATGATTATTTCTTGCTATCTAAGGAATTGTTCTTCGTTGTTTCCTCTTCTTGTAAATTAGTAGTTTCAGAGAGACTGGAATCTGATCACTTACCGCTTGAATTTATTTGAATGTGGTTAACAATACTAAACCTCCTGCTAGAGTTGATAGTGTGAATAGGTATATTGAAAAGTTTGTGTGGAATTGCGATGTATCACAATCTTATATAGATGCAATGCATTCTTCTGAAGTGTTAAGTTTACTTAATTATGCGTTTAATTTGATGGACCATGACCACAATGAGGCTTTGAATGCATTTTTCAAACTGTCAAAACTTATGGATCTTGTATGAAGAAACGAATTTATTTTGACAATTTAAGTAAAAATAGTGACTGGTATGAATAAAGAATGTAAATCAAGTAAGGCAAAAGCACAAAGTTTATTACGAGTCTTTCTCCAGACAAAAGATCCAGCCGACAGTGACGTTTACTGTGTAGCAAGAAGAGAATATAAGAATCTTCTACAGCGAAAAGAAAAAGAGCATAATGATTTATTCCTGGATAAATTAACTGGGTCCATTAGTAATCAAAAAGAATTCTGGGAAAATATACGTAGAATTTCTGTTAGAAAACAACAAGCTTGTAATGTACAACAGATGACTGGTTTGAGCACTTTAAAGTCTGCTTGAAGGAGAATGGCAATAGAAAAAATTATACAGTTGTAAATAGAATGGATGACGAACAAGAGGAAAAGGCTTACATGAATCGCCCTATATCTAGCGAAGAAGTTCTCACGCCATAAGAAAATTAAAGAATGGCAAAGCTGCCGGACCCGACGAGATCATCGGGGAAATGATAAAAAATGTGGGAGAGCCTGTAGTTGATTTTTTCGTCAAGTTGTGTAATACTTTATTTGATAAGGGTGTATTTCCGGATAACTGGACAAAAACCATTGTCGTTCCTCTATTTAAAAAAGGAAACCCAAACGATCCAAACAACTATAGAGGCATATCTTTATGTGATACAAGCAGCAAGATTTACAGCACTATAATAAACAACCGTCTACAGGAATGGATAGAAGAGCAAAACCTTACAGTGAACAGCAGGCAGGATTCAAAAAAGGTTATTCCACGATCGATCATATGTTCCCCGCTGGTAGCATTAATACAAAAACAATTTTGCATGAATCGTAAACTCTATGTAGCTTTTATTGATTTTGAGAAAGCTTTTGACTCTATAGAAAGACATTTACTGTGGCCTATTCTTTTAAAAAATGGTATAAAAGGAAACTTTTTCGATGTATTAATAGTATGTACATAAATGTCAAAAGTAGAATCCGATCTGGGAGTAAGTTAACAGACTATATTAACTGTACACGGGCGTGAAACAAGGTGATGTAACTAGTCCGGTATTATTTTCACTATTCATCAATGAACTGGCATTAGAAGTAATCAGTGTGGGAGACATGGTGCAAGGTTCACATATGATTATTTTGAATTATTCATTTTGTTATTGGCAGATGATGTAGCTTTAAATTTTCTGAAACAGTTTGTTGGCTTACAAACGCAGTTAAACAGTCTTCATCGCGCAGCATCAGAACTTCATTTGAATGTAAATATGAGCAAAAGCAATATAGTAGTGTTTAGAAAAGGAGGATATTTGGCAGCCAGAGAAAGATGGTATTATAATGTACATGTGGTAAATATGTACAAATATTTAGGAATCTATTTTTCCACGAGGCTGAGTTTTACTGCAGCATGCCAGGACCTTTTAAGCAGAGCCAAGAGGGCCCTATTGTGTGTATTGCAAAATTTGTACAAATTGAAGAATAATTCTCTTGATCTTTATTTAAAGTTATTTGATGCTCAGATTCAACCGATTGTATCAATATGGTGCCGAGATATGGGGTCTTGAAAATGCAGCGCTTTATCCTGAAAAATTACATATGTTCGCACTTAAAAAGTTCTTAGAGTTGAAATGAGAACGCCAAATGATCTTATCTATGGGGAGACGAACAGGTATCCTATCTATATAAATTCAGCAGTGCGGTGTATTAGATACTGGTTGAAATTAACACGATTAGAAGAGTGCAGATTACCACGGAAAGCCTATAGAATGTTATTTGAGTTAGATGCACGAATAAAAGAAATTGGGTCTCAAATATTCGATGCAAATTATATGCGTAGGTTTTGGCTATGTATGGGTGAACCAAGGAGTTGAAGAAATAAGTCTAATTTTTGAATCTTTTAAAGACAGATTGATACTGTGTAGGTGGCAAGAATGGGACTTCCATGTAAATAACAGTGAACGTTTCAAACATATAGAACGTTTTGTACTGTAAATGAAGATAAAACCTATCTGAAGTCAAAATTAGATAGGCATTTGAAATTCATACTGACAAGGTTTAGGTTGGGTGTGTCTGAAATTGCGTGTCACTACTATCGTTATAGATCACATACAGAAACAGATTTGATTTGTCCGTTGTGTAGAATTACCAAGGAAGATGAAATTCATTTTCTCTTGTCTGTCCTACATTAAATGATTTACGAAAACAGTAATATACCTTTGAAATTTTATAAGCATCCCAGCCAGTTTCGTTTGACTTTATTGTTGGCGTCAAAAAATGAAAGCATTGTCAGAAATGTATCAATATTCTTGTACAAAGCGTTTAAATTACGATCTGTAGCTATGTCTTAGTATCTTGAAATATATGTGCATGTATGACTGTGTGTATAGTTACTAAGAAAGATGCAAAGTTTTGTCAAGTCTTTCAATTGAAAAGTGTACCCCATCATGAGGGCAATGGCCTATGCATGATTAAATTATCCGAATCCGAATCCGAATCCGAATCTCTCTCTCTCTCTCTCTCTCTCTCTCTCTCCTCTCTCTCTCTCTCTCTCTCTCTCTCTCTCTCTCTCTCTCTCTCTCTCTCTCTCTTGGATGACACACACTTTCATGCTTATAACACTACCCCTTACTCCCTTCCCTACACACACACACACACACACACACACACACACACACACACACACACACACACGCGCGCGCGCGCGCGCGCGCGCACGCACACACGCACGCACGCACGCACGCACGCACGCACGCACGCACGCACACACACACACACACTCATGCACGCACGCACGCTGTCGCCATTATGTCTGAAGACATGGGCAAAACTGGTATGAGAAGGGTGCTGACGAGAAACCTCCTCCCTCCATACGCCTTTCTTCCCCTCCCCCGCCCCCTGTTTCTATTCTAAAATCTCAGAGGCGTCATCAACTTAATCCTTTGTGCACGCTCTTCAGCCTCTGTTTAATCTTCTGGTCAGTCGCGCCATCAATACTTGCCCCACCCCATCCTTTTTACCTCTCTCTCTCTCTCTCTCCTCTCTCTCTGCTTCGTCTTACCATCCAAGTCTCTCTCGAGGTCAAACTGACATTACCCTCTGTGCAGGGAACGTATTTGTGGAATCCCGTGATGGTTACAGCTACTTTATTTGGCAAAAGGGAGTGCGAGTGATGATCCACTCACATGTGTTACAAACGCTGTTGAAGGAGTATTTTCTATTGCGAATGAGCTGGATTTTTCGTCGTTCGTTTTTTTTCTGTATAATTTTGGTATAAAGTTATTTTGGTGTAAAGATGTTTTGGAATGAGAGAAAAAGATAAAAACATACATGGAGGTATCGAGAAAAAAAACATATTCGGAGGGAAGGATAAGATATACATAGATGGAAGAATAAAATCATACATGGAGGGGTAAATAATGACAAAAATGGAGAGAAGGATAAAAACATACATAGACAGACAGATAAGAAGGATGAAGCTAAAGCTTACCTTGAGTTTCTTTCCTTCTCTCTATATAATGATCTTATTCTTCAATCCATGTATGTTTTTATCCCTCCGTCTGTGTATGTTTTTCCACCCCTCCATGCACTATTCTATTCCAAATCATACCAAAATTAACCACGAGAAATCCAGCTCATTTACAATAGAAAATATACCTTCCATTTACACTGAGGATTCAAAACTATACTTGAAATGTTTAAAACGTATGTGGAGGAAAGGATAAAAGCATGCCATGAAGCAAGGATGAAAACATACATGAAATGAAGGATAACAACATACATAGACTGAAGGATAAAAACGTACATGGAGTGATAAAGATATACACGGAAGAAACGATTAAAATATACACGGAGGAAGGATTAAAAACGTACATGGATTATAGAATAAGATGGATCATACATGGAGGAAAAGATAAAAACATATAAGAAGGGAAGTACAGAAATGTGCATTGAGGGAAGGATAAAATCATGCATGGAAGGATGGATAAAAACATACATGGAGGTGCGAATGAAAGCATGAAGATTTGATGAAAGCATAGACGAAGATAGGGACAAAAACGTACAATGAGGGAAAGATAAAAGCGTACATGGACGGAAGGAAAAGAACTTACATTGAGGAAGTATCAAAACAGACATGGTTCAAAGGATGAAAACATATGTGGAGGGAAGATTAAAAACATACATGGAGGGGTGAATAAAAACATACATTGAGGCAAGTATATAAAAACACATGGAGGGAATGGTAAAACTCAATATGGATAAAAGTATAAGAACGTATGTTGAGGAAGGAAAGGGAAAAAGGGCAAACATGAAGAGAAGAATAAAAACCTATAATGAGAAAAAGATAAAAGCATACACTGAAGGTTATTATACGTGGAATGTTATAAACATAGATGAAAGATAGGATGAAAACATACATACATGAAGGGAGGATAAGAACATATATGGAGAGAAGGATAAAAATAAACATGGAGTGAAGAATAAAAACATATATGAATGGAAGAATAAAATCATATATCAAGGAAAGAATCAAAACACGCATGGGGGTATAAAGACACACATGGGAGGAAGAATCCAAAAGCACATGGAGGAAGATTTAAAAAAAAACCCTACATGGAGGGAAGGTTAAAAAACATACACGGAGGGAAGTATACAAACGTGATGGTGAGGTCGATAAAAACATACATGGCGGGAAGAGGGGTGAGGGTGGGGGGGGTGTGTGAAAAAACGAGGAAAGATAAAAACAGGCATGGAAACAAGGATTAAAAAAAAAACTTCATCGACTGAAAAACAAACATGTAAAAGTAGGGAAGGGGGAAAAACACAAAAACGAAACGAAAAGAAAAACGTACATCATTAGAGAGACAAAATCTAAATCGGGAACGAACGAAAAA
>CM031611.1:17699858-17704858 GCA_018398815.1 Conus ventricosus | reverse complement strand
TCTGGAGAGTTAAACTGCACCTGTCCTGGAACAACCCTCCTCCAGGGGAGTTAATCTGGCACCAGCCCAGAACAGTCCCTCTGGAGAGTTAAACTGCACCTGTCCTAGAACAGCCCCCCTCCAGGGAGTTAATCTGGTACCGTCATGGAACAGCCCCCCTCCCCCCCCCCTCCTGGGGAGTTAATCTGGCACTGGCCCAAAACAGCCCCCATAGAGAGTTAAACTGGACCTGGCCTAGAGCAGCCCCCCCCCCCCCCCCCCCGTCCCCCCTCCCCTCTCTCCTGGGAAGTTAAACTGGCTCCCCCCTGGAGAGTTAAACTGGCCCTGGCACAAAACAGGCTCCCCCTCCCCCCGCCCCCCTCTCCTGGGGAACTGATCTGTCACTAGCCCAAACAGCCCCTCTGGAGAGTTAAACTGCACCTGTCCCAGAACAGCCCCTCCAGGGGAGTTAATCTGGCACCATCATGGGACAGCCCCCCCCCCCCCCACCCCCCCCACCCCCTCCGCCCCTGAGAGTTAAACTAGACAAGGCCCAGAACAGCCCTCTCTCCCCTCCTGGGAGTTAATCAGGCGCCGGGCCCCAAAAAGCCCCCCTAGAGTGTTAAACTAGACCTGGCCTAGAACAATCCCCCCCCCCCTCCCCTTGTCTCCTAGGGAGTTAATCTGGCTCCAGCCGGGTACAGGCCTCCCTGGAGATTTTAAACTTGCCCAGGCATAAAACAGCCCCCCCCCCCCCCCCCCCCACCCGCCACCTCCCCCCTCCTGGGAGTTTCTCTGGCATCAGCCCAGAACACCCCTCTGGAGATTTAAAATTTACCGGGCCTAAAAAAACCCCCCCTTTTCCCAGGGGTTTATTGAAACCCAAAGGAAAATTTTCCCCCGGAAAGTTAAACGGGACCGGGCCAAAACCCAGCCCCTCCCCCCCCTTTAACCCCCCCCCCCCCCCCCAAAGGCCCACCCCCCCTCCCCCCCCCCCCCCCCCCCCCTTCCCCCCCCTTTTTTTTTAAAATGGCCCCCCCCAGCCCCCCCCCCCCCCCCCCCCAAACCCCCCAGTCCCCCCCCCCCCCCCCCCCCCCCCCCCGGGGGGAATTTTTTCCCAAAACAATAAGGAACCCTTTTTCCCCCCCCCCCCCCCCACCCACCCCCCCAATTCCCAAAAACAGCCCCCCCCCCCCCCCCCCCCCCCCCCAGAGATTTAAAAAGGGACCGGGCCCTTTAGAGCGGGCCCCCCCCCCCCCCCCCCTCCCCCCCCCTTTTGGTATTTTTTAACTGTCTCCACCGGGAAACAGGTCCTCCCGGAGAGTTAAAACGGGCCCGGGCACAAAAAAAGCCTCCCCCCCCCCTCCTGGGGATTTAAATTTTCTGGCCCCCGGGCCCAACCCCCCCCCCCCTTTTCCTTTTAAATTTTTTTAAAAAGCAAAACTGCCCCCCAAACACCCCACTGCCAGGTAAATTAATCTTGAAACCGGGTCAGGGAACAACCCCCTAAAGGGAGTAAACTAGACAAGGGCCTAAAACCCGGCCCTCCATTTTGGGGGATTTAATCGGCATTTAACCAAAAACGGGCCCCTACTGGAGCTTTAAAAACAAACCCTTTAAATCTAAACCCATCCCCACCCCCCCCCCCGGGAAAGGGGTAAATCGGGGCACCACCCAAACAGCCCCCCCCGGGTGAGTTGAACTGGACCGGCCCAAATCACCCCCCATACGGAAAGATTTTAAAACTGGCCCCAAACCCCAAAAAAGGCCCACCGGGGGAGAAAACCCTGGACCGGCACGAACAAACCCCTCCGGGGATTTAATTTTTGAAACCCAGCCTAAAATTATTTCCCCTGGAAATTTAAACTGGCGGCTCAGAACCCCCCCCCCCCCCACCCCCACCCCCCCCCCCCCCCCCCCCCACCCCCCCCCCCCCCCCACCCCCCCCCCCCCCCCCCCCCCCCCCCCACCAAAACCCCCCCCCCCCCCCGGGGAAAAACGGGCCCAAACAAACCCCCACCCCCCCCCCTTGGTTTAATCGGGCCCCAAAAGAAATTAAAAACTGGATTTTAAAAAAGCCCCCCCCCGGGAAATTACTACCAGCCCGCCCCCCCGGGGGTTCGAAAAAACACCCCCCCAAAAAACCCCCCCAAACCCCTCCTGAAGTAAAAATTGGATGGTTAAACCCCAAAAAAAAACCCCCACCAAAAAACCCAAAAAAAAAAAAAATAAAAAAAAAACCAAAAAAAAGCCCCCAAAAAAACTATAGTTTGGAAAACCCCAAAAAACCCCCCCAAAACCCATAAATAAAACCCGTAAAAAAAAAAAAAAAAAATTTTGGATCCCCAAAAAACCCCCAAAATAAAGATTTTTTTATGTTTTTAAAATTTTAAAAAATTAAATAAAAACAAACCTGAACCATTAAAAAGGGATTCAAGGGGGTCTTTGGGGACCGGGCCCAAATTCCCCCCTAAATTAATTCAGACTTTTTCAATTTGATTCGGGTAGAGCCATGTTGGAGCTTTGACCTTTTAAATACACCTAACCATTAAAAAAGGAAATATAAAGGGGGGGTACTTTGGGCCCGGCCCAGAAAAACTCCCCCTAAAGTTGTTTCAACTAATTTAAATTTTTTATTCGGTGAATTCAGGGTTGGTTTAAACCAAAAAATAACAACCCGAACCTTTGAAAGGGAAATAGCAAGGGGTACTTTGGGGACGCCCAAACTCCCCCTAAAGTTATTCAACTTTTTCAATGTTGATCGGGTAAAATTTTCAGTTGAGTTTAAAACCCAAAAATAACAACCCAAACACATTAAAAGGAATAGAAGGGGGGGTACTTCGGGACCCCCCCATGTACCCCCCAAATTATTCAGACTTTTCAATGTTGATTAAATTGATTCCATGTTGAGTTTATCCCATAAAAAAACCCTAACCTTTAAAAAGGGATATGCAAGGGGTATTTGGGACCGCCCAAGTACCCCCCAAAAGTTATTCAGACTTTTTCAATGTTGTTCAGTTAGATGCCATGTTGAGCTTTACCATAAATAACAACCTAAACACTTTAATAAAGGAAAATGAAGGGGGGGTACTTTGGCCCGGCCCAAAACTCCCCCAAATTGATTCAGACTAATTTCAATTTGATTCGGGAAAAATTTTCCTTTTTGTGAGTTAGATAATTAAATAAAAACCCCTGACCATTAAAAAGGAATAGAAAGGGGGGATTTTTGGGACTGCCCAGAAAAACCCCCCCTAAAGTTGTTTAACTTTTTTTTAAAAATTCAGGAAGAATTCCATTTAATGGTTTAAAAAACCAAAGTTAAATTAAAAACCCCTAAAACCTTTATAAAGGAAATAGAAGGGGGTATTTTTGGGGAAAAACCCCCAGAGCCCCTCCCCCAAAAATTTGATTCAGACTAAAAAAAGGGAAAGAATGTCCATTAGATTTAAAACCATAAATAACAACCCTAAAAAAAAAAGGTTTGGGGGGGGGGGGGCCAGGCCCCCCCCAAAGTTGATTCGGAATATTTTTTTGAAAAGGGGGTCTTTTTTAAAAAAAACCCACCCCAAAGAGAATTGGGGGTTTCGGGGGGGGGGGGGCCGGGCCCCAGAATACCCGGGGAATACTTTAAAAAAAGGGGTCCTTTTTTCCCACCAAAAAAAGTATTGGGCCCCCCAATCCCCGTTTTTGGGACGGGAGACGGGTTGCCCCAAAAACCCTTTTTTTTGGGTCGCACCCCGCCGTTTTTTCGCAAGACAAAACGGGGAAAAAAGCGTTTGGGTCGCTACCCGCCTTTTTATCCATGTGTGAAAAGGTTGGTGGATTTCGGGTTTAAAAGGGGGGCTTTCGCCCCAGGTCCAGTTTAATTTTTCCACCCGGGGGGGGGGGGGTGGGGGGGGGGGGGGGGGGGGTTGGGGGGGGGGGGGGGGGGGGGTTTTTTGGGGGGGGGGGGGGGGGGCTGTCCTGGGCTAGCATAATTAACCCCCAGGAAGAGGCTGTTTTTTGGCCGGCCCATTTTAACTCTCTAGGGGCGTTGGGGGTTTTTTTGGGAAGGGTCCATTTAACTCTCTGGGGGGGACTGTTCTGGGCCCGGTGCAGATTAACTCCCCAAAAAGGTGGGGGGGATTTCGGGGCCAGGTCCATTTTAAACCTTTTTACTGGGGCGTTTCGGCAGTAACTCTCGGGGGGTGGGGGGGGTTTCAGTTCTGGGCGGGTGCCGGAAAATTAAACCCCCCATTATAATTTTCGCTTTTTGTCTCCATGTTCTGATTCAAAGACAATGTTCCTGTTGAATTTGTTTGTTTAAAGTAAAGTTCCCCAAGGGGGCTGTTTCGGGGCCGGGGCCTTTAATCTCCTGTGGTTGTTTTTGGGCCGTGCAATTAACTCTCCACTGAGCGTTTCCCGGGGGGGGGGGGGGGGGGGGACTTTCCAACCTCCCACTTGCGGGTTTAACCCCGGAGTCATTTGATGTAAAAAGTTTGACCCAGAAGCCCCCCCGGGGAGTTATTTGGAACGCACCTTTAAAAACTCCCAAGGGGGGGGGCTTTTGGGGACTGCCCCATATGAACTCCGGGGAGTTGGGTTCAAAACAACCCCGGGGTTACTCTGAAGGGGAAAAGGGTTAAATTTGAAACGCAAATAAACAGAAGAAAGTGGGGGGGTCCTTTCTAAAACCTTTGGGGGGCGCTTAGCAGACCCAGATAACCCCGGGGAGTTAATATGAGACAGTGCCAACTGACCCCGGAGTTAAACTGGGAGGGGGGCGGTTTCACCACTTACACCGTTTTTTCCAACATTTCAGCATCCTCTGTATTTTCTCTGGGATAAGTATAATCCAATAGAGAGATAAACGCGGTTTGAAAATAAACAAACAAGCAAACAAAGTTATTAAAAAAAAAAAAAAAACAGAGATCCTAGTAGCCGATGTGGTCGTGCGTGTGAACGTTCCGTGTTTTAGAAATATCCTGTTGTTTGAAGCGACGTTATGCTATTCGGCTGATTAATGAACTGTTGATTTATTC
>CM031611.1:17674532-17692032 GCA_018398815.1 Conus ventricosus | reverse complement strand
AGAGGGAAAACCAGGAAGGCATTCCCTGATGACTCTCACCTTGACGAAACAAGCTGTTGAACCTTGAGTTTGCTTTCATGTTTAATCAGTGAAAAGTGCTCTCTTAAAATGTGGCGCTGATTCCATAAACAATACAAAGTAGTCAAGTGAATTTTGGACAAATATGCCCTCTTCTTCTTCTTCTTCTTCTTCTTCTTCTTCTTCTTCTTCTTCTACGTCACAGACAACAAAAAATTGATAGTAAAAATAAAAAATAAGAATAAGAAAAAGGGAATTAAATACATTCCCCAGCTTTCGGGAGTATTGCTTTGTTCAGAGTTCGTCTGTTGTTTGCAACGTTTTATGAAGAAAATGTTTGTTACGTGACACTAACATATATAGAGTACATGTGACAATAGGAAATATGGAGTAGATGTGACAATAAGTGATATGGAATACATGTGACAATAAGAGATGTGGAATATATGTAATAATAAGATATATAGAATACATGTGACAATAAGAGATGTGGAATATATGTGACAATAAAATATATAGAATACATGTGACAATAAAAGATATTGAATACATGCGGCAATAATAAAAAAAAAATATGGAATACATGCGACAATAAGAGATGTGAAATACTTGCGACAATTAGAGATATGCAATACATGCGACAATAAGAGATGTAGAAAACATGCACAATAAGAGATATGGAATTCATGTGACAATAAGAGATGTAGAAAACATGCACAATAAGAGATGTGCAATACATGCGACAATAAGAGATGTAGAAAACATGCACAATAAGAGATGTGCAATACATGTGACAATAAGAGATGTAGAAAACATGCACAATAAGAGATGTGGAATACATGCGACAACAAGAGATGTAGAAAACATGCACAATAAGAGATATGGAATAAATGTGGCAATAAGATATATGGAATACAAATGACAATAAGAGATGTAGAAAACATGCCCAATAAGAGATATGGGATACATGTGACAATAAGAGATGTAGAAAACATGCACAATAAGAGATATGGAATACATGTGACAATAAGAGATGTAGAAAACATGCACAATAAGAGATATGGAACATATGTGACAATAAGAGATGTAGAAAACATGCACAATAAGAGATATGGAATACATGTGACAATACTAGATATGGAAAACATGCACAATAAGAGATATGGAATACATGTGACAATAAGAGATGTAGAAAACATGCACAATAAGAGATATGGAGTACATGTGACAATAAGAGATGTAGAAAACATGCACAATAAGAGATGTGGAATACATGCGACAGTAAGAGATGTAGAAAACATGCACAATAAGAGATATGGAATACATGTGACAATAAGAGATGTAGAAAACATGCACAATAAGAGATGTGGAATACATGTGACAATAAGAGATGTAGAAAACATGCACAATAAGAGATATGGAATACATGTGACAATAAGAGATGTAGAAAACATGCACAATAAGAGATATGGAATTCATGTGACAATAAGAGATGTAGAAAACCTGCACAATAAGAGATGTGGAATACATGCGACAGTAAGAGATGTAGAAAACATGCACAATAAGAGATATGGAATACATGTGACAATACGAGATGTAGAAAACAAGCACAATAAGAGATGTGGAATACATGTGACAATAAGAGATGTAGAAAACATGCACAATAAGATATATGGAACACATGTGACAATAAGAGATGTGGAATACATGTGACAATAAGAGATGTAGAAAACATGCACAATAAGATATATAGAATACATGTGACAATACGAGATATAGAATACATGCGACAATAAGAGATGTGGAATACATGTGACAATTCTAGATATGGAAAACATGCGACCATAAGAGATATGGAATACATGCGACCATAAGAGATTTGGAATACATGTGACAATAAGAGATGTGGAAAACATGCGACCATTAGAGATATGGAATACATGTGACAATAAGAGATATGGAATACATGCGACCATAAGAGATTTTGAATACATGTGACAATAAGAGATGTGGAAAACATGCACAATAAGATATATGGAATACATGCGACAGTAAGAGATGTAGAAAACATGCACAATAAGAGATATGGAATACATGTGACAAAAAGAGATGTGGAAAGCATGCACAATAAGAGATATGGAATACATATGACAATACGAGATATGGAATACATGCGACCATAAGAGATATGGAATACATATGACAATAAGAGATATGGAATGCATGTGATAATACTAGATACGGAATACATGCGGCCATAAGAGACATGGAATACATGCGACCATGAGAGATATGGAATACATGCGACAATAAGAGATATGGAATACATGCGACCATGAGAGATATGGAATACATGCGACAATAAGAGATATGGAATACATACGACCATAAGAGATATGGAATACATGCGACAATAAGAGATATGGAATACATACGACCATAACAGATATGGAATACATGCGACAATACGAGATATGGAATACATGCGACAGTAACAGGCATGGAATACATGCGACAATACGAGATATGGAATACATGCGACAGTAACAGGCATGGAATACATGCGACAATAAGAGATATGGAATACCATGTGGCAATACAAGATATAGAACACAAAAAGACAGTAAGAGTTATGGAATGTATGCGACAGCAAGAGTTATGGAATGTATGCGACAGCAAGAGTTATGGAATGTATGCGACAGTAAGAGTTATGGAATCGCACCGATTACATACTGGACATTCTGTCTATACGTTTGTCTATCTTTGGTGTTCATGTAATTGTAAACAGATACTCGATTTATACGTTGTTGCGTAAGTCACCAACAATCGCCTTGACAACAGATAGCATACAAAAAAATAAAAATGAACATCGTCACGAACCACTGATGATCTTCATGTACAGAAATGACAGAAAAACGAAAAAGGAGGAGAAAGACCTGGAGATGATTATATCGACGACCACGATGAAGAGAAACCAAACCAAAAAAACAAAAAAAAAAGAAGAAGAAAGGAAATAAAAACCAAAAAAGGTTGAACGAAAAGAGGGGAGTCAAAGGAAATGTGAGAGGAAAAGACAAAAAGAAAGGAAATGAAAGACAAGAGGGAGGATGAAATGACCAACTGATTGAAGTTCTGATGACTTTACAATTAGCATTCTAAAGGACTTCTCCCACTCTGACTTAATTCCACCCAGTACATTTTTTGTTCATCTGTTTGTTTTTGTTTCCTCCATCCTTTCTTTTATTCTGTCCGATTTCCCTTTTTTTTTTTCTTCTCTTTTTCGTCCATTTTTCTACGAATTTTGTGTGTTTCTTTCATTCTTTCTTTCATTATTTTTCTCTTCTTTTTTTTTCTTTTTTTTTTTCTCCTTTCTTTTCTCTACTGCTCTCTGTTTGTTGGTTTGTTTCCGACTTTCCTTTTCATTTCAGTGTTTTCTCCTTTGATGTGATATGTAATTAGCATAAATGTCCACACATAAAAGGGGAATGTTAGAAGAACTAAGAAAAGGAAAGTAAATCTCTTCTTCAGCTTAACAACTAACTCTCTCTCTCTCTCTCTCTCTCTCTCTCTCTCTCTCTCTCTCTCTCTCTCTCTCTCTCTTAAAAGAAATTCATGAGTATTGGATAAACGATCATTGTAACAATACGGGAACTGAGGACACACACACACACACACACACACACACACACACACACACACACACACACACACACACACACACACACACACCGCACGCACGCACGCACGCACTTACACACACACACACACACACCACACACACACACACACACACACACACACACACACACACACACCACACACACACACACACACACACACACACACACACACACACACAGAGAGAGAGAGAGAGAGAGAGAGAGAGGGGAGAGAGAGAGAGAGAGAGAGAGAGAGAGAGAGAGAGAGAGTACATCCATCCCCATGAATTATCATACAAAGTTCCAAAACATTGATCAACCGACTCTTTTCCCATCATCCATCCCAATAACCGCCCTGCCTACTTCAGTTCTCAGACTGTGCACGCTCCTCACATCCACTCCCGAATTTAGCCTTTCTGGCCAGTTACAACTCTCCAATGACAATCACCACACCCACTCCGGATGTTAGCCTTTCTGGCCAATAAGAACTCTCCATTTTCAACCGATTTTTTATGTTCTTTTCAGATGGGAAAACGCTCGTTTTTTTTTCAATAAGAACTCTTCAATGACAATCATCACACCCACTCCCGAATGTAGCCTTTCTAGCCAATAAGAACTCTCCAATGACAATCATCACACCCACTCCCTAATTTAGCCTTTCTGGCTAATAAGAACTCTCCAATGACAATCATCACACCCACTCCCCAATTTAGCCTTTCTGGCTAATAAGAACTCTTCAATGACAATCATCACACCCACTCCCTAATTTAGCCTTTCTGGCCTATAAGAACTCTTCAATGACAATCATCACACCCACTCCCCAATTTAGCCTTTCCGGCCTATAAGAGCTCTTCAATGACAATCATCATACCCACTCCCCAATTTAGCCTTTCCGGCCTATAAGAACTCTTCAATGACAATCATTACACCCACTCCCCAATTTAGCCTTAAGTCTCTGTAACAGATTGATTGATTGATTGACTGATTGGAGCGCTCTGTCTCTGTAAGAGATTGATTGATTGATTGATTGATTTCCAAGTGTAAGAAATATATGTAGAGAGAGAGAGAGGGGAGAGAGAGAGAGAGAGAGAGAGAGAGAAGAGAGAGAGAGAGGAGAGAGAGATAGGCCCTGTATATATGTAGATAGATAGATTGATTGATAGATATTATGCTTTTTCTCTCATCTGGCCCTTGTTCCACTGAGGGACTAGGCGTGACTCGCAACTAAGCATGACAAGCGACAAACCCTTACAAACTTTTCACGAACATACACATGCTTGATAAATACATTAAGTAAGAACGTGGATGAGTGGTTTCTCCATCGACATTGACGCATAGATGAACTTAAAGAAAAACATGTGCAACAACGAACAAGAAGAAATGGATTAATTCTCACACACAGGCGCGCGCGCACACACAGAAAGAGAGACAGACAGAGAGAAATCACTATTACGTTTTCTTTTTCTATTTTTGATACTGTATGCTAAATACTACTACGGGTTTTAATAAGGCGGCGACAATGCATCAACAGATCAACACTGAACAAAACATACATTGTGTAGTTAAAATGCTTTAACAGACAGAGTATATTATAGAACTTTCACATACTGACATTTGCATGCACTGACATAAAGTGGCAATGATAATAGTTGTGTATTTTGAAAGTAGATGTGTATTTTGATACAGACAGCAACAATCACTTCGTGAAGTCTAGTAAAATATATGTTTATATGTTTGGTGTGTGTGTGTGTGTGTGTGTGTGTAAAATAGTGTAATACAAGGGAAATAACCCCTGTGTGTACTACAGACTTCTTACAGACTTGATCCCCCTACTTTCACACGCAAATCTCTCTCTCTCTCTCTCTCGATCTCGTTCGATCCATCGATACACCTATCTTTCTCACTATTTATCAAGCTGAAATTCCCCTGTTTTGCTACGTTTGTCATTTTTTTTTTATTGTATGAATAAATAAATACATTTTAATAGACGAGAGGACTGAGAGAGAAGCGCTGATGGCATTAATAGCTCTCAACAAAAACACAAAAAGGTAGGGGGGGGGGGGGGGGGGGTACGGGTTGACAGAAAACAGCGACAAGATTGTTCCGGTGTGGGTTCCATTGCACCCAGGCAACAACAAGAACACCAAGATTGTTCCGGTGTGGGTTCCATTGCACCCCAGGCAACAACAAGAACACCAAGATTGTTCCGGTGTGGGTTCCATTGCACCCCAGGCAACAACAAGAACACCAAGATTGTTCCGGTGTGGGTTCCATTGCACCCCAGGCAACAACAAGAACACCAAGATTGTTCCGGTGTGGGTTCCATTGCACCCCAGGCAACAACAAGAACACCAAGATTGTTCCGGTGTGGGTTCCATTGCACCCCAGGCAACAACAAGAACACCAAGATTGTTCCGGTGTGGGTTCCATTGCACCCCAGGCAACAACAAGAACACCAAGATTGTTCCGGTGTGGGTTCCATTGCACCCCAGGCAACAACAAGAACACCAAGATTGTTCCGGTGTGGGTTCCATTGCACCCCAGGCAACAACAAGAACACCAAGATTGTTCCGGTGTGGGTTCCATTGCACCCCAGGCAACAACAAGAACACCAAGATTGTTCCGGTGTGGGTTCCATTGCACCCCAGGCAACAACAAGAACACCAAGATTGTTCCGGTGTGGGTTCCATTGCACCCCAGGCAACAACAAGAACACCAAGATTGTTCCGGTGTGGGTTCCATTGCACCCCAGGCAACAACAAGAACACCAATTACGCTATCAACAGTCACCATCGTATCTAAAGACTTCGTTTCAAAATGGCAACCATATAAGACATTGTTTGCAGATGTATTACGACTGCATTCTTGGTTTCTAGATTATATTGTCATTGTTACCACACCCGTATTAATGGCGTCAAATCTTATATAGTTTTTATGCAAGCCCAATAGAAATTGTGCAGATCATTCATAAGCGAGAACATGTATTAACAAATAAATAAATAATAAAAACCTCCCTCCCTCCCTCCCTCCCTCCCCCCCCCCCCCCCCCCCCCCCCCTCTCTCTCTCTCACTTTCTTATTAGGAATGATGTCTTCTTTTTGTGTATTAATGTGCATTACTTTGAAAAAAGAATGGCTTTAAATAATTTCAACAACAACAAAAACTATCAACGTAATTGTCGTCGTCATTATGATCGCCATCATTGTCATCGTCGTCCTTGTTGTTATTGTCATTGTCGTTTTCATCATTGTCATCCTCATCACAGTAGTCATCATCACCGTCGTTATCGTCGTCGTCGTCAGGCTTCCATCTGTAGTTTCGTTTCATAACTATCATTAGCCGTCCCCCACAAGCTAGTTATTCCCCCTGTCTCACACACTGGCCCATTCAGGTTCGTGTTGTCCAAGTTCCAGAAACAACACTCTTGTAGGACAACAACGTTAGACCTCCTGCTGGGACAATGCACTGCAAAAAGATAAACAAACAAACAAAAACCGGAGCAAAACCTGGGAAGTTTTTTTGTTTGAGAACGTCGTTAAAAAATAAATAGATAGATAAATAAATAAAAATTCAGCATTATTCGTAGAGTCTTCAACCTCAGGTGGAGAGGTGAATGTTGTGTAGTTCAAATAGGAAAGAAGACTAGCACCGTACGCGTGATGAGTACCATTGCAACGTGCTACCGTGCCAAAAAACAAAAACAAACAACAACAACAACAAAACTACCAAGGGACGTTCTCTAATAGCGTTTTCAATAGGAGGCCCTGCTTTTCAAAAAAAAAAAAAAGAAGAAGAAGAAAAAGAGAGAGAAAGAAAGAAAAGGCCCAGAAGATAACCTCCCTTTGGAAGAGAGCTTCCTTCTGTGAAATGTTGAGATCGGATTCGTTTAAGCAGGGAGCGCTCTAGCTAAAGCAACAACAACAACACAAGAAGAAGAAGAAAAAAAGCAAGAAGGCAGTAAATGATTCCTGCCTGGAGTAATTCTGGCGTGTTACCAGGCGCCGTGGCGAAGTGGTTAGCGTCGCGGACTCCCGGCTGGGAGGTCGTAGGTTCGAATTCCATCAGTCATGTGGGTTTTTCTGCCCCAACTGGCTACTACCCAGAGTTGAGTTTGCTGCGAACTCAGCTGGGAAGACTGGGACTACACAGTCAAGTTTCATCCACTTAATGGATGCGTTTCTGAGGGTGTTGCTCAAATTTCCTTACCAACACTGCAGGTGTCTGTATCTCTCGGGCCTGGTTGACGGCGGGATATATCATAAAAGAAAGCGTAGAGTACAGCCATGTCATGCAGTCTCAGACTGAAATGGAAATCCGTAGCATCATTTTTATCATCCTCATTCTCATCGATCAGCATAAAAAAAGTCTCAAATTCTGTGGCCCTTTATGCCCTGCTCTCATGGTGACCTCAGTTTCGATGTCCTCTCCACGTCTGTGACCTTGGTTTGGTTCCGTCGGGGTCACCGGTATCGGCGAGTCCATGGGGGCTGTTGTTGGACGGACGTGGTGGCGCCCTCCGGAGGGAGAGCTCACTCACGCCGGCTCCGCGACTAAGCAATTACTGTCGTCAGTAGGGGGCTTAGTAGGTGGTGTCCTGCGTATGTTAGATCAGAACAGGCGCCACTGAACACCACCGAAGTGAGTCGGCAGCAATGCAATGTCTCCTCCGGTGGGTTGCCTCTTGACGACTTGACATTGACTGCTCCCTGTGGATTGCCGGTGCCGGGGCTGCGGCGGGGCCGATCGGGCTGTGGCTGTGGACGGGATGTCGGAATGAGCGGCGTGGGTGCGCTGCCTCTGAGGTGACGCAGAGGTTGAGACAGCAAAACAAACCAAAAAAAACCAAACACTCTGGCGTGTTACTCAATGTTGGTCTGTCACACTTAGTTGTGTATACTGCATGCAGGTGTCCGTATTTCTCGGGCCTGGTTAACGTTGGACTGACTACATGCTCATGGCAAAGATCACTTGGTATAGTTTATAAGACAACAATATCTGAATGCAATGCTATGTAATACATGAAAATATCAAATGCGTTATCAGTTTGTATGACATGAATTTTATCATGGGACCCCAGACTGGTGAAATATTAATGTTCAGGTTGATTTCAAATGAAAGACATGATCATGCGATCTTTACTGTGTCATCATAGCTAGTGTTATTGACTATATACTCTTCTGAGGTCAACTGTAGTGTGCCATACAGAAAATCACATAAAACGACCAGCCGCCGTGGCGAAGTGGTTAGCGTCGCGGACTCCCGGCCGGGAGGTCGTGGGTTCCATTCCCATCAGAGTCATGTGGAATTTTTTCTGCCCCGACCGGCTCCTACCCAGAGTTGAGTTTGCTATGGGCTCAGTTGGGAAGACTGGGACCACACAGTCGAGTTTCATCCACTTAATGGATGCGTCTCTGAGAGTGTTGCTCAAATTTCATGACCAACACTGCAGGTGTCTGTATCTCTCGGGCCTGGTTGACGCCGAGATATATTATGAAAGGAAGAATAGAGTACAGCCCTGTCATGCAGTCTCAGACCGAAATGGAAATCCGTAGCATCATCTTTATCATCCTCATTCTCATCGATCAGCATCAAAAAGGCTCAAATTCTGTGGCCCTTCATGCCCTGCTCTCATGGTAACCTCAGTTTTCGATGTCCTCTCCACGTCTGTGACCTTGGTTTGGTTCCGTCGGGGTCACCGGTATCGGCGAGTCCATGGGGGCTGTCGTTGGACGGACGTGGTGGCGCTCTCCGGAGGGAGAGCTCACTCACGCCGGCTTCACGACTAAGCCATTATTGTCGTCAGTATGGAGCTTAGTAGGTGGTGTCTTGCGTATGTTGATTCAGAACAGGCACCACTGAACACCACCGAAGTGACTCGGCAGCAGTAGTGTCTCCTCCGGTGGGTGCCTCTAGACGACTTGACACTGACTTCTCACTGTGGATTGCCGGTGCCGGGGCTGCGGCGGGACCGACCAGGCTGTGGCTGTGGACGGGGTGTCGGAATGAGCGGCGTGGGTGCACTAGTGGCACAGAGAAGATGGGACAGACAACAACAACAAAAAAGAAAAGAAAAAAAAAGAAAATCACACAATACAAGGGAACATAAATATACAGGGCTTGAGACAACAGGACAGTTCAGAATATTATATTTAGACAGCCTGTGTTCACAGCAAACAGACGAACGGCATGTGCGGATAGCGGAGTGGTAGTAATTCAATCATGAGCGAACGAGTTCCAGTGGAGGGGAAAGAACCACGTAAGGTATGACGATGAGGAAAACAAGAGTTACTGCGCTTAGATTTGTGCCCATGCGGTCACAGAGCTAACTGCTGGTTACATGTATCGTCGTCATCCACATTCACCACCACAAAACAATTTCTGACGAGTCCATTTGGGAGAGAGAGAGAGAAACGGAAACGGAAATGGAAAGTTTATTCATGTATAGGCCATTGCCCCTCATGATGGGGTACATAACTTCTATACACAAATGCATAATTAACAACATATTTAGTATCTAAGAGAGAGAGAGAGAGAGAGAGAGAGAGAGAGAGAGAGACAAGACAAAATTCTTTATTTACGAGGATAATAGATAAGCACTGATGTGCTTTTTTACATCCAGTCCTCGCCCTGTGTAGGGTCAACAATATAAAAATAAAAGGTAACAAAGGAAGCATGCAAAAGTGACTAGAACTACAATACAATACGGGATTAAAATTTAAAAAGGGAAAGAAAAAAAAAAGCGAGAGAGAGAGAGAGAGAGGGAGAAAAGAGAGAGAGAGAGAGAGAGAGAGAGAGAGAGAGAGAGAGACGCAGGAGCGAAGGGAGTGCGGGGCAAGCCTGCAGAGAGAGAGAGAGAGAGAGAAGAGAGAGAGAGAGAGAGAGAGAGAGAGAGAGAGAGAGGGTGGGGGAGAAAGAGGCTAGAGTGGGTGCGATAAGAGAACATGTTTAGAACAATCTGACAATCAGAAAATTCCAAAGAGATACAAAACAATCAATTTTGAAACACCGGGGGAGGGGGGGGGGGGGGGGGGGGATAGAAATAAAGCACAAATGGAGGTGGGAAATGCATAATGATAGCCCAGTCGCCACGGGTAGGAGGGGATATCATATGGATAAAAAATCAAGTCATTCCAGCAGAACCGTGAGAGACCGAGAGAGAGAGAGAGAGAGGGAGAGAGAGAGAGAGAGAGAGAGAGAGAGAGAGAGAGAGAGAGAGAGAGAGTCACATAAGAATACAAGCATTTCGACAGAATGACAAGAGGGCAGGAGGTAGTAGGAAACACACACGCACACACACACACACACACACACACACACACACACACAAACATATACTCATATAAGACATACTTACTAAAACAAAATAACATACATGTGCATTTCAAGTACAAAAACACTTTCTAAATAGTCAGGTACATACATAAGGCAAAGAGGGTGGTGGTGATTGGTAGTGGATTTATGGCGGAGTATGCAAGTACTGGCACATAAGATGGTTGAAATAATGGTGTTTGAAGAGAGAGGGAGAGAGAGAAGAGAGAGAGAGGAGAGAGAGAGAGAGAGAGAGAGAGAGAGAGAGAGAGAGAGAGAGAGCGAGAGAGAGAGAGAGAGAGAGGGAGGGAGGGAGAGAGAGAGAGAGAGAGAGAGAGGGTGGGGGAGAAAGAGTCTAGAGTGGGTGCGATAAGAGAACATGTTTAGAACAATCTGACAATCAGAAAATTCCAAAGAGATACAAAACAATCAATTTTGAAACACCGGGGAGGGGGGGGATAGAAATAAAGCACAAATGGAGGTGGGAAATGCATAATGATAGCCCAGTCGCCACGGGTAGGAGGGGATATCATATGGATAAAAAAAATCAAGTCATTCCAGCAGAACCGTGAGAGAGAGAGAGAGAGAGAGAGAGAGAGAGGGAGAGAGAGAGAGAGAGAGAGAGAGAGAGAGAGAGAGAGAGAGAGAGAGAGAGAGAGAGAGAAAGTCACATAAGAATACAAGCATTTCGACAGAATGACAAGAGGGCAGGAGGTAGTAGGAAACGCACACACACACACACACACACACACACACACACACACACACACACACACACACACACACACACACACACACACCACACACAACATACATATACTCATATAAGACATACTTACTAAAACAAAATAACATACATGTGCATTTCAAGTACAAAAACACTTTCTAAATAGTCAGGTACATACATAAGGCAAAGAGGGTGGTGGTGATTGGTAGTGGATTTATGGCGGAGTATGCAAGTACTGGCACATAAGATGGTTGAAATAATGGTGTTTGAAGGTTGATAGACATTGGCGTTGTTTGGTTGATTCAGGGAGCGAGTTCCATTGACAGGAACCTGAATATGTTAAACTGGATTTGAATAAGTCAATTCTAGGAACAGGACATGAAGTTTGGGTAGAGTCCCTTTAGGAATTTATTGAGAATCTGTGAACTAATGTTGAGGGTGCCTTCCCAGACACAATCTTGTGCATTATGATCCCTTTGTTGTATTCTAATCTCAGACTTAATGGGAGAACTTGAATCTTTTTATAGTCCGAGTCCAGAAGACTACTGCTTTTTAGGAGGACTAATTTGAGTGCTCGCTTGTGCAGGCTTAACAATGGTTTGAGAGTGTTAGCGCTAGCACAGTCCCATAGAGTAGATCCATAGTCTATGTATGATTGAATATGAGACTGGAAAAAGAGCTTGCGTGAATGCAGGTCGAGGAAGCGTTTGATTTTGGAGAGTTGATAAACTTTCTGTGAAACTTTTTTTCACAGTGAGGTTATGTGAGCTTGCCAACTCATATTGTTATCAATTGTTATTCCTAGCACTTTGAGGCATGTAACCTGTTCAACGGGTTCATTTTTAAGATGCACAGGAGGAAACTTAAGAGTGAGATTTGTCTTTTTTTGCCTGGTTGTGATAAGCATGGATTTAGTTTTTTGAGGGTGAAGCGACATGTGATTTAGTTCAGTGAGAGAGAGAGAGGGGAGAGAGAGAGGAGAGAGAGAGAGAGAAGAGAGAGAGAGAGAGAGATGACGTCACTTTTAATGGTTTTATATTCGTATTCTAATTTAACATCAAATTCGGATTGTTACGTCATTAAAACACTTATTTAAAAAAAAAAAACGCCTTAAAGCATTGTATAAGACAGGCAACTTACTAAAGTGACTTATAAACTTTGAATTCAGTGCGTCCATAACCAAAATATTCCGTGATCCACTCCACAACCACACACCCTCACAGCATTTGATTCTCTTTATTTGTGGTCATTTGGAGGCGTGGAGGGGGTGACAAGAGAGAGTAAAGCAGAAAGTACTGAAATTGTGAGCACGTTTTAATAAAACGTCTTTGTGCGGTACGCAGACATCTATGGAATCTCTGTCTCTCTCTGTCTCTCTCTCTTTTCTCTCTCTCTCTGTGTGTGTGTGTGTGTGTGTGTGTGTGTGTGTGTGTGTGTGTGTGTGTGTGTGTGTGTGTGTAAAAGATGTCGAGAAAGGGCGAATGAGGGAGACCTCTCTCTCTCTCTCTCTCTCTCTCTCTCTCTCTCTCTCTCTCTCTCTCTCTACGTAAGCATGCGGGAAAATTCACGTAGCTATGATACCCATTTGCATGTATGTTATTACCATATTATCAACACATAGTTTACTTCTTTTTCCCAGATTGGTTGTCACTCTTTAATTTCTAATTAATTTGCTATTGTAAATGGCTGGTGCCAGTGCATGCAAATGTCAGTATGCGAAGGATTTGAAATATACTCATGCAATGTATATGTGTGAGCAAGCGCACTGCTCATGTAAAGACATACTTCTGGTTGGGGGTCAGGGAGGGAGGGAGGGGGCATGAGAGGACAGGGAGGGAGAGAGGGATTTTTACCATTCTCGTCTTCTTTCTCATTTTTGTTTTCGGCTTTCTAATTTCTATCTCTTTCTTTCCTTTTTAATAAAAAAAAGCTTTGTTTTATATCTTTTTTTTCACATTAATGCATGTTCAGTCTCTCTTCTCGCTCTCTCTCTCTCTCTCTCCTCTCTCTCTCTCTCTCTCTCTTCTCTCTCTCTCTCTCTCTCTCTCTCTCTCAACAACGACATTATCTCACACTGTCTTGAAAAACCATTCTTGCTTTCTACACAAGAATGATGAAAATGAATATAATATTTGCTGGTGTATTTAGAGATAACTGCCTCATGAATCAAAGTCCATTCCTCCTCAGGTTATGCTGATGATATTAGTTGATGGCCGATGTTTCTAAATCCTCTTTCCGCGAAGGAATACAACATGGTGTGCGCGCGCGCGCGCGCGCGTATGTGTGTGTGTGTGTGTGTGTGTGTGTGTGTGGGGTTGTGTGTGTGTGTGTGTGTGTGTGTGTGTATGTGTGTGTGTGTGACAGTTACTTTTAGTGTGTATGTGTGGGTTTTTTTTTAATTTAGTGTTGATTATGAATCACCACTGTTCTTGTTATAATTAGTTCTATATTGTGTAATAGTGTTCTATGTTGATATAGTTTGTCAGTGAAGAGACAAGGGCCAGATGGAAAGAAGCTCGTTCTTGCTTATCTGTTACCTCGGGAGATAAGTTCTCTCCTCCCTCTCCTGTCTGTCTGTCTGTTGTCTGTCTATCTGTCTGTCTCTCGCCCTCTCTCTCTCTCTCTCTCTCTCTCTTCTCTCTCTCTCTCTCTCTCTCAAAGACAGAATCTTCTAACTTATTTTTAGTTACACAATAAATCAAATCTGTAGCATGATGTAGGCTACTCTTTAGATACGTTGGGGATTAGAACTATGTCCTATTTGTGTTGTAGAAGATTGTCGATCGGATGAATGCTTTTGAAGTAAGAGGCGGACACTGGGCATATTTGAGCAGGTAGTCCACCTGTGCAGCAACGTGTACAACGGCATTCACTTCTGCTCGCCGTCTTGATGAACCAGCGCGCATGGTTCTGTTCAGAAGGGATGGTGAAACTGGTGGGTCCATGGTTTAATCCAGCTTATTGATAGAAGTTGCTGTCTTGAGTTATCATACCCAACCTCTCCCCTCCTCCTCCGCCTCCTCCTCCTAATCCTCCCCCTCTTTCTCGTCCCTTTCCTGTCCCTCCTCTCTCTCTCTCTCTCGTTTCACATTGTATTTTTGCCCCTTCATTATAGAATGTAAAAAAAAAAAAAAAAAACTTGAGCAATGGTCATAGGGCCTAAATGACATTTTACAATATTCCTATTTGCTGCGTAACACTTCATATTATCTGGAATAAAATATGTTCTTCGGGGGAAAAAATAACAAAGGTGGTATTCTGTGTAAGACACCAGGGATAACTCCAACCACAACCAGCCGTCTCCACTGGAGAGTCCTCCTCACCCAGCAGATTAAAGTCAACTCAGACGGGCGTAGACACAATGTCGGTTATTTTACAAAACAGAACTCAGCGGTACGGGATGTTGTTGGCGAAGGATTTATATTCAGCTTTGTCGTTTTTCATACCGCCTCTCCTCGTCCTCTTCTCTCTCCTCTTGCACTCCAACCCCTTCCATTTGAAATCCTTGACAAGGTGTGTGTGTGTGTGTGTGTGTGTGTGCGTTTGCCACTTCATGGCCTCCATTCAGAACTTGCTCTTTGAATTTGTTTGAATTAATTCTGTAGACAATTCGAATCTCGCTTCATGTTACGTTTAACACAATATGTGCAGCCAAAAACAAGTGTGTGACGTAAGTCTGTGACGAAATCTCCTTATCGACTGATGACGTGGGTGGAATCTATAGAACAATGAGTAAGAGTGTTGAGGCTTTTTCCTTGAAGCTGCATAGGCCTCGTCTTTGTAGTGACGGAACTAGCCTTAAAACACCGAAAGGGAACGCTGCCACCACCAGAAACAACACAGGTGATGAGGGCTAGGGCCTCACGTAGCGCTTCAAGCATCATCAGGTAAGGCTGGTGTGCAGGGAAAGGTATCCGCTGACGCTGGCCTCAAACCATGATTGTAATACCATATACTATCGATCCTATGTCTCTATCCTGGAGTCAAAGTAAGTACCAAAAATGTTCAACATATTTCTACCTTTTTCGCTAACCGATGTTAAGAGATGCATTGTCGTCAAAGATGCATTTAAGACACTCTCTGGGCCGAGGAACATAACAAACATGCCAGTTCCGGCAGCAATCTGTCTGAATCGACTTTAGGCGGCAAAGCGCTTGAAGTTGAACCATGCTGTGTCAGATTAGTCCCTTACACAATGGATGGTATGTATGTATTACGGTCACGGCCAGCTGAAACTTACCGTAATCTCTATATCGCTTAGACATTATGTACTTACAGATATTAGGACCCGTGATGGAAAAGTAGCCTATGCATTCGAATAAGATTGCCAATGCAGTTTCACGATAGTAAATCGTTTTTGCGATAAATGTTGAATGTTCGGACATTGTAATCCTTTTTGAGCTACAACACAGCCATTTTTCTAGTACCATAAGCAGTAATAACCTTCTAGTTACCCATGCATAATGACTCGTGTAAAAAATATTAAAAAATAAAAAAGGTACCTGTCAAATATGTCGGCTACAAATCACCTCATGAAACAATTTGTTTGGTTTAGAAGTATAAGGTTTTACACTTTCGGATGTTGGAGGGGTTTTTTGTTTTTGTTTTTTTTCTTCATTTGTGTGTGTGTGTGTGTGTGTGTGTGTGTGTGTGTGTGTGTGTGTGTGTGTGTGCCGGGGAGGGGGGAGGGGGGGGTGAGTGTATTTTCGTCTAGGTTTTACAAACCCAGTCTTTCAAAGATGCATTGCAAAGATCGTGTCTTCTATTACATTTAGTCAAATAAGTCAGTGTAATTACTCCGCTTCTGCTGCAAAAGTGTGTTTCTCTACTTGCATGCACAAATGTGAGGAAGACTTCAGGCTTTTCGCCAGACACCCCCGTGGCAGGAAAAACCGTGAAACTGTAGATATTGATAACATTAATAACACCTATCCCGTCTTTCTCTTTTTGAAGTTGCTGCCATTAAACTCCAAAAGTGAGGATGCATGATGGCGCACAAGATAAAAGCTTGGGGAAAACAGAGCTTGTGTCTTTTCCTGTTCTTTCTTGAACATAACATATAACGAAACACACTGAGAACATGATCTTATAAGTATAGATATATCGTTAGATACATAGTCAGATAGACATAGCTTGGGTCATAAATATAACGTCAAAGACATAACATGACAAAATGTAGAAACCTAAATCTAAGTGCGACAGTACTTGGCTTTGTGTGCAATCTTCACACACACACACACACACACACACACACACACACACACACACACACACACACACCACCACCACCACCACCACCACCACCACCACCACCACCACCACCACACCAAACCACACCACTCCACACCACCCTTTTTTCCTTTCTTTTTTTTTTACTTTATTACACGTCACTGTAATTGTCTTCGTACATATTGACAAAGAATTTGTTTCATTGAATTATTCGTTAGTTGTGGTGACAGCCTCAATCTTAACCTATTGTCAAGTTGTAACGTCGCTCTTACACACACACACACACACACACCACACACACACACACACACACACACACACACACACACACACACATACAACACAATACACACCAACACCACACCAACACCCACACTACACCACAACACACAACACCACCCCACAACACCACACAACACCACACACACACCCTGACATTTTACTCAATAAACATATATATTCGTTCATTTCAAGGGGATAGACCATAATAAACATACCACTCACGCAATTCATAGTTCCATGCTTATCAACACTCGCTTTCAGGCAGGCAAACAGTGAA
>CM031611.1:17655303-17672803 GCA_018398815.1 Conus ventricosus | reverse complement strand
CTGACCCTTCAACAAGAAGAACTTGAATAAGCTGACAGTTGTTAATTCGAATTTGTCGTGCACCCGTTTCTTTATCCTCTCGCCTTCTTACATCCCTCGCCACGAGCATAAGCTAGCCACTCACAAGTTCTCACGCCTTTGAAACATCTCAGAACTCATGAGATGGGACTGATACATAAAGAGACGAATTGAGATGTCATTGCTTGGACAGGGACAGCACAAGCTACCATTGCCATCTTACACGGGCGATGACCGTCACTTTGCCGACTACTGTGAGAAGCCTCAATGTTAAAGCAAGTCACTCAGAGAGTAATTGGCATCAGATTACTGCCACCAGTCTTGAGGCAGGGGGTGTTCTGGAAGGTGCGGTAGAGAATGGGAAAGTAGACGCCATCTTTGTTGACTAGGCCATAGCAACTGAACCCGTGTTTTCTTTCTCATGAAAACAGCTCACAATGACACTTTTTGGACACCAAAATAATTACCAATGCGCCAAGGCCTTACTAAAGGGCTCGACTGTTTATAGATTAAAACTATTAAATTGTTTTGAGAATTATTTTGATGTGCTTCTAAGGAATGGGACCAGGGTTTTGTGTGTGTGTGTGTGTTTTTTATAAGTAATGTTACCTAGTTCAGAGACAGGATCACCGGTGAGAACTAAGGCCTGATATGTGACACGTCAGCTAAGAGTAGTACAGGTCGTGCCCAAAGCTACAAATTCGGCCAAGACACTATACATGATCTTTCACACTCAGTTTTTTCCCACAAAATCGAGAGGGGGGAGCTGTTAGAGAACAGATTGTAGGCTCTATGCAAAGGACGATGTTAAAGTTGTTTTTTTTCTCCTTTTTTAATCCTTCACTGATAGCTACTGAGTTCTGTATTTTGAACAGGACCATCTGTTTATCTCCATTCAGAATCAGACTTTCGTGTCTGAAAATCAGTATCAAAGCTGGATTAGAAATTAAGGGAAGGGAACATGCCTCGAACGGTTAATTGTCTGGATTGTGGTCAAACGCGTCGAAGACTCCGATCCTAGGTAACTTGTGTGTGTGCGTGTGTGTGTGTGTGTGTGTGTGTGTGTGTGTGTGTGTGTGTGATTTTGTTTGTTTGTTTTTAAAGAAACTTGTTGATATGAAAATATATGGGCCTGAAGAGAAAGCAGCACAGACACTAAACGGCGCAACTTACATTCAAACATCGAACTGGTCACGCTGTACAACTCTGCGGTTTAGAGGAAGATCAAAGTGTTCAAAGTGAAGATACAAACAGTCATTAACACCCTTCCAGGGAGCACCTGATTTTTGATACCCACTCACGGCCGGGTAGAGTAAAAACATGGGGACCGAATTGCGGCAAAGATGGTGGGACCAGAGCCAGCACACAGATCCGTACGAGAAAACGAGGCTGGATATGACACACCAGCATCTAACACCAGTCTAGAGAGGACGACCCAGAAAAAAAACAGCAAGTGAAGAGGTACTGAGGCAGAGTTAGATGATGGGATTTAAAGGGGGTAGGGGAGGGGGCACGCAAAAAAGCTTAAGACAGCCCAGTGGAAAATTTTCGCTGCCTCATTTAGAATTTCCTGTCTGCCGTGTGCATATTTCGTGCACAGGGTATATTGTCAAACGTGGAACATCTTTTTCCGGGATGCTTTCTTCGTTCAATGTATTTTGCGTCCGCAGTTTGTTCTCGGCGAATTGGTGCCGAGAGAACAGCATTTTACCAATCCTGGCTCACTTGCTCCTCCACCAAGTTTTTGGGCGAAAGTGGCCTAAAAGCCGCCTTTTCCTGTTCTCTGACAAGTAAGACTTCAATAACCAAAAAATAACGATTATTTACAAACAGACATACTGTGTAGGGTTGTCCGTTTTTAATACTAATTTACTAAACTTGCTTGTCTTTTAAAACTAAGTTATATTTTTTGGCATAAAATCCGCACACTTAATTCTGACTACAGACAGGCTGACACGAGGCTGAAACCTGATCGCTTAATTTACGGCTGGCGCAGACAAGGGCCTTTGTTCACACAGCGCACGGCCCGCTTACAAACTGCGACCAAAAATCAATAAAGCACACCTTGCGGCGTGTTACTGGCACACGACGACTGTTAATGCTCTCAGCGGGCCCGTAATTGTCTCCCTTTAATAGTTTTTTATTCGTAGTTCTCTGAGAGAGAATTAATTGTTAAAATCTATATTTTTATATTTAATATGCTAAAGTATTTAATATAAATATTGAACAAACTAGTAACTAAAGAGTAATGTAAGATACAGTTGTTGTTTGGCCTTTAAAAATATTCTACTTAAATAAAAAACAACTTTATCAACATTTACACTGGCCACCATAGAATTGTGAAAGCTTTCAATGTGTTGGATTTATATATACTGTTGCTCTAACTGTTAATGTGAATGAGTCGTGTATTTTTTAGCAGCATGAGGGCAGCAGGTGTAGCAGCGAACTAGGTCAAACGTTCCTTGGTAAGAACGCTTGACCTGCCAAAGGCGCAGCATAAACTAGTTTCGTCGCCCGGTTACTTTAGAAGCGCATTTATTAGTTCTCTGACAAGTAAGGACTCAATAACCAAAAAATAACGATTATCTACAAACAAACTATTGTGGATATTTTCCGTTTTCAATACTAATTTACTAAACTTTGTTTAGAGTGTTAATTTTTGTTAACCCTATGTTTTTCCTGATGCATTTTTCAATAACATGCATTTTCACGCAAGACATTCATCCAAAATGCATCTCTGTCCCTTTCATGGTGAAATAAAACTACAAGTCTTAACTTTCTCTAAAGTCTTTTAAAAACTGAGTATATTTTTGCATAAAATCCACACACATTATCCCAGCATGTCTTCCACTGAAAGCTAGTTTCGACAAAGGTTTTCTCTTTTTACGATGTCTCTTTCGCTGAACAGTCATCTAACTAAATAGTGTCCTGCGTTCCTTCAAACAATCTATAAAAAGTGTTCTAAACATTCACTCAGTTTATTGCTGGGGTCAACTAAAAAATATGTTTCAGCTGTCCATATAAACCTTCTATGCGTGAAATGCCTTTGTTCCATTTAAGTGTTGGGCAGAAATTCCACAAATGATCAAAATGATAACGATAAACTGTTTGTAACAGGTCGAGGATAAATATTGTTTTCCCAACCAGTTTGTCCACAAATTAATGAACAATGAGGGTTTTTGTCCATAAAAATTAACTCTCCATAGTTTTTATAACAAACTAATCCAATTCAAGTTATTATGTTTATCATACTTTCTGATTAAAAACCTGTGCAGATAATACAACCCTATGAGCCCTAAATGTGTAAGATTATCCAATTCAGTTCTGTAAGAGTGTTTCTATTTAAGTCAACTTTAATTTTAGTTTGCTTGTTGATTTATGAACCTTAATTATCTTCACCATTGTGAAGACACAACGACGATGGTAAACTTAAGACGTTTAAACGTCTAAGGTTTGCCAGCTAATAGTAATTCCTTTTACCGTCGGGGGCCCGCTTATAAGGAGTGCTCTGGGACCAAATTTTTTTACTCCTTATAACCGAACTCCTTCTAACAGAGTTTCTCGGATATAAGGAGTAACCCCAAGTCCAACTACCTTATAAAGCGGGCTTCTCTCGCTCTCTCTCTCTCCTTCCTCTCTCCTCCTCTCTCTCTTCTCCCTCACATACACACACTCCGCACAACACCACTCACACACACACACACACAACACACAACAGCACACACACACACACACAACACACACACGATTGAAAATAATTGCCCTCTTTAAGACTCATGTCTATGAACAACAATAATGTGTTAGAATGCACTGCCCTGTGCAAGCAAATAAGCCACACAAATAAAACTTATCTGAGACCGCGGACTATCTCGCCGCAGACAACGCATTTTTTTCGTCATTATTATCAATGCGCTTATCATCAACAGAAATACATGTATTGTTTCATTGGCTTAATTTCACTTTCTTGGGAGAAGAACAACAATAAAAACAATAAACTGAAAAATTATCATCAAATGAAATACAGGTAGTGTAGAAGGAAAAAAATAGGGTCCTGCTGTCACTGGCTTAATTTCACTTTACCTTGTGAGAATAACAACATGAAAACAATAAAAAAATTATTATCAAATGAAATACATTATTTGTCATTGGTTTAATTTCACTTTCTTGTGAGAATATCAAACATTAACAACAAAAACGAATAATTAATCATCAAAAAGAAATAACCATGTAGTGTTAGAAGGAAAAAAATAGGTCCTGCTGCACTATAACAACAATAAAAACAATAAACTAAAAAACAAATGCTGTACAACCAGCGACCAAACGGCATTAGTAGGAGAAAATGAAAGAAGCAGTGACAGGTTATTCACAATTTATTCCAGAACTCTAAGGAGTACACCTGTTTGAGAACTCGCCTGCAATGCTCTAACGTACTTGACACCCATCAAAATGTCCGCATAAGTGTTCGGAATAAATCTCTCCTCAAAGTGTGGACATCTGGGATCCGGAAGAGAGGGGTGTGCGATAGCCACTTTCTGGAGGAAGGGGTGATGCTGTGTACACAACCACGGTTGTCTGCTAGGAGGGTGCGCGGCAAAAATTTCGACGTCGACCCCCTTGCCCTGCCTGCATTTTGGTGTTTTTTTCGTCAAGTAACTTGCAAGTCACCACCAACAATATCCGGCAAATGTTTCTGGTTTTCTAGCATGAAATCTACCAGGATCTCCGTTCAGGCGCCCGTGTTTTGCTGAAAGTCCCCGCAAAGGCTCAAAGCTTAGTGCCCGATTCAGACAGTTTCCGTCTCCAACAATGTTCCCACCTGCGAAGGGGGCGAAGCTGTTGCTTGATTTCTCTGTCGGGTAGATCTATGGATATGGAAAGCCCAACTGAAACATTGCTCTTTTACGCCAATTTTATTAGTTGTGGTGGAACTGACTGGCTCAGGATTTTTGTAAACCCTGGTGATTTTACATGTGTATGCATCATCTATTCTTCTTCTCCTTCATCAGAGTTTTCTCCACATTGAGTGTATTTCCTCCATTTCCCATGGTCATCTTCTCTCTTTCTCGTGCAGTCTTTCACCTTCATTCTTTCCTGTGTTCTCCTCTGCGGGTCCGATTCCATACACTTCCCCCACTCTTCTGCTGCCCCCTACTCCTCCGCATTCACTCCTGCATTTTTTTTCTCCGCCTCCCGTGTGCCTCTTCTCCAGCCCTTCTCTTTTTTCCCTTTGGCGTTTGCATGCTTTTCTCTTTCTCCTCTTTCAATGAAATCATCCTCTCTCAAATCCCTATCATCTTTCGTTCCCCCGCCATGCCCTTCTCCCTTCTTCCCAAACCACCCATCCTTCCCTCCTAATCTTTCGAATCATCTCTGTGTCTTTTTTCTTTTCCCGCCCTTCTGTTTCTTCTTCTCTTCCTCGGTTTCTGGTCTCTCTCCGGGTTCCCCGCAGTCTCTCTCTCTCCCCCCCCCCCCCCCCCGCCCCCCCCCCGCACTTTCCTTCCGTCTCTCCCTTTCTTTTCGTTTCACCTGCTTTCCCTCATTTTCTTCGAATTTCCCGCCCGTTTTGTATTCCCTGCTTTCCCTCCTCACTTTCGATCATCTCCATCCGGCCCCACCACTTGTTTTGAACCCTCGCTGTCTTTGTCTTCCTCTACAGTTCAATTGTCACTCGAATTGAATAAGAAAATCTCTGATCTGTGCCTGATGCGGCATTCCCTATGTGTTTTCATCAACAGGTCAATTAAACACATGAAAAAAATTGTGACTGCATCGCCACAACCGGCCGCAGACAGTAGCAATTTAATTTGTCTCACATAGCCTAACACTTTCACCAACTGAACTCTTTCTGGCCTCCTTCTTCGCTGCTTCGTCTTCCTCTGATGAGTTCCGTGGCCCCCGCTTCTGCACATTTGATGCCGAAGTGGATGTAGCAGATGCTGAGAACGGGGTGAGTCTGGGCCGTTGTTCGCAAGTGTCGTCCACACTGACGTACTCTTCGAGCGAATGCCCCACTCTTTTGCATAGACGTGTGAGGAGAGGCTGCTTGTTCTTCGATCTGGCTGCAGGAACATGGCTTCCTGTGGTCGTCATTCAGAGCCAGTTGGAAGCCGCGTGGCGAACTTTGCTGATTGTAGTGGGGTCACTTTCTGCCACGACTGATCGATCAGATCTGACACATCCCCAGATCGAACTCAGGGCCGCTGTTCTTTCGCCCTTCACACCACCGTCCGATCTGACAAGCATGCCGACACCATCATGCGTCGGTAGTGGACCTTTAAGTTGCGTATTATTCCAGTATCGCATGTTGGAGCTTGCCAGTAGAATTCCGCAGCAAAAACAGAACTTTGACTGCTTTTCAAGGCTTGCGCGGGGATTTTTGTGCCGCGGAGCATTGTCCATTCACAAGGAGCACCGTTGGCCGCATTGCATTTCATGTCTCTTCAAACGACAGCAACCACTCACAGAAAATGTCCTGGTCATCCAGCGCTGTAGTTTGACTTGGAGTCAGTCCACTGCAATCTTTTCAATTTTGAAACATCCGTGGAGGAGTAAAAAACTTGCCGATGAGCAATGGTCGAACGTTTGTCCGCTAACCGTCCATGTTGCAACACAGGAGACAGTAACCCAATCCTTCGACTTCTTCTGCCCTCTGCATTTTCTTCTTGAAGGTGAATGGTCTTGTCCTGGCAGAAGTCGCCAAAAGAGGCCAGTTTCATCAGCTTTGTAGACATCCTTCACTTCATAACTTTTCAAGAGTTGGTAGAAGACCTCTCTACCCACTGATCTTTTTCGTTTTCGTCAACACTTGCTCTTTCTCTCCACTCATATCGTTTTAAATACGATTGCTGTGTCTTCTTTCCATACGATCCAGCCACGCCATTTCCGCAGGTCCACCCTCACTGCCGAGAGAAAAGCAGCAACTCTCGCTCGTTTTCAGCACAGGGTCCGTTCATAGTACCCCTTGTGACTAAACTTTGAAAAGAAAAACAACCCTAACAGCCCCTGGCATAACAACTACAGTAGGCTATAAATATATCTAGGTCAACAGGAGGATCTAGGTCTAACCCGGCTGGTGAACGAAAAATCAGCAACACACGCACGTCCAACAGACTACACACGCATAACATACACACCCACACATACACCAAAGGGCAACTGGAAACCCCTCCGCTCCTATCTCTCTCTCACTAGCTCTCACGGAGATTGACACAGCAGGATTGACTTTCCGTTTGGCTACTGTCCCGTTCGTCATCAAAGAAGTAATGAGGGGAATGCTGGGACGAGCCGCGTGCACACACACACACACACACCACACACACACACACACACACACACACACACAAAGAAGAGAGAGAGAGAAGAGAGAGAGAGAGAGAAGAGAGAGAAGAGAGAGAGAAGAGAAAGAAAAGCGAGATAGAGAGAGAGAGAAAAGAAGAGAGAGAGAGAATGAAAGAGAGAGAGAGAGAGATGAGAAGAGAAGAGAAGGTAAGATAAGATACACTTTATATTCATCCCCAATGGGTAAATTCCAACATGCCCACTTAACAAACAGAACGACATAAAAGACACCAACTATTAAAATAAAAGCGACATTCTAATACCGTCATAAAACATCATAAATATTAGCACGTTACCCACACCCACACCCACGCACAACACACACTCACACACACACACCGCGCGCGCAGCGCGCGCAACATACACACACACGAACGCATAATAACACACACACACACACACAAACGTAGGCACGCACACAGTATGCAATGGTTGTCACGGTAATCACAGAATCCCGAGAAATCAAAGTTAGCGTTTGAGATTGATACAATAGAGACAGAAGAGAGAGGTGGGGGGGGGGGGAGGGGGTAACTTATGAACAGTTAGTACAAAACTAAAGAATCTATTCCTTACCATGCAATCTGAAAACCATTGAAGCAGATTGTCATCCACAGTTTCCATTTAGATGCGCGATCGTTTCACGCGAGAATCCTGGTTCTACTGGCAACATCGTTTACATAGTTCTTGCGAGCCCTCCAGATTGTTCAGAGGGTGTAAACGAATACCCAGCTCCTCAGCGATCACAGCCTTCTTTGTAGAGGTTGCTTCTATTTTCTTAGAAAATGTCGAGCTTTGGACTGAGGGAAGGAGATTTTCCTCTTTTTCGCGCGTTCAGACATGTTCGCTTTGAAGTTAGCGCGGCATGTGTTGTGATGAGCGGAGACGGTTCCGGCGGAAGAAAGTAACCGAGAATTCTCCTTCCAGGAAAAATGAAATTACCGACCTACTTTCGGTTGAAGCCGTGCTACGCACTCCTTGATAACCGGACTCAGTGCGGTTTAGGGCCTAATTTTTTCACTCCCAGTAAGCGTGGTATCGTATAACCGAACTCCATCTAAGCGAGTTTTTTGGAATCATAACAAAGAACAATGTAAACCGGGGATGACTTTTTTCGCTACCATAAAAAAGAGGTTCCTTAAAACCGAGCTCTTAATAGCGGGGGCCCGACTGTAAAAGGTCCGTCACTAACGCCCCACAACCCCTATCCCTCTCCACATTGTTAAGACAGAAATTTCAAATATCATGTGAACGTATCTCGCTAAATTTCTGCGTGGAAAGAACTGTTAATTTTGTATGAGCGTCCCTTTAAACCGTTTCCTTCGGTGGGAGGAAGTACTGTTTTTTCCCATATGCGTTATTTCAATCCGTGCCGACTATTGTCATCTGCATAGACTTACATGGAAAGGGCTAGAGTTGAATGCTTTTCTGACCTTTTTTGGCGGCTAAAAAAATGTAAATGGCTTATGAATTCAAATTTTAATTTCCCATTCAAATATGGTTCTAGTGCATTTGAGGTCAAGGTTTTCGAACTATTTTATATTGCAGGAGGGACTGGCCAACAATTAGTTTGCTTCTAGATTGCGCAGTTCTCTATGTTTAGGAAACCTTTTTGGCTGTCCGACCAACCTCTTTGCGTTTATAATCTCCATATTTAGTGTACTCAAAACCATACAAAGTGCCCTATCTCACCATTCTGTTCAAAGTCTGCAACGTCTGCAAGGTCCTTTTAATTTCTAAAGTTATACACCTCAACAAGGCGCTAATGTAACTCCGATTCTTCTGGTCCACGCGACATTTTTAGATACAGTTTTATTTTATTTTAGTTCCAAAACAATGGTGCAGGTTATCACATTTTACAACTTTCCCTCCCCGTTTTGGCTTTGATCTTTATATTAAATAATCCGACCCTCCCACAAACGAATTCCTTTTAAACTGTAAATTGAGGGAATTGTATATTTTTCATAAGTCGCAATATGCAGCTGTCCCTGACGGAGACTTTTTAAAACAGTTTTGAGGACCTTCCATCATATAATTTTCATCAGTGCTTAGCTCATCTAAATGAACATAGAGTAATGAATGTACTGCAAGATCGAGCGGATTTCCCCCTCATAAGTAGTTTTGTCTGGTGTAACACTAAAACTATGACGTCTGATTGCAGTTGTAAAGCCTAACATTTTAGCTAGCTCTACATCAAAAGTAGTACTACTTGCTTCTTCAGGTTTGAATGTTAAATTGTTTTTAGATTTGCATTGTTAAGTTTGAGAGTAATGTCAAGTTACTCATTGCTTCTTTTAGTGAGCAAAACCCGTAATAAACCATCAGGTATGATTACTGTCAACTTTGTCCCTATTTCATATTTTTTAATCTTATTATTCTTCTTGGTTCAGTTATATTAAACCATACGACTTTGTAGAATATTTCATGGAGTGCGACCATTTTGGTTCCGCAATCGTTCTCAACAGCATGTTTTAAATCGTAGGACTGTCTTGAGTTGTTATTGTTACAAACATTTTTTAAACAAAATAAAAATGAGCGCGTTTAAATATACTAAAGATGCAAAATATTCTGTTGGGCCGCACTACAATCCTAAAAATATAGCAACTGATACTCTTGACATTGCTGTGACCCAGACTGCACTTTTCATAAAAAGGTGAGTACTCCATTAAGCAGATATCTTAACCCCCCTATTAAAAAAGACTACATCGCAAAAGTGTGGTTTAGTCATCCGATGCAGTTTTATCAGAACCAGTTAAACTTTGCTGTGTTTTGTGCATCAACTGGGTGTGGAGTGTCGTATGCTGATCATTTAAATCATCCTGATCCTTTGGTGAGGTCAGTGTACAGATTTCATTTTATTACACCTTCAGACGTATTTTGACTGAACTGCGAGCGCCATTACCAAATGACAAAACGTTTAATCCATTCAGCAACAGAATAGACATGAAGGCTTTTGAAAGGATCTGTAACGAATTCAATATTAATGTTAAGACAGACTTTAGACAAAAGTCGGATCTTAATCATGGCTTAGGCACCCCTTATTTTTGGGCGTGCACAGAAAGTATAACTATGACTGGAATCCTCCTTACACATCTTTCTCTTCAGGCACAGTGTTTCACCTGGTCCATAGAGCAAGAGCATAAAACAGCATGGACAACATTTATCTTAGACATATCTGAGGGCCTAACTAAAGCGGGAATAGAACGAATAAACGACTCTATTCGTACTTACGTTTGGTGTTTGCTAGGTTCGCAAGCACAAGCGAGATCGAGCATAACTGATTCTTCTACTGGTTTGGATGCACAAAAACAATACTTAGCAATTTAGAGGACGCCATTAATTTACGTTGATTTACCTTCAAGTATAAAAAGGTACCAAATGTTTTACAATACGCAAGATCGAAAGTAGACTTTGCTGTTGGCACTGGTTTATACATGCTGCCTTCTGACCTCAGACTCAGGTAGGAACAATAATAACTACAACAATGAAATCCTTGTAGCAGGTAATGAACAGAAGGTTGGGAAAAACGATTAAATTCTGAGCCAGTAATATTACAAACAATAAAAAACACCCAAGATTAAGTCATCCAATCCCGTGGTTCAAAGCCCAAGACTGTTGAAGACGTGGACTTTGTTCGCGATGACCATGAATATGAAAAGACAGCGTTTGTTGTTGGATTAACTGCTTTAGGATTACTTGGTCTTTATCTTACTAAATAGTAACCCAAACTATTAAGAGAACTAATGCCATAAGTGCTCGGCATAAAGCCAACTACTTTGCTTGCAGTAGACAAAAGCCAGCTAATAACACTCCCTAATATACCTGGTAAAGAGTCTATAGCTTTACCAGCTAATTTTTTTAATAAACTCGCAAGATGATCGAGCTGTTTTTTTTACCATGATTTTAGGTGGAGGCGATGGCGATGGAGGCACCAGCCCAGCTCCTCCACCACCGCCTGTAATAGCCATCACAGTGTACTTATTGCAAATCTAAGGCGTTATAACGCTTGCTAATGTGACACCTTGCTCTCTAAACAGTGTTTTTATTCTTTCTGCTAGCGTTGTGTCTTCATATAAAAATTCTATGAATAGTTTCTCTTATTCTGCTTATTTGAGTTCGTAATTGTTTCGGTTAGTAGACAACGCTTCTACTCTCGCTGTTCTTTTTTCTTTAAGCTCATTATTTTTTGTTTTTATTCTTGTAACATCAACTCTCCTAAGTTGGCGGCTTCAGCCTCAGGGAGTTTTCTTTTTTTCTTTTTCTATATTCTCTTTACTTTAGTCAGTTTATCTAAATTGTTTATTAATTCTCCTCTGAAGGTTCTTAAAGTGCTCAAGGGCTAATAATTCTCTTATAGGCGCCTGTATTTCTTGCGTGGCAGCGGCGGCATCATTATAGTTTGTTAATGCTGTTTCTTCTTCTGGAGTGAGTTCTGCTGTTGCTTGTATTTATTTCGCCCGTCTGCTTGACTTAACTCTTCAAGTTCATGTTTTGCACTTGGTTATCTGTGGGGCTTTGTTGTATGTTTGAAGTGCAGCAAACTGCTTTCCACATCTATTTTTGGTTTAGTAAAGCAAGGCGATCCGCTCGCTTGCACTGAGCTTTTGATAATTGTACCCATGCTTACAAACTTTGATGAGTTTAGTTTATACGTAAGCGGAACAACGTTCTCCTTTGTCGTTTCTAAAATACAAATGGTTATCTTTTAGTTCAAAATCATCAGGGTATATAGTTTTGGGAGGTTCTAGTTCTAAACTTTGGTATAATGATCTGACTTTACTTTCTGTTAATTCACGCCTTTGCTCCCTTCGCTATTTCATCTCCAATGAGATCTTGAGCGATGCTGTGTCAAAGGAGTTCCTTTCATCCATGTTGAGCGTCCAAGATCGGAATACCAATCTTCATCTTCAATGCCTGCCATGTTTTTAAATAATTAACTTTTTTTTGTTTTATAAAAATGTCACAAGTATATGGCTCGATTCTTGACCCGCATAGAAAGCTGAAAGAACCCCATGGCGTGAAGGGAAATAAACGGAATATTACTGTTCCAAATAATCCATCTACTATTGATGCGGATCAAATTCTTACTGTCAAATTTCCAGACCTAGGAGCGGATGATTTGATTGTGCCAGGCTCTGCACGGCTTACTTCAAAATAGAACTCGCTTCAACAACAGACCCAACCAGAACAGTTGTCAGAATCTGGGGCGGGCAATCGTTAAGAAAATTTCTATAAAACTTGAGGGGAAAGAAGATTTTTCTTTAAACAATGCAGACATATTTTTAACCTATTCTGATCTATGGCTAACCGCGAATGAAAGGGAAGATCTTGCGTTTCAAGGAATTGGTAATGAAGAAGCACTAAACTTAGAATAGGCGCCGAACTCGCCTCAGGTGATAAAAGCAGCAAAAAGGCTTTAGCTGTAAGTTATGCGTTTTGGAAATCGCTTTTCCATTCCTTAGATTTTGAGTTGTTAAAAGCGCATGCCCCATACCTTCAAGGGGCATTAAAAGACAGATTGTCATACGAACTAACTTTTAATGACTACAAACGTGTTATCAGATCAACAGACACCGAAGCAAAGTACAGCATTTCTGACATCTCGTTAGAGTTTGATGTTGTGTTAGCAACTCTAATTTAGCAAGGCTGATTGGGCAACAATATGAGTCACAATTAGTAATATATTACGAAAACGTGCGTCATCATTCAAATATCCTAAAAGCAGGGCAGACGCTATATGGAATTTTTAATCTTAGTGTCGCAGTAAAATCGCTTAAAGGTATTTTATTGCTGTGCGAAGATGAAGAACCATTCGCAAGAGCAAGTGAAAAGTTTTTTAATCCAAAAATAACGAAAGTACAATGTTCGATTGATGGTAGTCCTAACCAAATCTAGCTAGCGGACTTAGGCTTATCATCATTTTGGACGAATAAAAAAAATTGTTTGGGGGGTGGGAGGGGTAGAAGTCTAACAGCAGACCTGCGTCTAAAGATCTACCTTCACAGTGTTAGGCTTGATGATTATTTAACATCAAAATACGGGTTTATGGATTGACCTAAGGTCAACAGAGGATAATCAGTTGCATGGAAGTGGGGAGGAGATGTTAGAGACATTAATAAACATTCAAATTGATAAAGAAAAAGAGGCTGTTAAACCGCTTAATGTATCATTTGTTTTTATTATTATGTTGCACAGCTAAATATTGAAGCTAACAGATTTAAAGATGTAGTATACTAATTATTTTTTCATTTTTAAAAAGCATGCCCACTCAATTTATCCAAATGTGCCTACAGAACCGGAGTCGCCAAGAGAAGAGATAGTAGAACCCCCGGCATAAAAACCTTAGATTAACCAACATTACACAAATGCAACAATACTAGAGCAGGACCTTTCAAAATACAGCAAAACCAAACGAAGGTATTCTGCTGCCTTTAATGCTGTTACTATGTTAATACTGGAGCATCGACTATAAGCGCCGCATCAGCAGGAACGAGTGTTGGCCTCTTAGCATCGGGCATAGGCGCACCGCAGCTTTGACCTCTAGGCGGGGTTTGTCTTTAGCTCTCGGCCTGTGATCATTAGCTGTAGGTGCTGCGGGCAAAAAAATAAATACTACATCCAAAAGCCACTAAGCTATGGTTTAACTAATAACAGCTATAACTTAGTTCCTTCAAGCTGATTATAAATAAAGCACAGGCTGACTCAACATCAGGTGAAGAATTTTAGTCGTTTACAGGCCGATTTTTGATGAATACAAAAGACAAAAGGTTTGATCTTCCAAGAGAGGCGAGGCAACATGTTTTTATCAACTGCCAGACGTCCCGAGCGATAAACAAGGTATGTTTTAAAAAAAGTAACGAAACATTAAACTCTGCTCTAAAACAGCTCACATTACAACGCCCCCCCCCCCCCAATAAAGGGTGCTTTATACTTTAGTTTATGAGTCCAAGCACAAAGTGACCATTGATATTGATTAATTATTTTTTTTGATTTAAATAAATATTTTGAGGTTAGATAAGAAACTCAAGGCATGGATAAAATATATGAAGGACCTGACGTATTGTTTGAAAGCAATGCAAGAAGATTTATAAGAAGCCAATGAATGATTTTAATTTAGAAAGTACATTGATCCAGCAACGTAATACAGGCAAATGGTGCTCATGCTGTTTTTCTACAAGTTCCAGGTATGTATACTAAACATGACCCACCAGTTAAAGATTGTTAAGCCTGTTTTAATCGACTATATAAACAATAATGAAGAAAAACCTAGAAGTCTGGGTCTCGACTAAAAACAACAGGACCTATTCTTTCCTCAATGACTTAACAGGGTTGGGCAGACGAGCTGCTTACACAGTTTGATGTGGCCGCCTGAAGAAGCAAAATGAGGGCTCTGGTTGGTCAGAGGGCGAAGTACCTAGAGATCTGATTAATACAGTCTAAGTATGCGACGTATTGTTGGCAAGTCTTTACATTCACTTCCTCAGCATTAGTTGCAAAAAAAGCAGTTCTAAACATATAGAATACAGCAACAAATGTGTTATGTGGTGTGTTCTTGCAAGGCTGCATCACGTCCGCTAAAAACGCACAGTGAGAGAGTGTCTAACTATCGCCCTTACTCAATGATCTAACTTTAGTGGAATATCCTTTCCTGTTAGTGTAGATCAAATAGATTCAGTTTGAAGAACAAAACAAACAATAACTGTTAATTTCTACTATGGGATGAGGAAACAATTCTACAACGATTAAAGTGTCTAAGAACAGCCCAACAATAGGTGATCCAGACAAAAATCTTGTTGACTTTACTACTGAGCTTTCACCGCTGCACATTAATCATTGATACGAACAATGAGTAAAACTAATGCAGCATTACTTCAAATGATGGGCACAAACAAGAATTCTGCGAAATGGTTTAATCAAGATTTCCATATGTTCATGCCGCAAGCGACCATAAGAAGAAACATTGTTATCGGCACTAGTGGACTGTAATACAGAACTAATACGCCCCCCACCGATCTAAAAGTTAGTTTTAAGAACTGGAAAACGATGCTAAAATTCTCCATATGTTGTTTACGGATTCGAGTCGCTTAATGTTCTTATGAAGGGCCAGCGCCACAGAAATACGTCGAAAAAACAGTCTTAATGAGTAATCATCAGATTGGTTCATTGCTTTCTTCGTTGTCAGGTCAGTTGGGCTCATTCAACGCAGAATTTACAGAGGCCCAAATGCTGGCAGAATACTTCTTAAAACGCATGCAGCAAGTCTAATGACTGTTCTAATAATCTGAATTTATCTGAAATTCATGATGTCGCTGATGAGATCACAACAGTATGACTTAGCCACTCACTGTTGGATTTGTGGTTTTGGCCTATCATCTGGCGCACGCAGAGAAATCCGAAGGTTAAGAGACCATGTTCACTTAGCGGAATGTTCAGAGGAGCAGCACACAGGTAAATGCAATCTTAGCTAAGGTTTGAACCAATGACATGGAAGCTGCCCATCTTCTTTCACTATTTGCGATAGGGTTACGACTCTCATCTTTATAATGAAAGCAGTAGACGACGCCTTTTATTGGTGTCTGCATTGCACAGTCTCAGAAAAGTACTTGTGGATTCATCTTTAAATAAAGGTCTTTTTATGACTTATGCAACACATGATGGGGGATCATTAGAGTCACGAAGCTATGTCCTTAAAGTCTTGCCCAAAAGAACGGAAGAATATTTTGGACTCAACTCTTGTTAGAAGGGCGTTTACCCTGATGTGTAATGAACAGTGGGGAAAGGTTTGACGATAGATACTCTTTCCATCCTAAAGGCGCGGTCGTTTTAGTCTTAGAGGGAAAGGACATCAGTGATTCTGATTACCAGCATGCTCAAGATGCGGGCAGAAAGTTAGTGTGTAATAAAACGATGGGAGACTATCTGATTCCTACGTGATGGCTGGATACATGTTTGTTGCGCGGACGTCTTTGAAAATTACAGAAAGGACCTGCATGAAACATTATTTGCCTGGATCCCGCACCACAATTACATTTCTGCTCCCGGGGATGAGTTGGGTCGCTTTCTTATAGTTTTACTGGAGTACAGAGTGATTTTTGTCTGATTTGCCAATGATTCAGATGATTGAAAACGGAATCTGCGTGGAGGTATTAGTCTGGCGTCGCATCATTACTGTAATCAAAACTAACAAACTACCTAGATGTTATGATCCTTTAGTAAACAAGTCTAACTATTCATGTAATTAGATGCAAACAATCTGTATGGTTGGGCCTATGCGCGAATCGCTTCCATTACGCAACTTTAAAATGTCACAGGTACATATAATATTCAAATGGCATTAAAGTGGTTGGGAGTTTGACGCAGGGTCAACAGCCGTGGTTTCATTCTGAGTTGATTAGTAATATCCGCCATGAACTCCATGTCCTGATATGACTATCCATTAGCAGCCAGTGAAAGAAAACCCTAAGATGCAAAAAACAGAACCCGCCTATACTTGTGCATAATCTTCGTGGGGGGGGCAAAAAAAAGTTATGTCTGTCATTACAGACTTCTTCAAATTATATTTTAGACATGGTTTGAAGTTGACAGCCTGTTCATCGTATAATTGCTTTTGATCAAGAAACAGTTCATGAGACCATACATCATGAAGAACACTGGTTCAGAATAATCCGCATATGCTCAGAAAAGACTTTTTCAAGGTAATGAACAACAGATGTTTTCGGAATGACTATGGGTGAAGAATCCGCACAAGCGCAAGAGTTAGAATGGTCACCAAGAGAACGACAGCAATTAAGCTGACTTCAAAACCTTAATTATCATGGGACTTTAGAAGTTTTCATGATCAGCTTTTTTGGTATTTAATGATGAAAATAAACAGGGGCATAGTCAATTTGGGACAAACTGTATTTATTTGGGTTTACCGTTTTAGGAATTATCAAAGCTTTTGTTGTTAGGAAGAATTTTCTTTATGGCTACTTTAAACCCTTGTATCCAGAGTCCAGAGTTACTTTACCACTGATACAGACTGTTTTGGGGGGTTATAAATATCCCTACTGAAGTCATCTATAAAGACATGGATTTAGAAGTAGCTAAAGCAGCGAAAGTGGATGGTACGTCACATCTGATTATCTAAAGATTCGCCTTTACATTC
>CM031611.1:17651862-17655203 GCA_018398815.1 Conus ventricosus | reverse complement strand
GATGTGACGGATGCATGATATATGAATGAGATTGTAAGCAAGCTGTGAGTTGTTTGGGCTGTGCGCTAGTCCTTCCCCACTGACATCACCGAGGTTGACAAGGTTATAAGTGTGCAAACAGAATAGTGGAACATTGTCTTTCCTGGCTAAGTAAGAACAACTGAAGAACAGGGGATGCGATTTATGAAATTGTCTGTATGCTGTTTACATTGTTGTATGATACAGATAGTTGTGTTGTGTAGTGACGGGTGGGGGCTCGGAGTCAAGTTGAATAAAAGTTGATTATTTTCTATGAAATGTTATTGGTTTCCCGTCACCTTTGTGCGGGCCCGATGTGAGTGACAGAGTGCGTGTGCCTATGCGAGAGCGCATTTTGGTTGTGAAAGCGTAAATACTTCTGTCTATAACCCCCTGCATCCCTGAATATGAAAATCATATTTTAATAACGAGGGGGAGCGTCGGAGTCCCGTCACAACAGGGTTTTCCACAATGACGCCTTTAGAACGAACGCTTTGCTTTGCAGTTTGTACGCGAATTTCACAGGGCTTCTTCTCCCTGATACGAATTTCGCATGATGGTTTTTTTTTTTTTTTTTTTTTTTTTTTAAGTTTATGGAACGTTTAGCTTCAAGAAATATACCGTTATCATTAACAAACCGTATCTGAAAAGAATTTGCAGAGTATGAGGAAGACATCTCGGTGTGTGTTTGTGTGTGTGTGCATGCGCACGTGTGTGCGTGCGTTTCGTGTGTGTGTGTGTGTGTGTTTGCGCGCGCGCGCGCTCCCGCATGTTTGCATGCGCGCGAGTGTTTGTGCGTGTGTGTGTGTGTGTGTGTGTGTATACGTGCGCGCGTGCATGCGTGTATGTGTGTTTGCATGTGTGCGTGCGTGCATGTGTGTGTGCGCGCGCGGACATGTGTGTGTGTGTGTTTGTGCAAGCCGCATTCGCATGCGTGCCTGCGTGTTTTCGTACGCCTGTGTCTGTCTCTGACAAGGCGCACGGCGCCCATCAGGCGGTGTATGTTTGGTCTACGAGTGCAGTGAGTAAGCAGCCCGCCCTTCGGCCTTCACCTCGCTATCTCGCCTTACCTCGCTTCGTTGACGGCAGCAGCAGTGTTGACCCAGAGCAGCGCGAGAGAGGAGTTCCTCAGGGGCTGGGCCGACCGACACACGGGCACCCCCACCCCATAGGCCTACCTCCCCTTCTACACATTTGGCTGATACTGATAGGCTGCAGGCGGACCAGTGCAGAGGGCAGGCAGGTATAGCTTCTTATCCCTCCCTCTCTGTCCCTCCCGCTAGACTAGACTTCAAGCTGTGCTGAAACTAAGTCAACTTTGGGGAGTGGTGGAGTCTTGGCGGATACGTTCCACATATCTCGACCGATCGGACTCTTTGTGAGATCACCATCAGTATGCCACGTGGAGGGGTGGGGGTGGGGAGGGGGGGTAGGGCTGGAAGGGAGGATGGACAGTAAGGGCGTGGAGGGGAGTAGAAGGGATAATGGGGGTGGAGGAGGTTTAAATGTCCAGAGAAAAACTTCTTCTTTCTTGGTTTTTTTTTTTTTAAGTCACACGTCATGATTTGTTAGTATTATTGATACTTCAACGGTGTTGGTACGTCACGATTGTGGACATTGGCACGTCATGATCTTGGATATGAACATTTTATGACTGTGGATGGATAAAAACAATGGTTAACAATGACGTGTATGGATATATAGTCATTTCATGACCGTGGATATCACAACGTCATTGTGGGTTTCAAAATGTAATCAGTTGCGGCTATAAAAGAAAAATGAAGGAAAAAAAAAGTCAAAGTGGGTTTTCCAATGTCATTGTGGATATCAAAACGTCATCATACATATCACAACGTCATTGTGGGTATCAAAACGTAGTCGTGTACATTAAAACGTCATTGTAGATATCCATATCGTCGTGATTGTGTATATCAAAACGTCACAATTGTGGATCTTCAAACTTCACGAGTGTGAATATCGTGGAGAATAAAAAAAAAAAGGCATCACTGTGAATAGGGGCGTGCACGTTATGATCGCGGATATGAAAACATGGTGCTTAGAGATATTGGAATGTGTGTAGGGATATGGAAACGGCACAGCTGTGGACGTCTTGAATAGTGAAACGTCAAATCTGTGAGTGTGAGCACCTCATAATTAATTGTGGATGTCAGAATCGTGGTGGACATTGGAATCTACGTTCGTAGTTGAGGACATTGAAAAGGCATGATCATCGATGTGACACGTCACAGACATTTGTGTTGAAACGCCACATAAGTGCTTTCTTGTCAAATCGTCATCATCAAATCATCGAATTCACACCGAATCCCTGCTGAAGAAAATCTCTCTCTCTCTCTCTCTCTCTCTCTCTCTCTCTCTCTCTCTCTGATGTTAAAATCGTTACGGACGGGAAAACCCCATGGTTGTGGATACTGTAGCTCTGTCGGTACTGAAGCATGATCATTGTTTTGAACACTGAAACATCATGGCTGTGAATACTGTAAAGTCATCACTGATGATGGTGAAATGTGTTGATCCTGGTAGAGACAGAGGCTTAGCACACAGAGACAAAGATTCGCAACAAACCGAAGCCAGCAGTAGAAAGAAGGAGAGGAGACAGAGACATGGAGATTGAGAATTAGAAATGCAAACAGATATTTAGGTACATGTGCTGGTGGGGGGAGGAAGAGAGAGAAGGGGGGGGGGGGGGAGAAGGAGAGACAGACAGAGACAAGGAGATATAGAGATATAGAGAGATACAAAGAGACAGACAGAGACAGATATACACAGAGAGAGTGAGAGTTAGCCGGAGACTGGAAGAGAGAGACAGAGAAAGAGAGAGACGGACAGACAGACAGGGGGGGGGGGGGGGGTGGGAGAGAGAGAGAGAGAGAGAGAGAGAGAGAGAGAGAGAATGAAAGACAATTATAATGAACGAAACACATAGATAACACCGGAGACAGACAGGCAGACAGACGGAACGCAGCTGTAGACAAGCGCGAACAGAGAAACAGACAGAACACACAGAGGCTGAGCATCCAATCCCAAACATTCAAAAGACATGGCGCCTTAATTAAACCCCTTGACCATCTTCAGGTGAAGGAAGACGACGATCTGGCCGAGCCTGGCACAGACTCATTCCGGACATGCTGACGTGTCTTCTGACGGAGTCTTGACGTGTTTTCATCAGTTAATCGCCGACCTCGCAGGGCTGAAATCTGGAGCACACATCCACATGCCGCTGATGAAACGCTACTGCGACGAGGTAACTGTGATGATGGAGTTTGGGGTTTTTCGTTGATGCCGTGTTGAATCTTTCGTTTGGT
>CM031611.1:17641862-17646862 GCA_018398815.1 Conus ventricosus | reverse complement strand
CCCGCACGACAATAACTTGACCCCCGCACGACAATAACTTGACCCCCGCACGAAAGAAAGAAACAGCCAACCAAAGTCTGGTCATTTGTTTCTCTCGTTTGGCAGAAATGAATTTTTTTTCTTTCAAGTCTGATTTCATCTTTCGTTTGTTCCATCGACTGTGCACTTTTTTTTTGTTCTTTCATTGCTTCATTCATTCATTTATTTGTCTGTTGGTTTGTGTGTTCTTTCGTTGATTTGCCTTTCATTGGGTCGTTTGTCCTCTCGGGCGCCTTGCTTCTACGCTTTTTTTGGTCCGTTGGTCAGCAGTTTATATTGTGGGTCATACACACAAAACTCCGCTCCTTTGTTGGGTAGATGGGATTAATGCTTGCCTGTCCATATAGGGAGTGTCCGCAGGAGTATCAGCCTGCGTACGCAAAAGAAGAAGAAAAAAGAAGTGTTATGGGTGGAACAGACTCTCTGACATTGTCTGATAAGGGAGGTAGGTGGGTTGCTTTATTCACACCTAGCATTCCAGCTCAAAGAATGATTGATAACATATATGTACTGTCTCAGCCCATCCCCCGCCCCCTTCCCCCCTCTGTGTGTGTGTGTGTGTGTGTGTGTGTGTGCGCGCGCGTGCATGTGAGTGGTGTGAATGCGTACGTGCGTGTGTGCGTATGTGTGTGTGCGTGTTCGCGTGCGTGCGAGTGTATGAGGTGGTAATGTGTGCATGTGCGTAAGTGTGTGTGTGTGTGGTGATAATGTGTGTGTGTATTTGTGTGTGTGTGTGTGTGCGCGCGCGCGCGTGCGTGCGTGCGCGTGCGTGCGTGCGTGTGTATGTGTGTGTGTGTTGATGGATGGATATCAAGTGTGTATGGTCATCCTAACAGTTTCCAACATGTCCATGAATGTAACTGCAGCATGTCGGTCTCCACTCAGCACGGCACTCGCATCTCTAAACATCTGATTCGTGGCAAACCAAAGGACAAGGGAGGCCACTGTTTTCCTTGCGCAGTCCTTAGTTCTCTCAGACACTGACATGTCGCAGGCGGATGTAGCGACATAGATCGTCGAACTCACGCGTGTACACGATGTGTGAGTGTGTGTGTGTGTGTGTGTGTGTGTGTGTGTGTGTGTGTGTGTGTGTGTGTTGTGTATGAATGCGTATGTGTGTGTGTGAGTGCGTGTAAGTGTGTGTGTGTGTGTGTGCGTGTGTGTGTTGTGTGAATGAGACAGACAGACAGACAGAGAGAGAGAGAGAAAGGAAAAGGGGAGGGCGTTGGAAGGTGCGTGCGCGATTTCCTGAAGCGTTTGTTTATATGCTTGTGTGTGTGTGTGCGTACATGCGTGTGTGTGCGTGCATGCGAGCGTGTGTGTGTGTGTGCAATCATGTGTGCATGTCTTTGTGTGCGTGTGTATGTTTGTGTGTGCGTGCGTGCGTGTGTGTGTGTGTAATTGAGTGTGAGTGTGTGTATTGAGTGAGCGTGTGTGTGAGTGTGTGTGTGTGAGTGTGTGTGTGTGTGTGTGTGTGTGTATGTGTGCGTGTGTATGTGTGCGTGTGAATGTGTGTGTGTGTGTAGACCTTTATGTTAGCTGCGATCTACACACACCCATATACAGAGAGAGAGAGAGAGAGAGAGACAGACAGACAGACAGACAGAGACAGTATCGGATCAGAAACAGAAAACCACATTGTCCACAAAACCAACCCGACTCAAACCAGACCGCCGGACGCCACTGATGAACGATCGGACGACCGATATGATCTACCCCGGATAGCAAGACAGCCCCGTCCCTGTCTCCCCAGGAAAACGACCCCACCTCCCGACTCATAAAAATGCATGCATCGCTCGCTCTAACCCTAACTAGCACTGCTAAACTCATCATGCACGTGCGAGAAGAGGAAGGGGGAGGGGGAGGAAAGGTACATGCGGGAGGGGGGTGTGTGGTGGGCGGGGGGGGGGGGGGGGGGGGCTTAATGGAGATGGTGGGTGATGGATGGCGGAGGAGGAAGCATCAGCGATGTACACACACACACACACACACACACACACACACACGGAAGAAATGCACTCTGTTTCCGTCAGCACCTTGGCGAGATTAGAGAGCTCCGGTTTAGTCACCGTAAGGGAGCACGCGCCTTACTCATGCTGGAAGGTCCAAGGATAAGTGTCGACCTGAACATAGATGATAGGCCGAGGTCTCTCCGATATCGCCTGGCCGGGTGATAAACAACCACGGACATGGACAGCGTCATTAAAGGAGAGACTTCTGTTTATTTGTTTGTTTGCTTATGTATTTATTTATTTATTCATTTATTTACTTACTTATTTGCTATAGTAACTTGTTCCTTTCTTTCTTTTTTTTTTCCTCTTTTTATTTTTTATGTGTGTGTGTGTGTGGAAGTAATAAAACATGGAATTGCACGATTTCGTCGTCACAACATACTTCTATTGTGGGAATTCGAGGTTCTCTCCCTTGAAAACGCGTCTGCATTTCTTTTTTTTTCTTCTTTTTTTTTGTCGCTGTGTATTTTTTAACTCACTCTCTCTCTCTCTCTCTCTCTCTCTCTCTCTCCTCTCTCTCTCTCTCTCTCTCTCTCATTATACTTTTTCAAACCTCATCTATACCATTTTTTATTGTGCAGTTCAGTTCTCCTATTTATATGGGCCAAAAGCCCTGCAAAATCTGCATAAACGATTATTGTTACTGTTACACACACACACACACACACACACACACACACACACTTTTGCCAGGCACCACCGCCTCCTTGTTGTCGCGTGTTCGTGTACGTCCACTAATGCTCAGCTCGTACACAGGACCTTGGCTGTCGTCGTCTCATCCGAAAGACTGCCGATCAGATCCTAACTGAAGGTGTAGTGGAGAGAAGCAGTTTAAAAATAAAAAAAAAATAAAAGAAAAAGAAAAGAAAAGAAATCTCCCCATCTGAGACTTTGAACCACAGACTATGGCTTTCTGGGCAAGTGTGTCACTGACTGATCAAGAAACTAGAGCAAGCGCGTACGCGTGCTCGAACACACACACACGCACACATGCACACATACACACACACACGCGCGCGCGCGCGCACGCAAACACACACGCGCACGCACACACGCATGGACGCGCACGTACGCACACACACATACACATTGTTCCTTTCTTTTAATTTTTTTCCCTATGGTTACCGTGTATGTATTTTTGCCTATTCAGCATTTTAAAAAAAAAAAAGAAGTATATTACGTGACTTTAATACGGTTTATAGAAACATGTTTGTTATTTGCGAGCAATTGTTTTTAGTTATTATCAAGTTTATATGATGGTAAAGCATTAACCAGTCTGGGTACAGTTTTCTTTCTGTAAGTTCTCGCCCTGAACAACAGCTGGCTTGGAAATATAAAAACAACGTTTCTTTTCCTTCTGTTCTAAAGTCTTCATCCACTCTTTCAACCTCCCCCCCCCCCCCCCCCCCCCCCCCCCCCCCCCCCCCCATCCCCCCCTTCCTTCCGTCCGTTTCTCTCCTTCCCCTCTCTCCCCTGCCCGTTCCCTTCCGCCCATCATATACGCTCTCCCGGAACCGGAGCATGGAGGAAGAGAAGGTAGGTGGAGGATGGAGGATGCTACAGGTATGAAAATGACGTCATCACTAGACTTCGCTCTATCAGGAGAAAGGCATTGAGATGAATAACTTGGATAATGTCAGTACTGTCTTGTGTGGTTCAAATGTTGCTGAAATTCCATGGTTATTTGGCGGTCACAGGTTGCAGTTGTTGTTGTTTTTTTTTCCTTTGTAAAAGATCAACAGTTTTGTGTATCAATAGGGTATTTCATTATGTAAATATGCATATATCAGTTTGGGGTCTGATAGTACTAACATGGATGATAACTTGAGTGTGGAGGTTGGTGGTGGTGGTGGTTTTGTTGTTGTTTTTCCTTTTTTTATTTTTTTTTTTTTTTTTTATAGATAAGTGTCTAATATCTGGCGATGAAAAGACAATAAATAAACCGCTGAAACTGGACTGAAGTCATAAGCAGACTTTCCTTCCGAACCAGTCGGAAAGATCTCCCGTTACATATATCCGACAAAAAAAAAACAAAAAAAAATTGGGTCACATGCTAAACTTTTAATGAGATTGCACAAAAGTTTTTTGAAATTCTTTTATCTTTGTCTGTTTTCGTTTCTCAAGCTTGTTAGTTAGTTCCTTTCATTATTTAATACAGCAGGCCTTTCCGTTTTGTTTAAAACCAAATCCTAGGATTCATATGTCGTCTCCTTACTGTCCCCCCCCCCCTACCCCACCCCCACCCCCACCCCCATCTCTCTCTTTCTCTCTCTCTCTGTCTCTGTCTCTCTCTCTCTCTCTCTCTCTCTCCCCTCTCTCTGCGCGCGCGCGCGTGTGTGTGTGTGTGTGTGTGTGTGTGCGTGTGTGTGTGTGTGCATGCGTGCGTGCGTGCGTGCGTGTGTGTGTGTGTGTGTGCGCGCGAGTGCGTGCGTGTGTGTGTGTGTGTGTGCGTGCGTGTGTGTGTGTGTGTAAAAATATGTGTTTTCCCTACAGAAAAGAAGGAAACATGTATTGATGTATCGGCTTAAATAGTATTTGGGCACATTTTTTTGTTTTGTTTTTTCCACAAACGGGAGTGCGACCCATAGCATGTCTGTTTGGGTTTGCTCAGAGTAAGTGTGCTCTCTCTCTCTCTCTCTCTCTCTCTCTCTCCTCTCTCCTCTCCTCCCCCCCCCCCCCCTCTCTCTCTCTCTCTCTCTCTCTCTCTATCTACCAGGGTGGCCGCAACGGGGTAGGCGAGTGGGGAGGGGAGGGAAGCCAGCAGTAAATTTATCTCCCATCTGCGCATAAAAAGAGATAAAGACCCAGAAAACTTGACGGCGGAGAGGAGATTGGAGAAGGCGGAAGAGAGAGAGAGGGGAGAGAGAGAGAGAGAGAGCATACGACTAAGAGAGAGAGAGAGACAGATGGGAAGGGGGTATAGGGGAGAGGAGAGGGGAGGATGGGGGC
>CM031611.1:17624362-17636862 GCA_018398815.1 Conus ventricosus | reverse complement strand
CCTTCCCCCCTCTACCTTTTGGAAAGGAAACTTTCGGGGGGCGGGCGGTAATAGTAAAAAACCCCCCCAGGGTCAAAAAAGGCAGGGAGGGGAAAAAATGAATTTCGGTTGAGGAATTCGGTAAGCTTTTGGGTTTTGTTTTTTTTTTGGGGTTTGGGTTTGAATCATTGACTAAAATCGCTGTGCAGTTAGATTTAAAATGCTTTTTTGGAGGAAAAAATTGTATGTGCGCACTTTTTTCTCACCGATAAAGGTCTCCCCCTTTTTGTCATTCGGCCAGTCAGTTAGTCCGTAAATCTGTCTGTCTGCCCCGCCGCCCCTTTTTTCCTCCTCTCTCTCCTTTTCTTCCTCTCTCCCCTTCTCTCTCTCTCCCCTCTCTCTCTCCTCCCCCGGGGCTTTTTGAAACATTCCCTTACCTTACCTTACTTCTCTCTCTTTTCCCTTCTCTCTCCCTCTCTCTCTCTCTCCCCCTCTCCCCTCCCTCACTCCTCTCCCCTCTCTCCTCTCTTCTCTCTCTCTCTCTCTCTCTCTCTCCTCTCTCCCCTTTCTTGGCGGGGGCTTTTAAGAAAACAACCTTACCTTACTTTCCTCTCTCTCTCTCTCTCTCTCTCCTCTCTCACCACTCTCCCCTCTCCCCCTCTCTCCTCCTTCCCCCTTTTCCTTCCCCTCTCCCCCTCTCCCCCTCTGGCCCTTTTGGCTGGGCTAAAAAGCAACTTTACCTTACCTTCCCTTTAAACTTCTCCCCCCTTTTCCTCTCCCCCTATCTCCTCTCTCCCTCTCTCTCTCTCTCCCCCTCTCTCACTCCCCTTTCCCCTTTTCCTCTCCTCCCCCTCTCTCTCCCCTTTCTCTCTCCACCTCCTTTGGCTGGGCATAAAAAAACATTACCTTAAAATTTAAAAAAGGGAGGGACAAAAGGGGGGAAAAGGGAAGCAAAAAAGGGGAATAGTGTTTTAGAACTTACCCCCAAATAAAATTGACAAAAAAAAAGCAAAAGACAAGACACGTTTCCTTTTCAACCACTTGGGGGTTCTTCATCATGGGGAAAAAAAAAAAATCACATTTAACATGTGGGCCCGGGAAAAACCCTACAAAAAAACAAAAAAAGGGGTATGAAAAATACTTTTTTCCGAAAATTCTCCATAAAGGCGAAATGACTTGGGGCCCAGGGGGTTTAAAGGGAGAGGAAACAGGGGGGGGGGGGGGGGGGTGTTGGGGGTCAGGGGAGGTGTGTGTGGGGGTTAGATGGGGTTTGTGGGGCAAATTTTATTAGGTTGGTATAAATATTTTTGTGGGGTTGGGGGGAAGGGTGGATAGAAAGATCCAAAAAAAAAAAAAAAAAAAAAAAGGTGTGTGTGTTGGGGGGGGGGGGGGGTTTTTTAAAGGGGAAGGATCAAAACAAAATTAAGATTAGATAATGGGGGGTTGCGGGAACTACGGAAAAGTGGGGGGAAAAAGGGGATGTGGTGGGGGTTATGTAAGTGTGGTGTATGGGTGTGTGTATTGTTGTTTTTGGTAGGGGATATTCCAACGGATGGGGAAGGGGTGGGTATGTTTTTTGGGTTATTTTTGGATTTTGGGTTTCCTTGGGGGGTAGTGTGCCCGTTTGGAATGAGATGGTTCTTGATTTTGTGCGTTAAAGCTGTCCCTCGTGCTGCCAAGTGCCAAAACTTTGACATGGTCGATTTTGGTTTTGGGGGGGTTGAAGTGTAGGGGGGAGGGGTTTTGGGGTCGGTGGGCGGATACAGCCAAAATTTTTCAGCGACTGTTTCAAGGTGCGTGACTTTTCCCCCCTATGTAGATCTTGCCACACAGCGGGCAGGGGGGGGGATTATAATGTTGGGGCCCGGACGAAAAAGTGCGGGTTTTTCGGGGAAGGAGTTTTTGGGGCCCTGTAAGATGGGGCCGGGTTTTTTTGAGGGGCAGATTTTGCAGTTTGGGGTTTTGGGGCAGGGGGGAGTACCTGGGGGGGAGCGTGGGTTTTTTCAAACTGGTCGCCAGGGGTTTTGAGGGGGTCACGTTTGAAAGTGTTCCCTGGGTTTTGGGAGGAAGGGGGTTTTTTTGGTTATGGGTTTATTGGGAAAATTGGGGTTTTAGGGTCCCCACAGATGGGGAAAGGGGGTGCGGGGGGTAGAGGGGGTAGGGGTTGGGGCTGTCTGTCTTTGGGTTGGGGCTGGGGGTCCAGGCAGATGTTCGGGTACAGCTATGGTCGGCGGAGTGCTGGATTTATGATGGGAAAGGGGGATCCGCGGTTGGTGAAGAAATTTTGACATTTTGGGTGCTTGTGTTGTGAAGTCTTCCCCGTGGGAGCAGATCTGCGGGACGGAGAAATTTGAGTATGGGGGGGCTGTCTTTAGTGTGGGGTTGGGGAGGAAAGGTAGTCTAGGGATTGGGATGTGCGCGGGGGGTTTTTAGAAAATTGGGGTTTTGAGTAGGCCTTCTTCTAGGGAAAAGGGGGATGTCTTTTGGAAGTTGACCGACTGCGAAATGGGGTAGGGAAGTGGGTAAGGGGGGGAAGGGGCTGGGCAAAAAATTGAGGAAGTTGAGGGGGGTCTTTTGGTTTTTGGCCCTAGATGTGGGTCCCGTCCTTTACGATATTTCCTTTTGTACAGTTCAGGTGTGGGGCCTTTTAGGGTTGAGTAGGGGGGTGGTTCCCCAAATGTCCCCTGAAAGGCAAGATAGGCTGGTCCCATTTTTTTACCCATGGCAAAACCAATAATTTGTGGAATGTGTTCTTGTTTTAAATTGGGAAAAGGGGTTTTTGGGTGGGGACTAATTTTTGCGAGGTTTACCAGAGGGGTGGGGGAAAGGGGGTTTGTTGGTTGGGGGCCGGGTTTTTCAAGGGAAAAAAGTGAGGGGCCCCTTTTCCATCAGGGTGGGGGGGTGGAAGTGGAGGTGACACCCCGTCAAGTGTGAAAAAGGAGGTGGGTTGGGAAAAACGGGGGGTGTTGTGCAGTTTAAACATGTTGGGTGGGGTTTTTTGTCTTTGAGGTATGTGGGGGGCCCCCCCTTTTTTTTTCATGGGTTGAAAGGGGGAAGTCTAGGTATTGCGAAATGTGTTCGTGGGGGGGGCGGCGGGAAAAAATGGGGTTTCCAGGGGTGTTCATTTTGGTATTGGCTAAAATCAATCAAGAAGAAATCAGACTCAACAATTACCCACTACAGCCAAAATCCCATTATGACAGACACCCAAAAAGCCCCCCCCTTTTTACCTACTCCCCCAAAAAAAAAAAACCAAAAAGAAAAACACCTGGGAGACCCATGTTTCAGCCTGCAGCCCGCCCCACTGAAAAACCCTTTCCCCAAAACCTAGACTTCCTCCTTTAACCCATTGTTTCAAAGCCTCCCCACTTTCCTCAAAAACAAAAACCCAAAACAAACCCCCAAGATTAACTCGCACAAAAACAGACCCCGGTTGTTTAACCCAGCCTCCCCTTCACACTTATAGGTGCACTCTACACTTCCCTTCCCCCCCACTGAGGGGCTAAGGGGCCCCCCCATTTTTTCCTTTCAAACCCCCCCAACCAACAACACCCTCCAAACCCCCACTCTGGGCAACTCGCTGAAAAGGCCCCCCCTGGGAAAACATTTCAATTTAACAAGCACCATTCTCACAAATTAGTGGGGTTGCCATGGGTACCAAAAAAGGGACCAGCCTTTTGCTTGCCTCTTTTATGGGAACTTTGGGAAAACCCCCCCTACTCAAAACATACACAGGCCCCCCCAAACTGAAAATGACAAAAAGGGATATCGTTTATGGACCCGGGAGCCAAATCTATGCCAAAACAAGCCTTTCCCAACTTCCTCAACTTTGGGCCCCCCTTCCCCCCCCTCTATCCGGGGGCCTTTCCCCACACCATTCGCAGGGCGGGCAAATTCCTAGACTCACCATCTCCCAAGAAAAAAGGCCCAATCAAAACCCCCAATTTTCTACAAACCCACCGAACCCCGGGTTTCCCAGCTACTCTCCTCCCACAAAACCCCCAACTAAAGGCAGCATCCCTTTCACAAATTTCCCGTCTCTGAGACTCTGCCCCCAGCGAGGAAGACTTTCACTACACAACAGCCAAAAAGGCACAATTTTTTCACCCAAACCCCGGGAACCCCCTTCCTTTACAAAGCGGCCCCTCCCCCGCACCAAGCGGACCAAAAAAACTGCTCTGGAAAACCCCCCTCCCCCAAGACAACAGACCCCCAGCCCACCCCCCCACCCCCACCCCTCCCCCCGGAGGATCCTCAAATCCCCAATTGGCAATTTTACATATCCACAAAAACCCCCCCATACCAAACCCATTCACATTCAAAAGTGCAAAACCTCAAAAAACCCCTCGGGCGAAACCCAAATTTGAACAAACCCCCCTTAACCCCCCCAGGTACTCACCCTGCTCCAAACCCAAAGGGAAAAAAAAGGGCCCCCCACCAAAACCCGTACCCCACACGGGGCCCCAAAAACTCCTTTACGGCAAAACCCCTTTCTGGGGGGAGCCCAAAATTATATATGCCACCCCCGGGCCAAATGGGGGCAAGATCTACATTTTTTTTGGGGGGGGGGGGGGGGAAAAGTCCGCACACTTTAAACCGCATCCGGGAACCTCTGGCGATACCGCCAACCACCCCCCAAAAACCCCCGCCCTACACTTCAACCCCCACCCACAAAAACATCGACCTTTTCAAAGTTATGGCCGGCAGTCCAGAGTTAAACTTTTTTTCCCACCCAAATCGAGAATCCCCTTTATTTTTCCAAAAGGGGGACATCCCCCCCCAAAAGGGATCAATAACCAAAAAACCAAACACAATACCCACCTCTTCCACATAGTTGGCAAATCCCCTACCAAACCACACTTACACACACACATACACACAACCCTTTCATTTCACCACCACCCCAAAACCTCTTTACTCACTTTTACGGAGTTACAGCAACCCTCCTTTATTTTAAACTTTTTTGGTTTTTATCCTTCCCCTTTAAAACCCCCCCCCACACACCAAAAACCCTTTTTTTTTTTTTTTTTTTTTTTTTTTTTTTTTTGTTTATTTCAAACCAAAAAATTTAAAAACCACACAAAGAACTTCCCTCCCAAATAAACTAGACACACAAAACCCCATCATTCCCACAAAAACAACCCCCCCCGGAAAGCAAACCCCCCCCCCCCCCCCCCTCCCCTCTGGGTTCCCCCTCCCATAATCCCCCCGGGCCCCAGGGGTTTTTTGCCTTCAGGGAATTACGGGTAAGTCATTTTTCATTTCCCCCTTTTTTTGGGTTTTTTGAGTTTTGTACTGTCCCACATGGGTTAAAAGTGTTTTTTTTTTTCGCCTGATGAAGCCCAAGTGGGGGAAAAGCATCGTGGGGGGGCGGGGGGTTTGGGTTTTTTTTGTTTTATTGGCGGGGAATTCTAAAAAAAACCCATTTCCCGAACAACCCTTTCCTTAAATTTCCTTCCCCTTTTCTCTCTCCTCCTCTCCCCTCTCTCTCCTTTTTCCCCTCCTCCCCTTCTCTCTCTCCCCCTCTCCCCCTCTTTCTCCCCCGCTCGCTCGCTCGCCTTATGTGCTTTTATTTGCTTTGAAGAGGTTTCAGGTCTCGACAGGCCCTATCTCCCAACGATTTTGGGTTTTTGGGGGAGTCCCCAAAAGTTTCCCCCTGTTTTTGGGTTTCAGCCCCCCTTAGATTTTGTGGGGATTTGGGGGGGTTTAAAACTCTTACCCTGGGGTCTTTTTAGATTGGGCCCCGAAAAACTTTTAAAAAAGTTTTTTGAATTGGATGCAAAGGGGGAAAAAAGAAAATGGGTTTTCAAAAAGGGGGCGTTTGTTTGGGGGGTAAGCATGGCTTTTGGGGGTGGTTTTGGTTTTAATAGGGTGTTGGAAAAACAAAAACAGTTTATTCCCTGCTTTTCCCACAAAGGTGATTGGCTGTAGGGGGCAAATTTTTGGGGCGGGCCATACCAAAAATAGTGAACCCGGGATGATTTATTCCCGAAATTTTTCTAGTTTCCAAATATTAGGCCCTTTTCTAAAATGGTTTTGGGGCTTGCATTTGAAAAAGATTAATTGCTAAAATTTTGGGGTTTTGGGGGGTTTTTGAAATAAGGCCCCCACCACTTTGTTTTACAAGGGGATATTGTGCCCTGTTTTAAAGTCTGTTAAATTTTTTGGGTTTTTCGTGAGGGGAAAGGGTTTTGGGCCGAAAATTTCCTTTTGTTTTCTCGTTTGTGTCGGGGGCAATAAATCGGCGTTACTTCAACTTTGGGGGTTTTGGGGGGGGGGGGCCCTTTTGGGGGTTTTTTTCGTAGGTTTCCCCGGGGGGGCCCGCTGTTTGGGGCCAAGGGGGGGTTATTTAAAATTTCGGAAGCTTTCACAAATGACTTGGTTTTTCCTTTTTGTATGCAAGGGGGAGGAAAAGGGAAAAAAAATTTTTTTGTTCCCTTTTGGGCCCGCTTTAGAAGATCTTCGCCAAAAATTTTTCCCACAGAAATATTATAGGCTTGTTAAGTATTTCGATAGACTTTGTACAGTTCAGGTGTGGGGCTGTGTTGTGTTGGTAGGCGGTTGTAAAAAGTGCTCCATGAAGTTAGGCAGCATAGGCTGGTAAATTTTGGTCCATACATATTGGTAATGGTGTTCGTTTGATGATGTGTGGGTGGACTATGTTAGGAGCTGACCAGTTGGTTGGAAGTGTGTTGCGTTGGGAGGGCATGTTCAGGAAACAGATGGAGTCTGCCCTAGTCCATCGTGTGTGGGATGGAGGTGTTGAGCTGCAACCAAAGCCACGGGGGGCAACAGAGCTGGGTGATAGGGTCTGGGGGCACTAACCATGTTGAAGTGGTAGTGTCTTGAGCATTAGGTTTACAAAGCCTCCCCACATCCTCAAAGACACAGCCACACACTCAACATGGATTAACTCGCACAAAAGACCCCGCTTTTCAATCCCAGCCTCCTCTTCACATATGACGTGGTGTCACTCTACAACTCCATCCCACACTGATGGACTAAGGGGCCTCACATTTTTTCTGCTTGACAAACGGCCCCCCAACCTACAACACCCTCCCACCACCATCACTGGCAGACTCGCTGATTAGTCCTCACCCTGACCATTTCAATTCAACAAGCACACATTTTCACAATTAGTGGTGTTGCCATGGGTACCAAAATGGGACCAGCCTATGCTGCCTCTTCATGGGACACTTGGAACACCGCCTACTCAACACATACACAGGCCCCACACCTGAACTGTACAAAAGGTATATCGATGATGGACTGGGAGCCACATCTATGCCAAAACAAGACCTCCTCACTTCCTCAACTTGCCCAGACCTTCCATCCATCTATCCGACTTACCTACACCATTTCGCAGTCGGTCAACTTCCTAGACATCACCATCTCCTTGAAGAAGGCCTACTCAAAACCTCCATTTCTACAAACCCACCGACGCACATGCATACTAGACTACTCATCCTCCCACAACCCATACACTAAAGACAGCATCCCATACTCACAATTTCTCCGTCTTCGCAGACTTGCTCCAGCGAGGAAGACTTCACTATACAAGCAGCCAAAATGTCACAAATCTCACCAACCGCCGGATACCCCAGTTCCCATCAAACAATGCAGCACTCCGCCGCACCAAAGCCGTATCCAGAACATCTGCTCTGGACACCCAGCAACCACCAAGACAGACAGACCCACAGCCTTCCTCCATCTACCACCCGCACACCCTCCCCCAACTGTAGGATCCCAAATCCAATTGCACATATACATAACCACAAACCCGCCTCCATACCAAACCCATGATCACATTCAAACGTGACAAAAACCCTCAAAGACCTCCTCGTGCGATCCAGTTTGGGAATAAGGAAACCACAGTTTTTTACATTTTCTACACCACCAGGTACACACCCCTGCTCCAAACCCAACTGCAAAATCGCCCCCTCACCAACAACACCATCTTACAGGGCCCCAAAAACTCCTTCACAGTCCAAACGCACATTTTCATGTCATAGCCGCAACACTATATATGCCCATCCACTGCCAGCTTTTTGGCAAGATCTACATAGGAAACGTCCACGCACACTTGAAACACGCATCGCCTGAACATCTGGTCTGATATCCGCACCACCGACCCAAACCCGTAGCCTTACATTACAACCACACCCAACACAACATCGACCATGTCAAAGTATGCACTCAGGCATTCACAGAGTGACAGCTTGAACGCCCAACTCGATAATCCCATCTCATTCCAAACTGGGGGGCACACTACACCCCCAAGGCACATATCCAACAATAACCAAACACACATACCCACCTCTTCCCATCAGTTGGCAATATCCCCAACCGAAACACACACACCTACACCCACACATACACAACCACATACATACAACACCACCACATCCTCTTCACTCACTTCATACAGTAGTTACAGCAACCTCCATCTAACTAAATTCCTTATTTGTTGTTGATCCTCCCCCTTAAATCCCCCCCCACACACACACAAACTCTTTTTTTTATTTTTTTTTTTTTTTTTTTTTTTTTTTTTTGATCAATTATCTATCGCACCATTACCACTACCACACAAAGAATCATACCATCCTAAATAAACAAGACACACAACCCTATCATATCACACACACACACCACCCTGACGTGCAACCCCCCGCCCCCCCCCCCCTCCCCTCTGTTTTCCTCTCCCATAATCCCCCTGGCCTCATGTTCATTTCCGCCTTCTGGAGAATTACTGATAAGTCATTATTTCATTCCCTCCCCCTTTTTTTTGTTTTATTCGTAATTGTACTGTCCCACATGTTAAATGTGATTTTATTTTTTCGCCTGAGAAGACCCAAGTGGAGTTGAAATGCCTCGTGTCTTTGTCTTGTGCTTTGTTTTCAATGTCATTGGCGTAAGTTCAAAAACTCTATTCCTTAACATTCTTAACACCTTACCTTACTTCTCTCTCTCTCTCTCTCTCATCTCTTCCTTCTCTCTCTCTCTCCTCACTCTCTCTCTCTCTCTCTCTCTCAGGCTCTCGCTCGCCTCGCTCGCTCTTAATGTCATTTAATTGCGTTTGAAGAGGTTTCTTTTCTAGGTCTCGACAGGCGTATCTCTAACGATTTGGTATTGAGAGTCCAATAGATAACCACTGTTCATTGGTTCAGCCGTAAGATTGTGCGATATTGTTAAAGCTCTTACACATGGATCATTATAGATTGCCTCGTAAGTCTTATGAGTTGTTTTTTGAATTGGATGCATAGGGAAAAAACGAAACTGGGTTTCAAATGTGCGTTTGTTTCTGTGTAAGCATGGCTTTGGGGATGTTTGGCTGACTCAGGGTGTTGGAAATCAAAAACAGTTTATTCGTGCTTTTCGACAAAGGTTGATTGACTGTAGATGGCAAATGTGGGACGACCATATCCAAACTAGTGAACGGTATGATTTATACAGAAATTATTCTAGTTTCCAATATATTCAGCCTTATCTAAAACTGGATTTGGACATGCATTTGAAAAGATTAATTGCTAAATTTAGAGTTGGTGTTTCTGAAATAAGGACTCACCACTTTGACTTCACAAGGGGAGTATTGTGCATGTTTATGTCTGTACTTTTTTTGTTTGTCGCTGAGGAAGGCATTTTGCCGAAAATTTCTTGTCTGTTTTGTGTCGTGCAATAAATCGTCGTTACTTCACACTTTGTTTTGTGTGCTCTTCTGCTTTTTTGTCGTGGTTTCAGTAACGCCGCAGTTTGTTTCATTTGTCATTATTTAAGATACAGGAAGCATACACAAACTGACTTGGTTTGTCCATTGTGTATGCAAGGTGAGGAAAATGAAATACATTTTATGTTCCTTTGTCCAGCTTTAGAAGATCTTCGCCAAAAATTTATCCCACAGAAATATTATAGGCGCCCGTGTATGTTTCGATTACAGTTACTACTTAGCTCTAACAGTTATAAGGTATTAGAAATTTAGGTATGTTTTTGTGTAGGCGTCTAAGATCAGAGAAATAAGACGTCTTAGTTGATGTTCTTATTGGTATAGTTGTTTCTTTTCTTCTTTTTTTTAAATTTTTTTTGTGACTAGTGATTTTGTTTCTTACACATTATAATGTGCATGATTGTGCTCATTCCCCTTCAAATGGGCCGATGGCCTTACTGAATAAAAAATCTGAAGTCTGAAGTCTCTCCTCTCTCTCTCTCTCTCTCTCTCTCTCTCTCTCTCTCTCTCTCTCTCTCTCTCTTGGCTGGGCTATAAGCAACATTACCTTACCTTACTTCTCTCTCTCTCTCTCTCTCTCTCTCTCTCTCTCTCTCTCTCTTTCTTTCTCTCTCTCTCTCAAAGTGCAAAAAATGGGAGGAGGAAAAAAAAAAAGATGAGAAAGAGAAGTAAGAAAAGTACAGAGGAGGAAGATGAGAAGAGAAAAAAAAAACCCAGAGATGACAAAGGAAAGAGAAGAACACAAAGAGAAAGATAGAAAAAAAGAAAAAAAAACGACATAAACAAAGAGTAGAAGACTAAGAGAAGATCAGGAAAAGAAAGAGAGGAATGCAAAGAGAAAGAAGGCACGAAGACTAAGAAAGAGAAGACGAAGGGGAGAAAAGAGGAAAAGACAGAAAGAAAGAAAGAAAGAAAGAAAGAAACAGGGCGTGGCAAAGCGGAGAAAACGAAGAGGCCAACAGAACTTTACGACGAGAAAGAAGAAAACATAAAGGCTTCACCACACATTAGAACATCAACAAACCCAGACACTTTGTATCAAACGCCAAAACATTAAAATCAGCAAACATATGTCCATTTGTAAGAGAACATACACACTATGCATGGAGTGAAAGAGATTGGGGGGGGGGGGGGGGGGGGAGAGAAAAAGAAAGAAAATCATCGCCTTAGGTGCTCCATTGATCCGATAACTGATGCCACAAAAAAAAAACCCATAAAGGCGAGAGAAAGAGAGCAGAGGCAGGATGAGAGATGAAGGAGAAGAAGAACAGGTAAAATGGAAGAGAAGAGAATAGAGGAAGGACGACAGGAGTGGAGAAAAACACAGGCAGGATGGCGTGACGGGGGACAAGAGGAGAGGAAAGGAAAGGGGGCAGACACAGGAGATGAGGGAAAAAGAAATGAAAAAAGGGAAAAGAATGAGAGAAGAGGGGAGAAAGAGGAGAAGAAAAACAGGAAAGAGGAGGCGAGAAAGAGGAGAGAGCAGAGAGAAACAGATGTTTGTGTGTGTGTGTGTGTGTGTGTGTGTGTGTGTGTGTGTGCGTGTGTGTGTGTGTGTGTGCGTGCGCGCGCGCGCGTGTGTGTGCGATTACGTGTGTGATTGTATATATTATATATATATATAAAATATATATATATTATATATATATATAATCAGAGTCAGGTGTATATCCTGACGAGAGCGTTTTAGCTTGAAAAAAGGCCTGTAGGTTTTTTTAATTCTTCCATTTTTAAAAACCCTATTTTTAAACTGGTATATATATATATATATTATATAATATATATATTTATATATATTTTTATATTATATATTATAAACAAAGCTTGCTCTTATGTCTTAGATTGAAGAAATAGGGGGAGAGACGCATTCATATCTGCAGTGGTAGATGATTTGCCTAACTAACAGTATGTGCTTGAGTGCTCGGTACTTATCCTTGGAATTTATTAGTTTGTTTTATATATATATATATACGTGCGTGTGTGCGTGCATGCGCGCGCGCATGTGCGTGTGTGTGAATGGTTGCGTGTGTGTGAGTGATCGTGCGCCTGCACGGGAGAGTAGGTGTGTATTACATACACGTACACCAAGGACATTTCGAATGTTTACCCAGTCTAATTTTTACACCGGTCGTGCTGTTCTTCTAGCCCGTAAGACTGTCAAAAAGCAGCAGGTAAACACTTGGAAAACGAGGTTCACCAATGGCCTCGGCACACAAACATCAGGTGAACAGCCCCCCCCCCCCCCCCCCCCCCCCCCCCCCCCCACCCCCCCTCCCTGTCTGCTGATCTGCAGGCCCTCTAGATGTCAGCTGTCGCTGTCAGGTCTGTTTCACGCAAGACGACTGGTGGTTAGTCCGAGATGGAGAGAGGGTGTGGAGATCAGTCAGTCAGTCTGTCTGTCTGTCTGACTGTCTGTGTGTGTGTCTGTGTGTGTCTCTCTCTCCCTCCCTCCCTCCCTCCCTCCTCTCTCTCTTCTCTCTCTCTCTCTCTCTCTCTCTCTCTCACCACCCCACCCCACATCTCTCTGTCTCTCTCTCTCCTGCAGTAACAGACACAGCTGAATACTTCAAAGAGCTGCATCTAATCTTGATCTGAGGTAAATTTGAACAAAAGCAACATCAGTGTCTTTGGAAAAGGTGGGCATTTATCAGCAAGGGGAAAAATGGAGATATAGTAATACAGATATGCCTGTTGACTATGCATATAAATACTTAGGTATATTGTTTTCTACCAAACTCAGTTTCACTTCGGCATGTAATGACCTAGCAAGTAAAGCGAAAAAATGCGGCGTTGTGTATCT
>CM031611.1:17604362-17609362 GCA_018398815.1 Conus ventricosus | reverse complement strand
CTCATGCACACGTATCTCTCTCTCTCTCTCTCTCTCTCTCTCTCTCTCTCTCTCTCTCTCTCTCTCTCTCTCTCTCCATTCCCCGCAAACACTCGCACGGAGACACACAGAACATTCACACCAGCGCACGTGTTGAGAGAGAGAGGGTGGGGGATGGGGGTGGAGGCAGGAGAACAGAAACAGAAAGAGACGGAGAGAGACAGACGGACAGACAGACAGGGACAGACGGACAGGCAAACAGACCGACAGACGGACTGACAAACCGACAGAAGCAGGGCCAGAGAAGTGATTCACACGCCAGGGCCTCATCCATTTACCAGACCACTGCCTGCAGTCATGGGAACAGAAAGCCTCCTCATCCCATCGGGCGCACACACAATGAGCGACACCGGGTGCACATGAAACACCTATAGCTCTGCCCATTAATAGCACTGTGTGGCAGTGCCTTGTCGTCTGGTTTAGCATGCTGTCAAGCTGTCAGTAGCGTTATGCGGCAATGTTTGTCTGCGGTCTTTCTAAATAGCTATCGCCAGTAGCTTCATGTAGCAGTACCCTGTCCTCTGTCATGCCTTTATGGCCGCCTGCGTTAGCAAAATATAACAATACATGTCTTCTGTCCTGTCTTTATAGCCGCATGCGTCAGCAAAATGTAGCTATACTTGTCTTCTGTCCTGTCTTTATAGCTCTCTCCATTAGTATCATGTACTAGTACCTTGTCTTCTGTCCTGTCTTTATAGCTCTCTCCATTAGTATCATGTACTAGTACCTTGTCTTCTGTCCTGCCTTTATGGCTGCCTGCGTCAGCAAAATGTAGCTATACCTGTCTTCTGTCCTGTCTCTCTATAGCTCTCTCCATCAGCATCATGTAGCAATACCTGTCTTCTATCCTGTCTCTCTATAGCTCTCTCCATCAGCATCAGGCAGTAGTACCCGTCTCCTCTCCTGTTTTTGTTTTTGTATCTCTCTCTCTCTCTCCTCTCTCTCTCTCTCTCTCTCTCTCTCTCTCTCTCTCTCTTAGCATCGTTTACTAGTACCGGTCTCATGTCCTGTCTTTCTGTCCAGCTGTCTCCATAGGCAGCATGTAACACCAGTGCCTGTCTTCTCTCCTGTCGTTCTCTTTAGCTCTTTCCATTTGAATCATGTTGCAAAACCTGGCTTCTGCTTCCATCGCCCAACTAACTGTCTGTCTGTCTGTCTCTCCTCTTCCCCCCCCCCCCCCCTCTCTCTCTCTCTCTCCCCTCTCCTTCCCTCCCTCCCTCCCCTTTTCCCGCACCTCACTGTCTGTCCGTCTGTCTGTCTTTCTGTCGGTCTGCCCTTCCCGTCCCCCATCCCTCCGTCTCCCTCTCTGTCTCTGTCTGTCTGTCTCTCTCCTCTCTCTCTCTCTCTCTCTCTCTCTCTCTCTCTCTCTCACACACACACACACACACACACACACACACACACACACACACACACACACACACACAAAAGCAAAGAGAGACGGAGAGACACACAAAGACGAAGACAGAATAACATAAAAAGGACGAGAAACGCATGGCTGCATGAAGAACAACACCAACATCAAGTCAAAGAACAAGACCAACACTTAGGACACTGACATAGACTTCAGCGTTACAAACAACACGCCCAAACCCAAGTAAGCACACTTGAGAGAGAGAGAGAGAGAGAGGGGGGGGGGGGTCTCATCAGTACATCATAAGAATTTATTTTCTGACTTCAGCCTCGTGAAGACCACTTTGGTTTTGTTTGGATCAAAGATGAGGTGGATGTAAAACGGGAAGAAGCTGACATTCGTGTTCAGACTTTCTGTCTGTCTGTCCGTTCCAGTCAGGTTCAGCGTCTGCACCCGATGTCCTCATTGTTTCTCGGGTACGTTCGGGTCCACACTGCAAAAAGTAACTTGTTTCTCATTTCCTTTGATTCAGATTTATACCCCACATCCATTCGTTCTCTTTGTTTCTCGGTAACATTCGGGTATACTATCCACGCCCAACACTCCCTTCTTTCTCGAGGGTACATTTGTGTGTACTGGCCACACCCAACGTTCTCTTTGCATTTCTCTTGTGACATTCAGCTGTAGTATCCCCACCCAGTGTTCTCTCTATTTCTTGGGTACAATCAGGTGTAATTTTCTCTTTGAGCGTAACACTCAGGTTTAACACCCACAGTGGACATTCCCTTTGTTTCTCATATACATTCAGGTATAATGTCCACGCCCAATGTTCTCTTTGTTTCTCAGTAACGTTTCAGGTGTGATATCCACACCCAACGTTCTCTTTATTTCTCGGTACATTCAGGTGTGATACCCACTCCCAGTATTCTTTTTGTTGTTGTTCAGGTACATTCGCCTGTAATATCGACACCCGATGCTCCCTTTGTTTCTCTGGTACATTCGGGTGTAACATCCACACCCATCGTTCTGTTTGACTCTGTGCATTCAGATGTAATGTTCATACCCACCGTCTTTGTTTTTCTGTGACATTCAGATTTGATACCTATACTCCACGTTCTTTTTGTTTCTCAGTGACATCAGGTGTATTGTCCACACCCAGCGTTATCTTTATTTCTCAGGTACGTTCAGATGTAACATCTACACTACCGTTCTCTTTGTTACTTAGTGATACTAAGGTGCAATGTCGCACCTAACGTTCTCTTTGTTTTTCAGTGGCATTCAGAAGTAATATCAACACCCAGAGTTCTCATTGTTTTCTAGATACATTCGAGTGTGATATCAACACCCAACATTCTGCTCTTCTTTTCTCAGGTACTTCGGGTGTAATATCCACAACCAGACTTCTCTTAGATTCTCAGGTACATTCAGGAGTAATATCCACACCAAGTGTTCTCTTTGTTTCTCGGTGTCATTCAAGTGTAATGTCCACACCTACAGTTTTCTTTATTTCTCAGTGATATTCGCCTGTCGTTAGCGTTGTTTCTCGGTGTTATTAAGGTGCAATGTGCACACACAGCGTCCTCTTTGTTTCATGGGTACGTTCAGGTTTAATGTCAACACCCAGCGTCCTCTTTGTTTCTCGGGTACATTCAGGTTTAATGTCAACACCCAACATCCTCTTTGTTTCTCGGGTACATTCAGGTTTAATGTCAACACCCAACATCCTCTTTGTTTCTCGGGTACATTCAGGTTTAATGTCAACACCCAACGTCCTCTTTGTTTCTTGGGTACATTCAGGTTTAATGTCAACATCCAACATCCTCTTTGTTTCTCGGGTACATTCAGGTTTAATGTCAACACCCAACATCCTCTTTGTTTCTCGGGTACATTCAGGTTTAATGTCAACACCCAACGTCCTCTTTGTTTCTCGGGTACATTCAGGTTTAATGTCAACACCCACCAAAAGATCGACATGACGGACAGGGATAACCATCTCAAGAAGTGATGGGCAGGGAGAGGGAGGGAGGGGGGGGTGTCGAGCACTACACTGATACCATCAGGACGACGTGCAGCGCGTTAAGATGGGCGGCAGTATTGGCCAGTGTTGTTTGACGTCAGCGATATTCGAACCTTCTACTGTTGACAGCGAACTCTTTGCCCTCGTGCCGTAGCTTTCCTTTTTTAGCTCTGCCTTGGTGGGTTTTATCTCTGTGCGTGTGTCGGGTTACGCCAGCCACAGTCCCTCAAGGGCTGAAAATCCCCAATGGGGTGAGGGTGTTGAGAATCCTCGGCCATTACTGCGCTGCCCGTGGCTTATCTTTGTATATTTGACGTTCTCTGTGTCAATCAAAATGCGTGCTTTCCGAGGAGGCAGTGGGAACAGCAAGCCATCACACACACACACACACACCCATGTTGTCTCCCCTTCCCTTTTCCAACCAAAAAAATGGTGGAAGAGTGACACGACAGAGAAAGAGAGGGAGAGAGAGAGAGAATGGTTTGGTAGATAGGCTCAATTTTGGGGGTGTCTTTTTAGTTAAAATTTCGTGATGATTGACACTTGACATACCATGCCACATATGTCTGGACCTTTATTTCATTCGCCCTAAGTCAGACACACCCGGTTTGTGTTTACTTAACACATAGTGAGTGCGGCAGTGTTACCCGGTTGAAATAAATGGACGGGAGATCAAATGGCAAACGACGTCATTTTTCAACAAAGGAAAGCTTTTCGAGATCGCATGCAAATTACAGCCCCCTCTCGGGGATCAATGGCTCATTCAGAAGATTGGACGCAGAGCGGTTCGTTCCTGTCGTGCCTTCGTTTGTTTATTTGTGTGTTTTTAAGTTGTCGCTGTTGTTGGATTTAGATTTATTTTTAACCGTAGGAAAAACAAGTTTGGGATCGGCGGGAAAAAAATAAGGTGAATCGAATCACCGTGACCACACCTTTTTGTTATTTTTCGTGACCACACCTTTTTGTTATTTTTCGTGACCACACCTTTTTGTTATTTTTTTTTAACAAACAAGTAGGGTAACTCTTGCTTCCTTGATGAAATAATGACAGGCCTAAAACTCCAAACGAATGCAGCTTACCACATCAAATCGCCAAGTAGAAATGACGACACAGAGCACACAGATTAATTAAACAAGCAGACACCCCCTTTTGTTTAGGGGTCCGAGGACATGACATACGCGATTTATCAAATTCCGGCTTCTGCTATGGTCGGAACGCGACGCCTCGATGACCCGCAGGTCGGCGGCATAGCGGTCGGGCCGGCGATGGATGGCAACAGACATCAGAGTACCCCCACACACTGTGACCGACCAGTCTGCCCTTTGCTGGGCGCACTGGGTGCTTCGCACATTAACAGACGTTAAGACACCGCGCGGCGTGAAAATTGACATAATTTTATTTCTCTGGCGGATGATATTTTTCGACGAAGCTGTTGTAAGGTAGTGTGTGTGTGTGTGTGGGGGGGGGGGGGGGGGGGGGGGGGGTGGGGGTGGGGGGAGGAAGGAGTGTAAGGTTAGTGTGTTTACGGGAAGGATGGGTGGATGGAAGGGGCGGGGGAGGGGGGGGGGGCTTTTAGATGACACTTTCAAT
>CM031611.1:17589362-17594362 GCA_018398815.1 Conus ventricosus | reverse complement strand
ATGCCTGTTTCCTTGTACAGCGTTATACTGCCTGGCCTGATCCTTCTTTTGTTTACTCTGATTTTTTTTTAAAAGTTTTTTGTTTTGTGTTTAATGACTTCGAGTTATGTAATGGACCCAAAAAAATTAAACGGCAAACAATAACAATAACAACAGAAGAAAAACAGGATAAATGTAGGTCACCTTATGTATCATGCTTAATTTCATCAGAAACGTCCAACACATAAGCATGCAATTATTTTTACACTCTAGGGTGCTCTACAGTTGCAAACTACTCACCAAGTGCGGTGTTCTGGCATTTATCACTCTAGTCCTGGTCACAATCTCCTCCACAGAAGCATAGGGCTGTACACTGGAGACCAGAGGTAGCGCACTTGCACTTCACATTGCAGCCCTTCTTGCACCCACAACGGAGGAGTTCATAACAGGAATCTTCTGCCTGACTCAAGGTGGTCCAAACAGGCTTCCAACAATTGTCTGCGTCTTGTGTCCATCCCCAATCCTTTGGAGAAGGAAGAGAGGGAGTCCTCACTAGTGATTGTTCCCAAACAAATCCGGACTGGAAAGTAGCACGAAGAACATGTTGATATAACGCGTCTGCAGTTGGGGGAATGTTTTCAAGAGATCTGCATCTCTGAGAAAAAAGTCGTCGTCTTGCTTCGTTGACTGTTGTCATTGTACTATTCTTCTCATACATCAAGACAACGAACTTCTCAATCATGTTGAAGCAGTCCCCAGTTAGTTGTTTTCCAGATGCTATTTGTAGGAAAGAGTCAGTCACACCTGGAAAGGCTGCCCATGTCGTCCATGCTGTGACTTTCCCTTTCCCTGAGAAAAAAGAGACAGTGTCACAACCAGTAAATGCATGAAAAAATGGCAACGCCTGGACTTGCTTGGACGGAAGGCTGCTAGCTATCGTATGTGCTGCAATGTAATGAAAATGTTTTCCAGAACCAAAAGCAACCCATAGCTCCTCAGCTTGGATTCTGACAGCAAAGAAGATAGCCAGGACAACTACGTCAGTGTCTGCTGTTCTGATTGAAATCCTGCTGTGTCCTTGCTGGATGCAGTCAGCAGCGTGAAGAAACATACGAGTGTCTGCCTCCTCTTGGTTGCACCCATCAATGTTTGACAAATCAACAGCAGTGGAAGAGCACATAACTTTCTCCTGACATGTGGTGACAATGACTTTTTCAGCTACTTTAAGATGAACTAGTTCCTTCGCTAAAAACTGAAACAGATCTTCTTTGTTTGCATCATTTCTCAGGAAACTCTTCCAATTTGCTGGGATTGGAGAACTCGGGGTTACTTTTCGTCGTTGTCCATGGCCACGCTTCTGTCTTGTGGATGATTTCAAGCTGTCTGGAAGATAGATGTCCCAAACAACATCCAGTCTTGTCACGTTCTTCAACTGGGCAAAGACATAGGGAACAAAGACTAAGTCTGCATATTCTTGAAATGTGCGCGATGTTTTTGGAGACAGAAGCTGAACGATGAAGGCACCATCTAGTATTAGGGCATCTAGTTGTAGAGGTCCATTCTGTGAATGTGAAGAGTTGCCTGTCTCTTGTGTTGAGTTCAATGTGCATGCAGCTAGGATGTCTTCTTCCAGTTGGACACTCTCGATACATAAGGCTTCATCCATTTCACCAAGGATGTCATCAGCTTCGGATTGTGTCATGTCGAAAACTGAACATACTGCATCGTTCATGATCTCATCATGTTCCCCGCCAAGTTCTTCTAAAACAAGGGGATTACAAGTGCTCATGCTTTCAAGACATCTGAGGAGGTCGGACTTTTCCCCAGATCTAATATCTCCATTTCTGCTGAGCGCTGGGGGTGTAGGCTGGTTTTCGAGATGGAAGAATCCAGGTAGATCCCCCTTCCTTGTCTGACAGGCAATGTACAATCTTGAAAACAAGGAGCAGTCACTGCGCAGAGAGGTGATGTTGGCTTTCTGTGCTGTTTTCTTCTAAACAAAGATTTTCAGTTTGTTTCGTGATAACGGTGATGTTACAGACGTAGTCCTATCTACGAGTCTTTGAGTAACAAAATCATGATATTGTTGTTTCCCAATAGAGATGACATCACGAACTGCTGTCACTGCTGAAACATCTGTGACAACTTTGGTGTCCATGGCAAAGAGAACACCACTGTCATCCTCAAATGGACTGCCAGCTTCTTCAAAAACAGCAAGAAGCTTCTGAACATCTGCCATGAAATTGTTCTGCATTGCTGCTGATTGCTCATGATGTTCCATCATCCTTGATGGCCTAGATATTTGCTGTTCAAAACTGTGCAGAAAACGGGTGATTTCTGGCCCTGCAACCATCCATCTACGGACAGCTGCTGGGTTAGTTGTTAATCCGACTGCACCTCCATCACCTTTGATCGTGGCATTACACTGTTCATGGGAATGATCAAGGGCAATTGAAGAAATGGTCTCCCAGTTTTGTTGCGTTTAGCTCGTTGCAACATACGACTGTTTATTTTGTCACGGCATGTTTTATGCCACACAACACATTGTTTTCGAAGTGTTTCGGCGACACCTGATCCATCATCCAATGCTGAGAGGTCAGTATCTGAAAAACGGTAGCCAAGGTCATGAAATTCCTTAAGTTTTTCTCCAACATATTGATATTCAGAACCTCCATGTTTGGCTTTTGTAGGCTGAACAAGCTTTTCTCTACTTTTCTCTTGACATATAATGCATATACTCCAGTCTACATTTCTTATGGCAGTTGATGACGCCGATGGTTGTCCAGCTGAAGTACCTGATGATTCAGTAGACGGTGGAGGAAGATCACAGTATCCTTTCTTCATGGTTTCTGTAAAGCTGCATCAAAACACACCGACTATGTAAAAACCATTTCTGAAAACAAAAATACTTTTGTTTAAATAATGTTTGTGATTCGGAATCAGACAGTAGCATATTTAAATTCATTCCCGCGCAAAGCAACAATGTCTGGATTAACGCTCTTGTGATGCAGAAAAGAGCGCTGCCATTGTTTGACTCAACTGCACGACCATACAAATACACTGCGATAAGAAGGCTCATCTGTGACCCCGCGGGTGAAAAGTGAACTTGAATTTTTTTCTTTCTCATGGTGTGTGCGTGTGTGTGTGTGTGTGTGACTCTGTGTGTGTGTGTGTGTGTGTGAAAAATCTATGCCATGAGTGAGTACTGTAAATAAAACATGAGCTACTAATACAGTCTTTGTCATCCTGAACTTAACTCACTCACTCTCTCTCTCTCTCTCTCTCTCTCTCTCTCTAATTCATCTCTTTCTTCACTATCCCAACGTTACACTTACTCATCTCACCGCGCGCGCGATCTGCACTCTGGCACTGCCGCTGAAGTCAGTGAAGGTGAAGGGCACGTCAGGAGATGGGGTTGAGGAGGCGGGAAGTGGCACAAACTGTCTATGGCGCATCGCACTGGTCAGAAACCCCTTGACATTCTGACTCGACTTTTGAAAGCTAAATATTTTCTTTAAATGGGAAAATAAATCTTGCCTCTTTTAAAATTCGTAATCATCGGGAATTTAACTATCGGTTGACATGCAGTTTATGCTTCGAACCGAAAGTGCATTCTCACATCATTTAACAACCCCACTATCTGGCGCGCGCTGTCGTCCTTCATCGGTCAGTTGCTCCCCTTGTCTGTGCCCCCTCCCCCTCCTTCTCCTCACCTCCACTGCCCGGTTTCCCTCTTCCAGTCCCTCACCTTCTCCTCCCTTTCCCTTCCCTCGGTGGGCCATCCTATCCTCCGCCACCTGTTAATTAAAGAGATTCCAACCCCGGCTTCTCCCTTATATGTTCCCCGCCCCCGGTCCTTCCTTGTTGCCCCACCTTCATCCCCACCACCACCACTACCACCATCGTTGCTACTTCCCTCTTATCTCTCTCTGCTCCCCGTCCTATTCCTCGGTGTACCTCTTCCTCAGGTTTTCTGGTCCCAACCGACCTTCAGTAGACTTGTGCGCGCGCTGTCAAACGCACAGACACACGCACGCACGCACACACACACACACACACACACACACCACACACACACACACACACACACACACACACACACACACACAGAGATACACAAGCACACACAAACGCTCGCATTTGGACTCGCACATGCACGCACACACCCACAGATACATGCGAGCGCGAGCGAGCGCGCGCGCACACTCACTCACTACACACACACACACACACACACACACACACACACACACACACACACACACACACACACACACACACCACACTCGCATACATACACAGACAAGCAAGCGCTCGTGTGTGCACATTACGCACGCACTTACGCGTCGCTTATGCGCGTGTGTATGCACACACATGTCGCACTTTTAATGACACTTATCTTTCACTCGAACACTCGAACAGTGTTTTGTGTGCTTTAAAACCACCATAGCTGAACAGAAAGAGACGTACCCCATGTCTCCCCCTTCCTCTCCCCCCAGAGAAAAATTATTATCTCCCATTTATTTCTCTGTCTCCCTCACCCAAACCTTCTCTCTCTCTCTCTCTCTCTCTCTCTCTCCTCTCTCTCTCTCTCTCTCTCTCTCTCTCTCTCTCACACACACACACACACACACACACACACACACACACACACACACACACACACACACACACAGGCCGTTCTTTTCACAACACTTATCTTTCGCACGCACAAGGGTTTTATTTACTTAGGAGCCGACGACCTAAGATTGTATCATTGGATTCGTAGGAACTCGCCGTGAGCTCATGTGGAGTCGCTGCGAGTTGGTGTGTCGGCCCTTTCATGTGGAGCGTGGTGAGCGTTGTGAACTTGGTTTGCTTCGCGTTATCATGTGGTGACCAGGTTTTGTTGGAGGTTTTAGGCTGCTGCGGTTTTTGTAACCTTGAACTTGAGGAGTTTGGTAGTGCAGTTTTTTTTTTTTTTTTTTTAAACTTTCACCGAGGTCTTGAAAAGTTGTGTGTTCGTTTCATTTCTTTGCTTT
>CM031611.1:17579362-17584362 GCA_018398815.1 Conus ventricosus | reverse complement strand
ATTGGGGCGACCTCCCCGGGGTAGAGGGGTCCCGTCTGCCACGGCGGGTTTATCCGGGGTTTCTCCAGGGGGCCTAAGGGGAAGGCGATCGTTCAGGACCTCACGGAGGCGACCGCAGCGCGGGCAAGTACAGCGACCATTCTCCCCTTTTCTGGGGAATAAATGGAAGGGCGGCCTATCGGGGTTTTTTTTCCCCGCCTTGTTGTTATAGAGGTGTAATACTTGAAGCATCATTCAGGGTGAAGAGATCCGGCTGTTAGTTAAAGGGGTAGCGGGGGGAAATCGAACAGATTAAATGGGAGGTTATGCTTAATCACGGGGTCCCCAAAATTTGTTGGGCCACAGGGAGTGTGTGTGTGTTAGGTGACTAGTGTTTCCATTGGTAAAAAAATAATTTGGGGGGATTTTTTTGGGTAAAAAACGTGTGTATGTTTCCCAGTACCCTTGGTTTAGCCATTAACTGGGGTTCTCTCTTTTTTTAAAACGAATAAAAGGCGGGAAAAAACCAAATTTGCCCCAGGGGAAGGAACCGCCCTTTGCTGGGGGCTCAAGAAAAACAGCTGAAGAAAGGGTTTTCTGTCGCCTCGTTGTCTCCGGGGTACTTTCATGGGGGTTGCTGTAGCCTCGAGAACGACGGAAGAATTGTTCCCCCCGTGGGGGAGGGTCGACAGCAAGACTTTTAAACCTTTGGGCCTAGACAGGAGTCCAACAACGGGGGTGTTTGCACCCAAGAAACCTGTGGGAGAGGCCGACAACCCCTTTCAGGGGAGGGGGCAATACGGTGGGTGGGGAGACTCGTAGGGGGTCGATCAAGCTCTTGCCGTGTCCCCCAACGGGGTTTTGGGCCAATGGGGAAACAAAAACGGGGGGGGCAGCCACCCGTGGCGTACAGGGGGATAAAAACTAGGGAACCAAAAGCTGGAATAGGGACGTTTATTGCTCTTAATTTTAAGTGTGCCACGGAATAGGGGAATTTTGTCTTTCCCGGGCTAAGAAAGAATCACTAAAAAAGGGGGGATCTTTTATGAAATTGTCTGTATGCGTTACTTTGTTGTATGTAAAAAGTTTTTTTGGTGTGGGAGGGGGGGGGGCTGGAGTCAAGTTGAATAAAATTATTTTTCTTAAAATTTTTTTGGGTTTCCCCCGTCCCCTTTTGTGGGGGGCCCCGGGAGGACGGGGCGTTCCCTTGCAGGCGCTTTTTGGGTTTGGAAAGCGTAAATTCTTCGTCTAAAACCCCCCCTCATCCCTAAAATAAAATCATATTTTAATAACGAGGGGGGGCTCAGACCCGTCACAAATTGGGGCTCCCCATGACAAAAATGACCTAATGTTTTGATTCTTTTTTTTCATTCAAGGATTTGAAATTGTCGAAATTTTGGAAACCCTAGTTTTTTTTTTTCCTTCCTGGAAAGACTTTGGGTCATGTGTTGATTTTTTGTCTTTTTTTTTGCTTGCCTGTTTTTAACTTGCTTGTTTTTGGTTGATTGTTGTACCAACTTTTGATCCTTTTATTTACAAATCGGGGGATATCTCGTTGTTACGGGGTTGTATTAAATTTTGGGGGTTTAGATACTTCAAAGTCACTGGGGGGGGTCGAAAAAGGGGCCCGCTGAAAAATGGCCCCAAATGGAAGGAAAACTTTGGACTAAAGGTCCAACTAAAGGGGCAATGTAATGAAAAAAACGGGGCCCCTGTAACGAGGCTAGAAAATAAAAAGGGGAGGGGGAAAACAAGAGAAAAAAAAAAGGTAAAAAAAAGGGGATAAAAAGAAAAGGGAACGGGAAAAAGAGGAGAGGAAAAAGGGGAAAAAAAGGGAAAGAAGGGGAAAAAGGGGAAGAGAAAGAAACAAAGAAAAAAGGGGATAAAAAAAGGGGGAAAGGAAAGAAACGGAAAGAAAAAAGAAAGAGGAAGAAAAGGCTTTTTATTAAAAAAATTAAAAATTTGGGAGAAAAAACAGGGGGCCCAAAAACCCCAAAGTAAAACTTTGCACCACATGACCCCTTGATAAATATCCAAGGTTCGATGATAACCCGGGACCATTTAGGGGGGGTTTTTTTCCATTTGAAAGATTGCCAAAGACGGGGCTTACCCAAGAAGGGTGGGCCACAAATTTGTCTCGCTGCGACACCCAAAGCTAGGATGCTTTTTTCTTCCCACCGGGAAAAAAAAACGTTTAGATCGGTCGCGTGCTTTGTTCCAAGATCTAACCGCCGATAGAAAGGGAAATTGTTAAAGGGAAACCCGTAAAATCAGGGAAGACGTACATTCCTTTATGGGTTAGGGCCTTTTTGAAAATGAAAAGGGTTGGGAACATCGAAAAAATTTTTGAAATTTTTGGGGGGGAAGACTCAAAATCTCTCCACCGGAAAAGGATCTCACATTTCTTGGCGAAAAATTTAAAGGAATTTAAGGGTTATAAAATTGCAACATTGAACTCCCAACCAAGGGGGGGGGGAACAACCATCGCCGAGCCCAAACCCCCGCGGGAGTGATTCCCCGACCCCAAAAAAAGGGCGAGCCCGGCTTAGAAACTTTTTCCTAATCCCTGGAACAGGGGACCAAAGAATTTGAGGAACGCAATGTTTCAAAGGGGGGCGGGGGGCAATCCCGGGGACTGAAGGAGTGCAATACACTCAGTTGGCTGTTGATACAATTCAACGGGAAGGCAAGTACCACACCAACTACTGGGCATAGTAAACGGAACCGGTCCCCTTGTTAATTTCAACTACTCTAGGGCCAAATTTGGGCCCCGGGTTTTTAGAGGAACAGATATACCGGGAAACCACCTGGTGGAAATCAATGGGAAAAATTTAAACCTAACCGTTCCCTGTCAAAGTAGAGTCAGATTTGTCAATACCTCACGCAGCATGCAAAAATTTTTTTCCCATCCACTTTTTAGGGGGGTATATTACCCCAACCACCACTGCCTTTAATGGGGGAAAACAAGGGGATAAGGGGAAAAAGTAACAGAACGCAGGGGAGTGCACAGGCGCCACTACAGTAGATACGGGGCCTGAATGGGATGGTGGGGTGCAAAAGACCAGAAAAATGTAGTGGCGGGGGCCCTAGGCCTGAGGGGGCCCTAGGGGGGTGCTGACCATGGTGGCCGTTGGGGGTTTAAAAATTTTGCGTTCCGTGGCGTCGAAATGTAGGACCCCGGGGGACCCCAGGGGGGGGCCAACAGGGAAAAAATAACTGGAACCCGCCTGGGGTTGGGGCCCCGGGAGGCGGAAAAACGCAGGCAAGAATCGATGACCACTATCGTTAGGAAAACCAAAACGTCCTCACGACAACAAAACCATGTTTAAAAAAGGAAAAAATAAGGCCCGAAATCATGGGTAGGCACTGAGTGGGGTTCGAAACCCAAAATTTCCTCAAAAAGAAAAAATTCGGGAAAAAATTTGAGGGTCTCCATAACATTTTTTAAAAGGGGGAAAGATCTCCGCAGTGAATGGGTGGACAGGGAAAACGCGCAGATTTTCACCGCTCCTTTTAAGACTAAAATGTTGAAAGGGGCCAAATCTCTTTAAACCTGGGAAACGCAAACTATCTGCCCCCAAAAATTTTGGGGACCACAAAGGGTCAAATTGAAGGGGGGGAAATAGGTCAAGGGTTATAAGCCTCCTGGGTTTGCCTTGTAGTTGAAAACAAAGCAACAATGGAAACAATCCTACGGGCTTGTTTGGGTGTGGTTTTTGAGCACACCTTTTTCGGACGCCTGTTTAAAAAATTACTGGGTGTTTTTTTTGATTCGTGCCCCTTGGGGGGATTAGCCTATGTAGGTTATTTTTTTTTTCGTATATTTTTTACATGTATCATTGTTTTTTCTTGCCCATATGGGGGGTTTTGGTTTTTTAATTTTTTTTTCATTTTTTGATTTTTTTTACTTTATCTTTTTTGTTTATTGCCCTTTTCTTATGCTCTCAGGGGAATTTATATTTTCTCGTTATATCAGTTTCTTATTTTTCTTGGTTTACTACGGTAAAGGTTTTTGTAACCTTTAAAAGCTTGATTTGCATTTGTGTGTAAAGGGGGTGGCATTTTTTGGGCCACACGCCGATTTGATTTGATTTATGTTTGGGGCACACCCTGAATTTGAATGTTTCTTTGGGGTTTTGGGCCCCACCCTGAATTTGATTTTTTATTTAAGAGGTGGGGCCCCACCCTGAATTTAAAAAATTTTGTTTTTATGGTTTTTGCTATATAGAAGGAATGGAAAAGATTAAAAACGTATGGACATGCGTACTATCGTTAAAAGAGGGTTCTTTTTTAAAATTTGGGCCGTTTACACGGGGATAATGACATCTACTGATTTATTGTTTTTATTGGGTACTTTTTTTCCTTTTAAAATTTTTTGAAGGGTTTTTTAAAACATAAGGGATACGTAAACCCCCTCAACGAGTTTTTTTTTCCTTGGAACATTCGTCCTAAAAATGTTATTAAACTTTTAGGAGGGGTAAAGGGGTCGCCAATGTTCTCGACTTTACAAATTAAGGGGAGTTTGTTGTTGAGAGCACGTTCCTGGGGCTTTAAGGGGGGGAAATTTTGGGACACCAGGGGGGGGTACCCCCAGTCGTATACTGAAGGGGGGGGCTAAATTTTCGCTTTTCCCAGGGTATGACAAGGAGTTGGGGACTCCAGTCCGGGGGAGGGTTCCAGTCTGCCACTGCGGTTTTTCCCTGGGTTCTCCTGGGCCAAGGGAAGGCGATGGGCCGGGGAGCCGGGAGGCGCCCCCCAGCCTGCAGGCAGAGACGCGACCATTTAGCGTCCTGTTCGAGGGAAAATGGAAAGGGGCGGCCCCGAGTGGTTTGGCCTTGTTGCTATAGAGGGAGTAAATACTTTAAGCATCATCATGCTGGGGAAAAAGGCCAGGGTGTTAGTTTTAAGGGTAGCTTGGGGAACGAAAGATTTTAATAGGGGGTATGCTTTTAAACACTGGTGCCCAGTCTTTGTTGGCGCAAAAAGGGATGTTGGGGTGTGTAGGGGACTAGGTTTTCCCT
>CM031611.1:17564362-17574362 GCA_018398815.1 Conus ventricosus | reverse complement strand
AACCAAAGGTCTGGTGTAGATGCTTCTTTTTTTTTCTTTCCGTGTGGGAATAGGGTAAACAAAGTGTTTAATATTTATCATAAATTGTTCTTGTTTTAAATTTTTATATTGAAATTTTGGGGTTCTGTTTTTAAATCCTTAGTCTTTTGGAAGTGAGAAAAGGGCCCCGAGGGGGGAAAAAACAAATCTTTTGCTTATCCGGTTCCCCTTTGGGAAAATGAAAATTTTCCCTTTTCGGTTCAGAAATTCTCTTTTCCTTTTCTTTTTTCTCTCCCCTCTCTCTTCTCTCTTTTCTGTTGTCCTCCACACCCTCTCTCTCTCTGTTCTCCCCCCCCTCTCTCTTCTCTCTCTGTCTCTCCACCACCCATCTCTCTTCTTTCTGTTCTCCACCACCCTCTCTCTCTCCTCTCTCTCTCTCTCTTTTCTCTCTCTCTCTCCTCTGTGTTCCCCACCCCCTCTCTCTCTTTTCTCTGTTCGTTCCCCCCCCCGCCTTTCCTTCACCCCCCAAAAACCCTCCCGCTTTCTTTTTCCTTTTTCCTCTAAATGTGTGTGAGTGTGTATGTGAGGAGGGGAGGAGAGAGAGAGGTGTGTTTTGTGTGTGTGTGTGGGGGTGTGTGCGTGTGTGTGGGGTGTGTGGGGGTGGGGGAGGTGTGTTTTGTGTGTGTGTGTGTGTGTGTGTGTGTGTGTTTTGTGTGTGCCCCGTCCCGCCGGGGCCACGGGGTTGTGTGTTTCCCCTCTCTCTCTCTTCTTTCTCTCTCCTCTCTCTCTCTCTCTCTCGTGTATGTGTGGGTTGTTTGTGTTGTGGGGGGAGGGGGGGGGGGGGGTAAAGGGCCTGAAAAATAAACGACTTGCCCCCGGGTGAAAAAATTTTCCGGCTGAGGCAAAATCGGGTGTTGAATTGGTTAGCCCTCAGAGTGGTGTCTTTTTAAAGTCAGGTGGGGGACACGCTTTGGGGCCCCGTGGGTAAGAGGTGTGGGGCGGGAAAGGGGAAAGGGAGGCGGGGGGGGGGGGGGGGGGGGGAACTTGGGTTTCTCTATGGGTGAAAACATCGCTAACAGAAAGGAAAGGAAAAAATGTCTAATTTTTACGGGTTTGAATAGTTATGAAAAAAATGTTTTTAACAGACCCCCGGGAACGAAATTTTTTGGTCCCGTTGGGTAAGTTTTTTAATTTTTTTCTTTTTCTTCTTAATTTTTTTTGTTTTGTGTTTTTTTTTTTGCAGGGAAATTTGGAAAAAAAACCCTTGTAACCTTTTCAAATGCACTCGTGAAAAGGCATTGCTGTGTTTTTGCTGTTTTTTTCCTTTCGTCCCTTTTCCAGTTTTCCAAATTTTCAGGCTAAAATTTAGTTATGATGAAAAAAAAATTTTTCCATGCAGAACCCGCTGAATCACGCGTTGGTTTTCCGTTGTTTTTCATTAATCAGTTTGTATAAAAAACCCGGGGTTTGTATTGTTTGTGTGTAGTTGGGGAAATCCTAGGAAAGTCACCCCTTTGTGCGTGGATTGTTTTGGGAACAGAAACAGATTTTTAACCTGGAAAATGCCTTTGGTGTGAGCTAGCCTTAGTAAATTTTTAAAAAAAACAAAACAAAAACAAGGGACTTAAATTGAATTTCAAGACATAAAAATTTTTAACAAAGTCCGCTTTATGTTTCTGGGGATTGGAAAATGTATTGAAAATGTGAAAATTGTCAATTTTTGGACAAAAGGCGATTTTTTCGGGAGTTTTTGTCTAATTTTGGGCATTTGGGTTTTTGGTTTAAAAAAAAAAAAAAATTGTTGTTGTTGGGAAAGGTTTTTTTATTTTTTAAAAATGTTCACAAAATCTGTGGTTGTTGTGGGGTCATTGTTCCCTGACCCCGTGGTTGTTGTGGGTTTTTGTTCAAGACCCGTTTGTTGTGGGCTCATTTTTTCACAGCCTGTTGGGGTTTGGGGTCATTTGTTTACAAAACCCGTGGTTAGTTGTGGGCTTCATTGTTCACAGCCCGTGGTAGTTGTGGGCTCTTTGTTTTACAGGGCCCGTGGTAAATTGTGGGGTCATTGTTCAATTTTCCCGTTTGGGGTTTTTTGGGGGTCATTGTTCACAGGCCTGTTTTTTTGTTGGGGGTCTTTGTTCACAGAAACCCGGGTAGTTGTGGGTTTTTTGTTCACCGGCCGTTGGGGAGTTGGGGGCTTTATTGTTCACAGACCTGTGGGAGTTGTGGGCCCCATGTTTCCCCGGACCTGTGGTTGTTTGTGGGCTTTATTGTTACAAAACCCGTGGTTTGTTTTGGGCTCCAAATTTTTCACAGAAAAATGGTAGTTTTTGGGTCTTGTTTTACGGGGCCTGTTTTTTTGTTGTGGGGCTCATTGGTTTACAGACCTGTGGTTAGTTGTGGGTCATTGTTCACAGACCTTTTTTGGGAGTTGTGGGCTTTTTGTTTCACCGGCCTGTGGTAGTTTTTGGGCTCTTTTTTTCACGGCCCGGGGGTAGTTGTGGGCTCATTGTTCACAGACCGGGGGTGGGGTTTTGGGCTAAATTTTTCACTGGGGGGTGGTAGTTGTGGGGTCTTGTTCACAGACCGGGGGTAGTTTTTTGGGCTCATGGGTTTACAGACCGGGGGTTGGTTTTGGGCTATTGTTTTACGGGCAGGTTGGGGAGTTGTGGGGCTTTGTTTTCCCGACCGGGGTTTGGGTTTTGGGGTCATTGTTCACAGACCGGGGGTAATTTGTGGGTCATTTTTTCACAGACCGGTGGTGTTGTGGGGGTCATTGTTTAAACCCCCCCCCCCCGGTGGTTGGGTTTTGGGTAAAAGTTCCCCCACCCGGGGGTAGTTTTGGGCCTTTATTGTTCAAAGACGGGTGGTAGTTTTTTTGGGGTCATTGTTCACGGGAACCGGTGGTAGTTGTGGGCTCTTGTTCACCCGACCGGGTGGGGAGTTGTGGGCTAATTGTTTACGCCGGGGGGTAGTTGTGGGCTCATTGTTCACAGACCGGGGGTAGTTGTGGGCTCATTGTTTTCCGACCCGGTTTGGGAGTTGTTTGGGGTTTTTTGTTCCCCGGCCGGTGGTTGTTTGTGGGCCTTTGTTTCCCCAGACCGGGGGTAGGGTTTGGGGTCATTGGGTTTACAGACCGGGGTTTTGGTAGTTGTGGGCCATTGTTCACAGACCCCCCGGGGGTAGTTGTTGGGTCAATTTTTCACAGCCGGTGGTGTTGGGGGGTCTTTGTTCCAAAACCGGTGGTAGGTTTTGGGCTAATTTTTCCCCCGACCGGTGGGAGTTGTGGGGGTTTATTTTTTCACAGTCCGGTGGGGGTTTTTGGGCTCTTTTTTGCACCCGACCGGGGGGGTAGTTGTGGGGGGTCATTTTTTCACAGGCCTTTGGTAAATTGGGGGGGCTCATTGTTCACAGGGCCTGTGGTAGGGTTTTTGGGGGTCATTTTCACGCCGGGGGTAGTTGTGGGCTCATTGTTACAGACCTGTGGTGTTGTTTGGGCTCTTTTTTCAGACCTTTTGGTAGTTTTTGGGGGTCATTGTTCACGACCTGTGGTAGTTTTGGGCCCCTTTTTTCACAGACAGGGGGTAGTTTGGGGGCCCTTGTTCCCCGGAAAATGTGGTGTTGTGGGGTCATTGGTTTAAGAAACCCGTGGTAGTTGGGGGGTTTATTGTTCACAGACCGTGGTTAGGGTTTGGGTCTTTTTTTCAAGACCTTTTGGTTTTGGTTTTTGGGCTCATTGTTCAAAAGGGCTGTGGTAGTTGTGGGCCCCCATTGTTTACAGGGGCCCGGGGGTTTGTTGTGGGCTAAATTTTTCACAGGGCCCGGGGGGTAGTTGTGGGCTCTTTTTTCCAGACCGGGGGGTTGGTTTTGGGCCCCTTGTTCCAAAACGGTGGTTGTTGGGGGGTCATTTTCACAACCGGTCGGTAGTTGTGGGCCCCTTTTTTCACAGGGAACCCGGGGGTTTGTTTGGGGGTCATTGTTCACAGACCCCGGGGGTTTGTTGTGGGCCCCATTTTTACAGGGCCGGTGGTTGTTGTGGGTCATTTTTTCACAGACCCGGTTTGGAGTTGGGGCTCATTTTTCACAGACCCGGGGGGTGTTGTGGGCTCATTTTTCACAGGGCCGGTGGTAGTTGGGGCCCCATTTTTCACAGTCCGGTGGTAGTTGTGGGCTCGTTTTTTTCACAGACCTGGGTAGTTTTGGGCTGTTATTTCCAAACCCCTGTGGTAGGTTTTGGGTCGTTGTTAACAGGAAACCCGTGGTTTGTTGGGGGGGTCGTTGTTCCAGGAAAATGTGGTAGTTGTGGGCTCGTTGTTACGACCTGTTGGTAGTTGTGGGGTCTTTTTACAGACCTGTGGTAGTGGGGGGCTCGTTGTTCACAGGGCCTTTTTGGGGTTGTGGGTCATTGGTTTACGACCTGTGGTAAATTGTGGGCTTTATTGTTTTACAGACCTGTGGTAGTTGTGGGCTCATTGTTCACAGGGGCCCTTTGGGAGTTGTGGGCTCATTGTTTTTCCCGACCTGTGGTAGTTTTTGGGGTCAAATTTTTCACCGACCTGTGGTGTTTTGGGCTCTTTGTTCACGGGCTGTGGTTTGTTTTTGGGCCTCCTTTGTTCACAGACCCGTGGTTTGTTGGGGGGCTCATTTTTTCAAACCCGAAGCCTTGCGCTCCTCCCGCATCCCCAAGTCAAGTTCGGCTTTTTTTATTAAATTTTTAAAAAAAAAATAATTTTTTGAAAATTTAAAAGCGAAATTTTGTTGATGTTTTGATTGCAAAACCCTCCCTTTCTCTCGCGCAAATAGTCAAGTCAAATGGGTTTTTGGGTTTAGGGGCCCCCGTACGAAAGGGCCCGTGGTGATCGTGCTTAGGCTCTTGGAAACTGTTTGTGGCCCGTAGTGGGCTTTTTCCCCGGTCCCCACTGGTGCCTGTGGGAGTTTTCAAGGGGGAAGGGCACCTGCTTCCTGCCTCTAGGTGCGAGGAAAGAGGAGCGAAAAATTCCCCCGGTTGTGGCCTTCCTTTCGCTAGGCAAAAGATTATTTGGGGCCTTCCACTAACCCTTTTTGTAAGGGGGGTTTTGGGAAAAGGGGAAAAAAACTGAATGTGGAATTGTCAAGAAGAAAGAACCAAAAAGACGCCTATCAAGTAAGGGAAAAAAAGCCCCTAAGTGTGGGAAAAATTTTTTGTCAGTGAGTAAAAATTTCTGTGAAACGTTTTTTTCCCCGGGGAAGTTTTTTAATGTTTTTCTTTTGCCGAAAATTTTTTTTTATTGGGGTTTTTGGTTTTTTCACAAATAAAGTTTGTTTTTCTTTAAAAAGGTTTGATTAGCTTTTAAAAAAAAAAAAGGGAAATTTAAAAGAAGTGGGGGGGGGGGGGGGGGGGGTTGAGGGGAAGGGGGGGCAAAAGAAAAAAAAAGCTTTAGAAAACGATAGAAATAAACGGGGGTTTTTTCTTTCCTTAAAATTGTGTGTTCACTGCAGGGAATATATTTATAAAATATTATATATATATTTTTATATATTTTTAAAATTTTTATTTATATATTTATATTATATGGTGTGTGTGTGGTGTGTGTGTGTGTGTGTGTTAAAAATTACCGCAAAACAATAATTTAACCGTTTCAATTTTAAGAAAAGTCCGGTTTTATTTAAAAATTTTAAAAACCCTCCCTTTAAAAAAATGTTAGCGAAAACCCCCCAGAGAAGTGGAAAAAAAGGGGTCACAAGGGGCAAAAAAAAACGCGTTTCGACCTTTAAGGGGCTTCCTCGGTGAGAAATAAACGAATAAAAAACGAAGAAAATCAGGTTTAGGGAAAAAAACGAATAAAACAACGGAAAATTTCCTTCTTTTATCGTTTAAGGGTCGCTTAGTTTCCCTTTATGTTCTTTTGCAGTTGTTCATAAGCGTACAATTCCGAAATGCCCATCTTCGGGGTTTAGGAAAAAAGGGGAAAAGTCATAGGATTTTCGGGGCCCTCGGGGGGGGGCTATGGCCCCCTTTACAGAAGACTGACACGGCGTGGCGTTTTTAGTTCCCCTTTTGGCTGTTTGGAATGAACTGGACCCGGGCTCTTCGCAGGGGGATTTTTTAACCCGGGGCTCTCAAAGCGTGCGTTTGCTTTCTTTTGTGTAGAACGACTGGCAAACATTGTCAGGCCCCGACAAACGTGCACCAAATTTTTTTTTGTTTTTTTTTTTGGGTTTTTTTTTTTCTCCTTTTTTACAGCATGCATGGGAAAAAGCCAAAAAACTTTTCAAATGAAATCTTTCCCTTTTTCTTTTTCCCTCGTTTATTCTGAGTGTCTGTCTGTCTTCTCTCTCTCTCTCTCTCCTCTCCTCTCTCTCTCTCTTCCCCTCTCCCCTTCTCTCTCTCTCTCTTCCCCTCTCCCCTCTTTTCTCTCTGCCGGACTGGATTCATTTTACGCGATTGTATATTCAGGGAAACGTATTTCCCCGAGGGAAAGTTTTGGGGAAAAACCATGTATTTGGGGTTTTTTTCACTAAAATGTATATTGCGTGTGGGGAGGGTAAAAATTTTCGTGCGCTGGCCGTCCTCCTCCTCCTTCCCCCTCCTCCCTAACCCCCGTTTCAACATTTTGGGTTTTTTGGTTTTTATAATGGAAGTTTGTCAATCACACTTGAAAATGCATGAGAGCCAAAGTAGAATTACTGGACCACAAAACGAATGGAACAAACAAATTACAAACGGACACAAAGCGTTTCGACATATTGGTCTTCCACAGGCAAGACAAATAACAGAAAAGCTATGGAAATAACAGACGAACACTGTCGGTTGGTTTTTTTTTTAGAATTGATTTTAATGTCATTTGATCTGCCTGAAGAAGACCAATAGGTCGAAACGTAATGTGTCTATTTTGTAACACGTAAAATCCATTCGTTTGGCGGTGCAGTCAACCTACTTTTGCTCTTACGCTCAGATTATCGCCTGCAGGCCCCTCTCTTAGAATTCACTAGCTCTAAAATGCATTTTACGACAAAACATGATTATCGGTTTTAGCTTCCAGAAACCACCTTAGTTGTGTCTGGCCATTCGGAATTATTGATTATGGCTGCTATCATAAAGCCTAGGGGTGTTGACGATTTTGATTAAAACTTCTTGTTTTTTTTCTCCAAAAGTTTGTTTTTGCGTTTTGTCTGTGCTGTTCTCATTGCTCTTTCACAACTGTCCGCCCCCACCCCAGCCCAGCCACGCCATTTCTGTCTGTCTGTCTGTCTCTGTCTGTCTGTCTCTCTCTCTCTCTCTCTCTCCTCTCTCTCTCTCTCTCTCCATTGAACCCTCCTCAACGCCACCCCACCCCCACCCCCGCCCCTAATTTGCTTCCTCCCGCCTCCTGCCTGCAGCGCGAATCCCAGAACTGCCGTCATCCATTCTTCATGACCAAACAACTGAGTCATTCCATAGGCACATCGTGTTGCCACTCGCTCAAACGCTTGCACGTGCTCCCCGAACGGGCCGCGCCTTGTGTCAACAGCTCGGCCTGATCCCAGGCGAAAAGGCAGAGCAGGTTTCGATGGATGCCGGCCCGGTGTCGGAGGAGCCGACGTATTGCGCAAGGCCCGTCAAAGTCCTGAAGAATGAAGTGCATGTTTATGTAATAGCCCTGCGCGCCCGCGTAGCTCGAGGAGTAGGGTTAATGTTATCCTCCCATGCGTGTGTCTTGTTCGTTTGTGCTTGTCTGTGTCTTGTTTGTTTGTGCTTGTCTGTTTGTTGGAAGATAAGTCGAGCGCTGCTGGCCATCGCCTTGCTTCTTTCTTTCTTTCTTTCTTTCTTTTCTTTCTTTCTTTTTTCTTTTTTTTTTTTTTTTTGCCTAGATGACCCACCAACATGTACATGTACAACTTTTCTTCTCTTTTTTTTACAGTCTTTACAGTGTGTTACACGCCATCTCTTCTTTTATGATCTAGTCATCACGGGATTGTGAACTCTGTTCAGACTGAGCCCTGCCCGTCCTTTTTTTTTCTCCTGCATTTCCTAGTTGGCTGTATGTTTTGGTTGTTGTTTTGTTTTTTTTCCTCGTGGTATTTCATTTAGACACCGTTCGTCGATTTTTCTTCAACTACTTTTTATGTTTTCTCTTACTTGAGAATGATCGACTGTCCGCAATGGTCAGCGCCTTCGGGACAGCCTCGTTTTCATTCATCTTAAGAATACTGGAGCTATCGTTTTATGAATTGTTTTTTTTAGTATTGCTTTATTATGGGATTTTGTCTGTGTTGTTGCAGCCCTGAAACCCCCCCCCCCCCCCCCCCCCCCCGTAGTGGGCTGGACTACAGTCAAAGTGACGGTGAAAGCGCGGAATAATCGCCCAAAAAATGTCAGGCTGTTGACGGGTCAGTGAACACAGCGATTCCATTCTGAGATGTTTTTTCATGTCGCACGGACCTAACGCCATAGGAGGAGGGGGGGGGGGGGATAGCCCCAGTCCTTTTCAGTATCACTTACCCCCTGAAAAGTGGTGTTTGGTTTCCGAGACGGACGCTGGAAAGCTCAGTGGTCTTCGGAGCCTCTGTCATCAGATCGTGTGAGACAGTGTTGCAACCATTTCCAGTCCTTTACGTCTCCCTTCCAGCATTTGTTGTTCGTTCCGCGTCAGGACACCTCATGTCCCGCAGAAAGGTCCCGGACAGAGCGTCATGACAAAACAGAGAGCTGAACAGGCGAGTTCACGACGCTGTAAATGCGAGGACAGGATTTTGTCTGCCAGCGTGTGTGTTGTCTGGCTGTGTGACACAGTCACCTGTCTGTGGTTCTTGTATCAGGTGTGGAGACAGTCATCTGTCTGTGGTTCTTGTATCAGGTGTGGAGACAGTCACCTGTCTGTGGGTTCTTGTATCAGGTGTGGAGACAGTCACCTGTCTGGTTTCTTGTATCAGGTGTGGAGACAGTCACCTGTCTGTGGATCTTGTATCAGGTGTGGAGACAGTCACCTGTCTGTGGATCTTGTATCAGGTGTGGAGACACCGTCACCTGTTTGTGGATCTTGTATCAGGTGTGGAGACACCGTCACCTGTCTGGTTTCTTGTATCAGGTGGAGACAGTCACCTGTCTTGGATCTTGTATCAGTGTGGAGACACCGTCACCTGTCTGTGGATCATGTATCAGGTGTGGAGACACCGTCACCTGTCTGGTTTCTTGTATCAGGTGTGGAGAATCACTCTGAAGCCTTGACTCCGAACGCTTAGGTCTTTTGATCTGCTGTTTGTGTCAGACTCTCGCTGTGACTCAGAAATACAAGACTTCATCCAAGGGAAAAATAATATGGGGATGTACATGGACGAAGAAAAAAAAAGGAAAGAGAGGAGGAGGATATGGGACGCAATTTTGTTTTGTTTATGCAGGGAATAGTTAATTGCGCAGGGGGTCGTTCCTTTCTCTGACACTTTGCTTATAAACCATGTGCAGCCTGGCGACTTTTTTTTTCCTCCACAGAATTGATTTCTTTTGGTTTTTGTGTGAGATGAGTGACGTATCGCCCCAACCCTTTGGGTTTTCCGAAAGCACAGAGTCCCCCTATTTCCATAATGATATTGACCGGCTGGTGTGAAATGGGCAGCATGTTGCATAATGTCGTCCCATGGCTGTCAGGGAGCCCGGAATCAGCCGAGCCTGTGGGGCACTGCCATGTCGAAGGCGGCACCAGTTGTCTCCCTTTCTGTCGGTTTTTAGACAGGTTAGGGCAAGCTCTTTCCGATCCTTTTAGCCCTGTTGTCTGTTCTCCTCTTTCTCTGTCGGCCCTGTCTCCTCTTCCTCTTTAGAGGAGGACTTTGGAGGTACGCTTGATTTTTTTTCTGTATGCACCGTCACGAAGTAAAAGGCAGGTTATTTGGGTGCATGTAACAGGTTAGAGGTCGTGTTGTTTTTCGATCATCTCGCCACACAGGCCGCCACACTCTGTCTTCAGGGGCATTGAACTCCTTATCATGAAAATGATGATTATTTTGTCAGGAACCACCATCATGGTCAAAGACCGGCCACACGTAACACTGATTTGCTGGCTAAATCATC
>CM031611.1:17556862-17561862 GCA_018398815.1 Conus ventricosus | reverse complement strand
CAGATCAGGAAGGTGAGTCATGAGGTGACCTTGAGAAGCGGGCTGCACGTGCCGGAAGGAGGGAAGGGGAGGGGGTTGGGGGGGGGGGGGGATCGGGCCGGAGGTGAATGCGGGCCGGGGCGTCTGTTGCCGGGTCCTGATTGGTCCAATGTTCCGTTGAATCGATCGTCGCAGACATGGCGATGGACAACTGTTGGGGAAGACACGATGGGGGCAGCGACAACGGAACGCTTCAACTGAATGGAGCACCGAGGAGGAGGAGGAGGGGGGGGGGGGAAGGGAATGGAGGGAAGAGGGGGAAGGTGGACGAAATGGAGGTGGACGTGATGGAAGGAGGGGAGGGAGGGGGGAGGGGTGTTGGTATGGAGCGGGACTGATGGAGGGGTGTGGTGGAATGCCGTGATTCAAAAGTATGCGGGAGGTGGGGGTGGGGGGGATGGAAAGATGTAGGAAGTATGGGGATAGGGTGGAGATTGGGAGGGAGGGGGTTAGTTTTGGGGTGGTAGCCCGCACTGTTTGAAAACAGCCTTCAACGGTGTGACTGATGAAGATGGAGGGTCATTTGGAGAGCGAGAGAGAGAGAGAAGATGCAGGAGCATTTGTAAATAAGAGAGAGACGGGCGGGGAAAAGGGAGAGAGAGGGGAAATATAACTACGATGACATGAAGACATGGGGGGAAAAAGAGAGGGGATATTTAGAGAGAGAGAGAGAGAATGCAGAAGCATTTGCGTATATGAAAGAGACGAAGAAAGAGAGAGATGCGGGAGCATTTGTAAATGAGAGAGAGAGAGAGAGAGAGAGAGAAAGATCTGGTATGTTCAAAGGCATTTGGAATTTTACTATGCCACATAATTTTCCTTTAAATCGGGGGGGGGGGGGGGGGGGGGGGGGGGGTCCAAGTCCAAATAAAAAAGCAAACAAACAAACAAACAAACAAAAGTAACAGTCCTTTTATTGTTTTGTCTCTTACACAGCAGCTATTCACTTTAGATATTGTTCTTCAGCAGTGTCTGTTTTATCCCAGCGGTCAGCTCGCAGTCATGCTTCAGAGTTGAATGGAGGAGAAAGTCGTGGATCTGGCTAGCCAGAGTCGGCAATCCTCCCAGGACAACACGGGTGTACCAACACATATAGTACCTCCCACGTGGGAGACTTACATAGCTAACAGTCAAGCCGCGAGTCTTTAGAGTCAGTTTGATTTTACTTTACATCTCTCTCTCTCTCTCTCTCTCTCTCTCTCTCTCTTTTCTCTCTCTCTCTCTCTCTCTCTCTCTCTCTGAAACTATCTCCTTCGTGGGCGGTGGGGGAGCCCTCACAATAAAGCAGGGAGCCATTTACAGTTGGTTTTATGTATTTAACATTCTTCCCCACACCCCTCACATCCACCTTTTTTTTTTTAATTTGTTTCCCTTGAATGGGGTCTTACAGTGGAACAGAGTGATTTTTTTTTCCAGAATCAGTGTATCAGTTTAGTTTGTTTTAAGGACCCACCCCCCTTTGTTGTTGTTGTTGTTGTTACTTCTCTGGTAGGGCACTTGAAATGAAGCAGAAAACGTTTGATACTTAGTCTAATGTGTTGTGCATGATTTTTCCTTTTATTTAATAACCTTTCTTGTGGAAGACTTGTCACGAAGCAGAGTGCCTTTTGTGGAAGACTTGTCACGAAGCAGAGTGCCTTTTAGGGTCCGCTGGATACATTTTACATCATATGGTTGTTGTTGTTGTTGTTGTTGTTTTAAACTTCAAATCCACTGTTTTACTATTCCATGTCATACTTCCAGTTGGAACTGGTCGATGAATGGTCCCAGTTGGCACGCCAAGGGCTCGTTCGGTACAAGGAACTCTCCCAACGTCTACAACGTCTGGTCATATCTTCCTCTTCTCTGTTACTCTGCCTGTTTACATTTTTTACGGTATCTACAGGGGTTTTTTCTGCGTTTGTGGACCATTTTCCTGTTTTGTTCCGGAAACTTGAAAAAAAAAAACCCGTTTTGTTTTCTGGTCAGTTTAGGACATGCTCGCGTTTCTTCGTAGTAATTTGGCGACCAGGTAGTGAACATTGTTCCCATTGTCGAGAGTGGACTCTGGCTGCCCGTTCTGCAGTGTCTGTGTACCCATATGGCCTGTTCATACGTTTTTAGAAAAGCAACTTTGTTCTCGTTAAGATTTCGTTTTATTGTTAATCTGAAGATGGAAATGGGAGGGGAATAGCTGGCGCTCTCTGCCTTGCCTAGTCTTCATCGCCTGAAAAATTCCAGCAGTGTAGCTGCCACGCCGTTTATTGTTTTTGGCCGTTGTTGAATGCATTAGACTTTGTTGCTTTTTTAGGGGTGTGGCCTTTCACCCCCTGCGGTATTGACAACCTTCAGGATGCCATATGTGGTAGACTGGTCCTTAACAGTAGCAGATCAAGAGGTGCTCAGACTTCTTGGTCCTTAACAGTAGCAGATCAAGAGGTGCTCAGACTTCAAGATGGGAGTTGACGCCTCGTGAGAATAATGAACAGAAGCTATCAGAGTCTGCAGAAGACCGTTGTCTTCGTCCCAAATAACAGAGAAGACTACTGTCTTCACTTCCATAATAACGGTAAAGACCATTGTCTTCATTCAAGATAACAGAGAAGATCGTAGTCTTCCTCCCAAACAACAGAGAAAACTATGGTCTTCGTCCAAAATAACTGAGAAGACCATTATCTTAATCCCAAATAACAGAAAACCATTGTCTTCATTCAGACTAACAGAGAGAGAAGATCGTTGCCTCTATCCAAAATAACGGAGAAGGCCATTGTCTTCATCCTAAATAACAAGAGTCAGGTAGCAGCTCCAGTTTGACTTCCGTCAGGGTGGTTGCGTTGTCACCTGCGTCCGTCTCTTTGCCTGTATGTCAGCAGGGTTACACAGAGAGTACTGTTCCCATGGAAACAAAAACTGTCAAAACATGGAATTAGTCCCAGAGACAAACCCATTACATTTTTTTTTTACTGCAGGTCTTTGATGCGGGTCCAACTTAAACAGTGGATCTAGGCTCTGTTCACATTTTATAAGATTGTTAAACATTTTCCTCAGAACAGAAATGCTGAGAAGTGACCGTTATGGGTTGACATGTAAACAGTATGCTATAGATGTTGACATGTAGACAGTATGCTATAGATGTTGACATGTAGACAGTATGCTATAGATGTTGACCTGTAAACAGTATGCTATAGACGTTGACATGTAAACAGTGTGCTATAGATGTTGACCTGTAAACAGTATGCTATAAATGTTGACATGTAAACAGTATGCTATAGATGTTGACATGTAAACAGTATGCTATAGATGTTGACATGTAAACAGTATGCTATAAATGTTGACATGTAAACAGTATGCTATAGATGTTGACATGTAAACAGTATGCTATAAATGTTGACATGTAAACAGTATGCTATAGATGTTAACATGTGGTTTTTGCACGCTCAGTTAAAAAGAAAAAGTGCTTGGGATGAAGCTCGTTTTGTCAGTACAAATTGTGGCCTCCCCTGGTAGGAAACACTAACGCTGTGTTCACCCATGAACTACCTCAGTGGGCGGGTCCCGGAGAAGTAAGACCTTCGCTGTCTGCACTCCCCCGTGCTGGTTATGACTCAGAAGCTCTGGTACTTCCGTAATTGCAGAACATGACTGTTACTAACGTCAGGGGAAAATCACACACACGCGCGCACGCATGTCCGCTCGCACACACACACACACACACACACACACACACACACACACACACACACACACACACACACACACACACACACACAGGCGCGCTTGCGCTTGCGCTAGGACGGTTCTCACTTTAGACAGGAGTATAAGACAGGGTTTTTTCGTTTTTTTTTTTCCCTTTATCTACAGAACAAGGACTGAGTGAGTGAGAGAGAGAGAGAGAGAGAGAGAGAGAGAGAGAGAGAGATGCAGTCCTGTCAAGAGAGAGATAAAAGACAGACATAGCTAAACGGACAGACAGGCAGGCAGACTGAGAGCATTCAACAGTTTTCGACGCCGAGACGATAACGACCGACCCGAAGAAAGGATGACGACAGATCGGGCCTGAGCGAGCACGCGCACGTGCGCGCGCGCGTGTGCTCGTGCTACGGAGACAAAGAGACCAGCGACAGGGAAGCTAACAAGGAGCACGAGTTTTGAGAGAGAGAGAGAGAGAGAGAGATGGGGGAAGGGGGGGGATGGTGGTGATGGAAACACTGACTGTTGAATGACTGGACGCTGCTGCCGAGGGGGACTGCTCAACGCTGAGGCAGGCAATGCTCAGTTGCTAGGTAGAGAGGGGAGCCTCGCAACTGGTCCACACCCATCCAGGGACAGACAGACAGACAGACAGACCAGGGAATGAAGTCTGTGCCGCTAGTTGAAGGTGAGTTCACAGGACCATGTTTAAAATAAAATTAAAAAAAACAAAAACAAAACATGTGTATTCCTACCAGTTAAAGGATGTTGCAAATTTTGGTGCCCCAGACAAAAAAAAAATGGCAGTGGAACATAATTACAAAATTTGGCCGTTGAAGACAGTGTTTACTTTGTGTTGAAGATGAAGTGGATTTTTTTTCTTGTTTTACCAAAAGAAGCTGAATTAGAAACTCTCGGTCTCATTCATGTATAGACGTACGTGATTGGCCAATTTTGTAAGCTTCCTTGCCATTGGTGGGCAGAGCCGTCGCTTTTCGCCTGTTGCATATCGGTAACCACAGGTGTGGTGAATGGTTTCGCGTGAAGGTGTTTTTTGTTTGTTTGTTTGTTTGTTTTTGAGAACTCGCTCCTAAAGGATATGGAGCCGTTTCTGTCGTGGAAAATATAACCTTCGTGGCAAGAGGGTTTTTTTTTTGTTTTTTTTTCCAAAACGGTAATTTTCTGTGTGACATCAATAAAGTTCTTTGTGACAATGGCCGTTTATTCTTGGAAAGTCTTTTTTCCGTGAAAACGGTCACTTTCTACATGAAGACAGTGATTTTGCTTAAAAC
>CM031611.1:17544362-17551862 GCA_018398815.1 Conus ventricosus | reverse complement strand
GTATCTTGCGAAATATAACACAGTTAATTTATGCAAATATTTCAAGAAATGTAACTTACATTGAGCAAGATGATACCATTGAATGCATTTTCTACAGAGCAGAGGAGGAGGTGTCGATAAACATGATAAATCTGCTATGTATGGAACAAAGTCGGGAAGTTATGGATATGTCTTGCCAAGTGTATTACAGAGTTTGTGATTCGTGTGATGTAGGCTACATGAACGCAGTATGTTAGTCAGTCTTTGTTTTCACTTTTCACAAAAAGTTACCAAACAGTTCCTAAATGTCATGAATTTGCGTCTGCGGGCGGATCAAGCTTTGATTGCTCCGATGCATAAGGGGGGAAATCCGAAATGGAAGCGTCGACTAAAATATGCGTCATAGAATACGTAGATACGACATGACATCAACATTAGGTCGGTTCTAAAACGCTAACATGACGGAAAGATGGTGGCCATACTTTGAACCACGATTCGCAGTGCTCAAGCGTCTACAGAGTTCTCCATCGAGTCTCTGAAGCACAGCCTCTCTCACCCCTCCCCCTCATCTCCACCTCCACCCCTTCCCATCCCGTCCCATTCCCCGCCTGCTTTCTTCCGTCGCTTGTGTGTTTTGACCTTATTACACCCTCTGCTTTGTTGGGAGGGATCTTTTTTGATGGGCACAGAGTGAGTGAGTTGGGTCATTGACCAAGATAGCAAATTGCTGGCTTGCGCTCCTCGACATCCTCGATCCCTCGCCGCATTTTGTGTCACAAGATTTATGGCGCACGCGACACGTGATTCAAATGGGCAGAGTGCTTCTTTTGCTTTTGTTCGTTCGTTGTGTTTTGTTGTTGTGGTTTATTCCAGCTCGTCTGGTACCTGGCACTCTCTAATTCTTCTTCTTCTTCGTCTTCGTCTTCTTCTTCTGCTTCGTCTGCTTCTCCTCCTCCTATTTCTCCTCCTCCTCCTCCTTCTTCTCTTCTTCTTCTTCTTCTTCTTCTTCTTCTTCCTTCCTTCCTTCCACCTTCCTCCTACCCAGCTGTTTATTTTTCTTTACTTCTTTCGCATGGGCAACGAAAGGAAAATAGCAGACGGCCGAACATTCAAAGACGGACACTTCCAGTTTTTCTTCGTTTCTTTCTTCGTTTCTTTCTTTTTTTCTTTTTCTTTTTCTTTTTTCTTTTTTCTTTATTTTATTTATTTATGTATTTTTAAAATTTTTTTTTATTTATTTATTTTTATTTTTTTTTTTATTGGGGGGGGGGGGGGTGAATGTGTCAGTGGTTTGCATCGGGCTAGACAAGTCCTTCCACAGAATTCACTGGACGTAAGTCGTCACCTGGGAGGAGAGTTCTACTGCTGACCTGATTTCATGAACAAAATCGATGGTGACTTAATTGAAGGGTTGCCTGTGTGTCCGGGCGGTAAATAATTGATGGCCAGGTGGCACTGATTAATGGAAAGATTGTTCACTGCCACTCACGGCTTACGGCACGCCATAGACAGGAGTATTTCTGATTGGTTTCTTTGAGTTTCGTTCTCTCCTCAATCTTTCATTTATTGGTTTTGTCCTGTTCTGATTCGTCTCACGTCGCGTTCTTTCGTTTCTGTCCTTTTCTGATTTTTGTTCTTTTTTTCCCCAGTGCCCTCCTTTCTTCTTTGATTCCCCATAGTCCGTCTTCCCCTATCCCCTCCCCTTACTTTTCTTCATTCTTTTCTTTTTTTCTTTTTTTCATTCGTTCCTTTTTGTCTTTTTTTCCTCCATTACATTTTCATATTTCTTTCGTTAATTCCTTTTCATCCTTTCTTTCCGTCCTTTTTCTTTCCTTTCTTCCTTCTTTGTGTCTTCATCCCTTCTGTGCCGTTTTCTCTTCATTTCCATCTCTCCTTTCTTTTCTTTCTTTAATTTTTGCTTTCTGTTCCTTCACACACCTTCCTCCTTCCTGAGTCCTTCCTTCCTCGCCACAAAACGTCCGTTCGTCTGTCCTCCATCTTTCCTTCCTATCTGCTTTCATTTTTTTTTTCTTTTCATTTCTTCCTCCTTTATTCCATCCTCCTCTTTGTTCTTCTTGTCTTTCTCCAGTCCTCTTACTAACGTTCTAATATCTTTCTTTCTTTGTTTCTACACTCTTTCTCTCTTTCTTTTCTTCATTCCTGTTTCCTTCCTTCATTCCTTTCTTTCTGCCTTCCATCCTTCCCGTTCTCATTCCTTGAACTTCTTTCGTCTTTGTTTTCTGCCTTAGTCTCCCCCCCCCCCCCCCCACCCCCCACCCCACTCTCTCTCTCTCTCTCTCTCTCTCTCTCTCTCTCTCTCTCTCTCTCTCTCTCTCTCTCTCTCTCATTTTCTGTTCTTGTTTGTTGAAAACACACACACACACACACACACACACACACTGTTCGCTAGATTACACACACACACACGCACACGCGCACGCACGCACGCTCTCTCTCTCTCTCTCTCTCTCTCTCTCTCTCTCTCTCTCTCTCTGTCTCACATACACACATATAAGTGCCTGCAAGCGCGTGCACACACACGAGCGCGCGTGCAAGTGCAAGAGGGAAAATGAAGAACGCCTCACACACAAAGCCATGGAAAGTGAAATACAGATCTCCTCAGAGACCAGTATGACGTGAAACCGTATCCCTGCCGCCCTCTTTTTACATGTTTATTATTCCTCCGTTTCCCGTCACATATGTAAAAAGAATGCAGCATCACTGCACATTGCTTGTAAAGACCTGACAAGCCCACAAGCGTGACTGGCACATATGTGTTTTTGCCACTTCATTTCAAACTAACGAGCTAGCAAACCAGCTGACGTCGATTTGCGGCCATTTGTACATGTAAAAATTATTTTCTGTTCCGGCTTACTTTTTTTTTCACCCCTTCTTACAGGAAAAATAATCATTTAATGCAGTCGATTCTCTCTCTCTCTCTCTCTCTCTCTCTCTCTCTCTCTCTCTCTCTCTCTCTCTCTCTCTCTCTCTCTCTCTCTCTCTCTCTCTCTCTCTCCCACGTTTGTTGTGTCGCTAACGGGAACCACCCTCTCTAAAGGGTACAATTTGTTTCTCTGCTCATACCCGACGTCAGATCAATTCGACATTAGCTTGGAACTGTCGGTCACATCTTTTTCTTTCTTCTTCTTCTTCTTTGACATCAGAATCGATGTAAATGCAAGGAAACGGGAAGATACGATCGAAATTATTAAACAAAAGTTCAAGCAAGACCTCGTCATTTCTGGGCGTATGTTTAGGTGATCTCCTTTTGCGACGGAACGCATTGTCGACACCACCCACGCTCGTTCATGCTACCTTTAGCTGTGTCCCACGAGAACGAAGTGAGCATTAACTGCCTTTAGCTGTGTCCCACGAGAACGAAGTGAGCATTAACTGCCTTTAGCTGTGTCCCACGAGAACGAAGTGAGCATTAACTGCCTTTAGCTGTGTCCCACGAGAACGAAGTGAGCATTAACTGCCTTTAGCTGTGTCCCACGAGAACGAAGTGAGCATTAACTGCCTTTAGCTGTGTCCCACGAGAACGAAGTGAGCATTAACTGCCTTTAGCTGTGTCCCACGAGAACGAAGTGAGCATTAACTGCCTTTAGCTGTGTCCCACGAGAACGAAGTGAGCATTAACTGCCTTTAGCTGTGTCCCACGAGAACGAAGTGAGCATTAACTGCCTTTAGCTGTGTCCCACGAGAACGAAGTGAGCATTAACTGCCTTTAGCTGTGTCCCACGAGAACGAAGTGAGCATTAACTGCCTTTAGCTGTGTCCCACGAGAACGAAGTGAGCATTAACTACCTTTAGCTGTGTCCCACGAGAACGAAGTGAGCATTAACTGCCTTTAGCCGTGTCCCACGAGAACGAAGTGAGCATTAACTACCTTTAGCTGTGTCCCACGAGAACGAAGTGAGCATTAACTGCCTTTAGCTGTGTCCCACGAGAACGAAGTGAGCATTAACTGCCTTTAGCTGTGTCCCACGAGAACGAAGTGAGCATTAACTGCCTTTAGCTGTGTCCCACGAGAACGAAGTGAGCATTAACTGCCTTTAGCTGTGTCCCACGAGAACGAAGTGAGCATTAACTGCCTTTAGCTGTGTCCCACGAGAACGAAGTGAGCATTAACTGCCTTTAGCTGTGTCCCACGAGAACGAAGTGAGCATTAACTGCCTTTAGCTGTGTCCCACGAGAACGAAGTGAGCATTAACTGCCTTTAGCTGTGTCCCGCGAGAACGAAGTGAGCATTAACTGCCTTTAGCTGTGTCCCACGAGAACGAAGTGAGCATTAACTGCCTTTCTAAGGCTCTTTGGCTGGATGGGCCATCAACAATGGAAACTGATGGATCTTTCATTGATTTGTTTTGTAATAGTACTATGGGCTGTATTCCCAATCCTTGGTTTTACTCGTCACGTTCTTCATTTTATTTGGTTTCAAATCTTGTTTTATATGCTATCTCTCTCTCTCTCTCTCTCTCTCTCTCTCTCTCTCTCTCTCTCTCTCTCTCTCTCTCTCGTACTTTATTCTATAGTTAATCCCAAGTCGGCACGATAACTTGATGCTAAAAGACGCACGTGTGCTTATCTATAATCGCATAAATAAGTAAAAATATACCCCATATTTTCTCTGTCTTCCCCCCCCCCCCCCCCCCTTGCCCCCATCTCCGTTTTCAATAGGTGTGTGGGTGAGTAGGGAAGAAGAGACAAAGAGAGGGAGAATGGGGGAGGGGAGAAGAGGAAAGGGAGGGGGTAGAAAAGAGAGAACGGGGGAGTGGAAAACACAGGAGAAAAAGAGGGGGTAGGGAGAGGGGGGGGGGGGGAGCAGGGGACTTGGAAGAGAAGTTGAGAAGGGGGGAGAGAAGGAGAGGCTGAAAGGGGGGGGGGAGTGGTGAGAACGAGAGAGACAGACAGGGAGGCAGGAAAAGAGAAGAGAAAGGAAGGAGAGAGAGAAAGAGAGAGAGAGAGAGAGTAGGGAGGGGAAAAGGAATGAACGTAAAGAGAGAGGAGGGAAAAGAGAAGGGAAAGAATAGAGAGAATATAGAGGGAGGAAGGTATTGTTGCTTATAGCCCAGCCGACCGCAAAGGGTCATACTAGGGCTGAGGGAAAAGATTAGAAAAAGGGATAGAGAGAGAGACGGGAAAAAGACGGAAGGAAAAGAAGAGAGAGAGAGAGAACAGGGAGGGAAGAAGGAAAAAAAGGAAAACAGAAGAAAAAGAGAGGGAGAGAGAGAGGGGGGGAATAGGGAGGGAGGAAGGAAAAGAGAAAAGAAGAGAGAGAGAGAGAGAGAGAGAGAGAGAGAGAGAGAGAAGTGGGGGGGGGGTGTACATACTGGGAGAGCAGCAGCACCCACTATACAATCTGAACTCCCCGCTGTTTACTGCCTGTATAACAGGTCGCGGCGTTAAGTGGCTCAGTACTACCATGATACCCCTTCCACTCCCCAGGGCTACCCGCTTGACAGGTGAAGGGACCACTTAACCTCCACCCGTAACACACTCCGCTCCGGCCAGAGGGAACCGGGTGGTGTCGGTTTGAGAGGTCGCAGGTTTCGGGGTGTGTCGTTACTATGGGAGGTCGTTGGTTTTTAAACTGGGTGCTGTTAGTATGGGGAGCCGTTGGCTTCAAACTGTCTTTGTCAGTACGGCACGTTGCTGTTGTAGAACTGCCCGCCTTGCACGTTTCTTTAGGACAAGAATAACGAAGGGCATTCCGATGAAGATGCATTCAGCCTCGAGTGTTTAAGCCAGGAATGATCTGAGAAGTGGCCTCTCACCCTGGACAGTCTTTTTGCACTCGTTTGCGACCGGATTTGCCTTTTGCGATTCATCGGTTTTGAACCTTGGGAGGCCAAGCAGTAATCACTGGCAGACGCCTCCTTGGGAACGATGGGGGCTCTTTCAACGTCAGTTATGGCCTCACCTTCCGGAAGTTCTGTGCTAGTCGTGTCTAACATTAATTCTAAACTTAAACCTGAAAGATAATGATCCGTATAGAGAGCCTTATAGAATTAAATTGGAAATGAAATGAGGTAGGGAACAGTAAACAATAAACAGTAAACAGTAAAGTTATCCCACTTATAAAATTAGATGGAGATCAGTTCCATTGCTTTCGGCTGCGGGCACGCAGACAAACAGACACACAGTTCATACGGTTTTTTTGTTTGTTGTTGTTGTTTTTAATCGTTGTAACCCATCCGACTACACAGAACCTTTTCAGGGCTGTCAAACTCGTACACTACAGGGCGAAAAACGACGTTCTGACCTGGTCAGATTATCCAAAAAGGATTATTTCTTGAAAACAAAACAAAGAAGGAAAGCAAATCATTGTGAGATAGCTACACTGTTATTCCTGTGGCAGATAAAATCATTGTGAGATAGCTACACTGTTATTCCTGTGGCAGATAAAACTCATTGTGAGATAGCTACACTGTTATTCCTGTGGCAGATAAAACTCATTGTGAGATAGCTACACTGTTATTCCTGTGGCAGATAAAACTCATTGTGAGATAGCTACACTGTTATTCCTGTGGCAGATAAAACTCATTGTGAGATAGCTACACTGTTATTCCTGTGGCAGATAAAAATCATTGTGAGATAGCTACACTGTTATTCCTGTGGCAGATATAAAACTCATTGTGAGATAGCTACACTGTTATTCCTGTGGCAGATAAAAATCATTGTGAGATAGCTACACTGTTATTCCTGTGGCAGATAAAACTCATTGTGAGATAGCTACACTGTTATTCCTGTGGCAGATAAAACTCATTGTGAGATAGCTACACTGTTATTCCTGTGGCAGATAAAACTCATTGTGAGATAGCTACACTGTTATTCCTGTGGCAGATAAAACTGCGCTGTGCTCAGAAAGCCTAGTGTTCTTACTCTCAGATTAAAACCAGATTGGTAACGAAAATAAGGAAAAACGTAAACAGAAAAAAATAATAATAATCTAAAATTAAAAATTAAAAAGCTTTTAAGAAGCTACACGGGCATATGGACACTGCGGAATAGACAGCTATATTTTCACTGCCTAGTGGCCAGATTACCTTATAATTAAAAAAAATTAAAAAAAACAAAACAGAAAGACCACACACAAAAAAGAAACTAAAAAATGGTATGTCATAATTAGTGTATGAGAAGTAGAGAAAACAAAAAGAAAAAAGATTGGGGGGGGGGGGTGTGTGTAGGGGGGGGGGGGTTGAGTCAGAGTGACAGGAAAAAGGTGGTGACTCGCGTTGAACGTCAAAAGTCCGCAAAGCGGTGGAGCTGTCTGTACCGGAAGAGCTCCTGGCATCCCCACAGGAACAGAGAGACACACGGACACACAGACATACAGACAAAACCAAGGGCGGGTTAATCATACACTATAGATGCCAGTTTCACGCGATATGAGTGATACTTTCTTTGGCACAGTTGTAAAGCCATACACGTGACTAGGCATGAATTCAGGAGGAAGGATCGGGTGCAGGTGCTCGAGGTGTTCGTGACCTAAGACGCTATGATTATCTGGAAGAACGT
>CM031611.1:17531862-17541862 GCA_018398815.1 Conus ventricosus | reverse complement strand
TTAAAAAAAAAAAAAGACTACAAAGCATTAATAAACCAGCAAAGCTTTGGAGACGGAAGCTGTGTGGAAGAAGTACGGGGCTTGTACTGTGGATTGGAAAACGGGTCACGTCACGGGAGATAGCAGGGCCCAATCACGCTGAATTTCCCCTGAGACGTCTGTGGCCGACTGTATGCCTCGGCTATAGGCCTCGAGGCCTCGTTTCCCACGTGAGGACCACCTCTGGCAGCTGACCTGCCTGCATACTCGTCTGCTTGACCGACAAAGGATTCTACCTCTGAATTTGGCAGTTATGGGTACGGAAGGCAAGGATTGGGGGAAAGGTCGTCCCCTGACGCCTGATCTCGTTGTGAATCCAGTTCCGATATCCTGTCCACATCCGTATGCCCTGGTGAGTCGGTGTTGACATCGTCCGTATCAATAGGGTCAGTGAGTGACAGTTCTCACGTGACCATTGCTACCAATCAGAGGACATTATGTTTTTTGTGCACGTGGAGGTGACGAGTTGGGGTGGGAATGACGGTGAGCACTATTGGGAAAATCTTCCTTCCTTGACCTGTAGTCTTGAAAGACAACATTTTGTTTGTTTTTTAAGAAGTGCGTTTTAATCAGAGAGAAGCAGCACTGAAAACCAGACTATCTAAACTTTGTTTTCGATTTCTGTCTTTTATGTATACCTATCCCTCTCCCCGTTTCAAGCAAGGTTTCTGTCCTTGAAGGTTAGTTACTTAGTTAATTGCCTTTATTCCCATGAATCATGATATAGATCTTGCTTGTGCTGCGTAGAATGGCTGCATTCGCTGTAATTAAAGAACAACTAGGGTAACTCTTGCTCCCTTGAGCAATGGAGCAAGAGTTACCCAACCTGTTCTTTGATTACTGGTTACTATTGTTCCTGCCTCAATATGAGACTTCCTTACATTCGCTGTGTTCAGTTCCTTTCCTCCCATCACATCTAAGGGGATCCGGTTCAAGCATCAACAGAGACGGATCATCATGGACCGACTGACAGTACTGAACGTGTTCGTTGTCGGACATCCACACCGATTCCATCATTCTTCACGTAGTATGTGTAGCCTATGTGTTACGCCTATTCCATTTCCCTGCAGAGTGCACGCACTGCACTTGACCACGTAACACGTGAAGTTGACACAGTTCAAGCGGCCTGCTATCAGGTTCAGCTTTATTTCCCTTAAAATCCACTCTATCTTGGACACAAACAGATAAATGTTGACAGAGTGGATTAAACGGGTTCAGAGGCTAGAGTGCATACGTACGCCTCAGCCAAATTCAAGTACTACGCAGGTACCTGCAGTGCGTGAACTGTGCGGGTACATGGATTGCGCGTAACACACATTTCTTTGTGTATTGCTCTTCTAGAATACAGACTTGGGGTCTAGTAGCCTTGCAGATATGGTGAAGCTTATATGGAATGGACTGCACGAAGTGATGCTTACCTGGTGATAATAAAACTGTTCACGTCCTTTTGCATTGCAGTACGAATGGATTTGGCTAACAGCGTAGGAAAACCTTTGGGGGTCACTGCGTACAGCTCTGTGGGACTGATTGTAGAACTCTGTGGGATGTACTGCCAAGACCTCCATTGAAGTAACTCTACAGAAATCCGTGAAACTGCTATGGATTTACTGCATAGAACACCGTTGAACTGTATGAGGTATACTTCATAGAACGGAGCGGGATTTGCGGTTTATAATGGATTTACTCCATGAATCTCTGTGGGATTTACTGCATAGAACTGTGTGGGATTTACGGCATAGAATTCAATGGACCTTCAGCATAAGAAGTCTATGGAATTTACGGCATAGAGTTCATTTACTGGGTCGAATTCCATGGGGCTTGCTGCATAGAACGATGTGGGATTTAATGCATAGAATTATGTGGAATCCACTGCATAGAACTGTGTATAACTCTCCATGGACCTCTTTGGGATTTACTATATGAAACTCTTTTGGATTTACGGTTAGATTCCAATGGATGTATTGCATAGAATCCCGTTGGATCTACTGCATAGAACACAAACGGGATGTGCTGCACAGAGCTCTTATGTGATTTACAGCATAGAAAATCCACAAGAGTTTTTGCGTATAACTCTACGGGACTTAGTGTGTGTAACTGGAATTACTTTCGAAGAAAACGAGGGATTTGCTTTATCTATAGAATTCTGTGCAAAGAACTCGGCGATTCACTACACAGAAACTCTATGGGATTTACTGTATATCGGCTAACGCCGTGGATTTACTGCACAGAACCCCACTCCAGTCCCCCACCCCCACCTCCCTCCCCTCTTCTGGCATCGTCACCCTGATGTTGAACGAGGATTTACGAGTTCCAATACCAGCCGATAAGGATTAAAGAGTGAAAACACCACCCGCCTTTGACACACTTTATCCAGGATTTACGTTTTTGCGATAACGTTTATCGCCAGAGTATTTTGAATGAAACAGTTCGTGCCAGGAATCTTTCGGTATTTAGATACGAGCTGCCTCGGTGTTTAGACAAAAATTGTTATCTTAATGCAGGAAAACCAACAAATGAAGACGGGAAGTCAGTGGGTACGCTTTTTCTTTGAGGGGATGAATGGGGTTAGCGGGAGGGGACGGAGGAAGGGGGGAGGGTGGGGGGGGGGGGGGGGGTTGTGAGTCTCACAAAGACTTTTCAGGCTCTTTTGTGTTGGGAATTTTCCTAGCTGTTTAGGGATTGGATCTGGAGTTCTCTGCCTGGGGATCGAAAGAGTCTCAGTTGTTGGGTCCAAATCAAACAGAGTCTTCGAGCCATGTTGCTATTTCTGTCTCCCCGTCATTCCACGAATCTGTCTTTCTCGACGTCTGTCTTGCCCCCCCCCCCCCCCCCCCCCCCTCTCTCTCTCTCTCTCTCTCTCTCTCTCTCTCTCTCTCTCTCTCTCTCTCTCTCTCTCTCTCTCTCTCTCTCTCTTTTCTCTCTCTCTCTCTGTGTCTGTCTGTCTGTCTCTTTCTCTCTCTCTCCTCCTCCTCCTCCTCCCCTCCCCCCTCCCGAGCCTTGTGCGCGTGTCTTCATGCGCGTGTGCGAGTTTGTATACCTTTCCGTGCGTGTGATTCTATGTGCCCTTGAATGTGTAGAATGTGTGTGGTGTGTGTGTGTGTGTGTGTGTGTGTGTGTGTGGTGTGTGTGGTGTGTGGAGAGAGAGAGAGAGAGAGAGAGAGAGAGAGAGAGAGAGAGAGAGAGAGAGAGAGTGGGGAGAAAAGAGTCTTGCGATCGAGTGTTGTCCCGCTTGTTAAATCAAACACTCTTCGATGCACTTCCGCCCCATCCCTTCTCCCCTCCCCCTGTTCCCCATAGCCCGCCCTCTACCTTGGCTGTCCCTCCCTCCTTCCATGTGTTCCCCCCCCCCCCTCTTCCCCATCTGTCAATGTGGATTCGATGCCTGGTTAGTTGTGAAGGCTGATGTAGCCCATGTTTCTTTCAAGACAGCGGAGCAAGTAGATGTGTGTGTGTGTGTGTGTGTGTGTGTGTGTGTGTGTGTGTGTCTGTCTGTCTGTCTGTCTGTCTGTGTCTGTGTTTATCTATGCGCGAATGCGTATGTGCGCGCGCGCGTACTTCTCTCTCTCTCTCTCTCTCTCTCTCTCTCTCTCTCTCTCTCTCTCTCTCTCTCTCTCGCACACGCGCGCGCGCGCGCGCACACACGCACACGCACACACACACACACACACGCACACGTAATGACCATTGTCTTCCTATCAACAGACCTGCCAAACGTTGTCTTTTCTCCTACCTAAGTCTCCTCTCTTTTCTTGTTTGCCCAGCGCTGGTCTCTTGACCACAAGCATGGTTAACGTAGAGTATAGAAAGATATCAGGTGTAGGACTTTGCCACCGCCTCTCCCTACATTACCCCACACAGTCATGCCTAGTCCTGCTTTTCCACGTTGCAGTTTGTATAAATCATATGGTGTCATTTGCTGAACGGGAAGTACAGTGTCTGCCTCGTGTATGAATAACAGTGTCATTAATTGATGCGGGTGATCAGAGATAACATTATTAGCGATTGCCGGACTTCGTCAGAAGGCTTTGAATTAACCTTCAAACGTTTTTCAGAAACCATTCTAGTGTTAAGGTATTTTTTACGAATCACACATTAAGTACATTTTGTCATCTTATGGTTGCTTCGCAACTTGTTTAAGTTGGACAGAATTTACTGTTCATTTTGTTGTTTTTAGTTTTGTTCCATGTTCACGTTTTCCATTTGTAAACTTCTTTTTTTTTAAATGACTTAGAAGTGTTTGCCCTTGGGGAAAAAAAAGTATTTAGTTTTGATTACTACACTCAGTCGCGGATCTCACAGTCAACTGGCACACATCTTCAGAACCGTGTTCATGATCAAACATGATCGATGAATCACAGCCTTTTAATATTCATATCTATTGAAAGTTCACATGATTGACAGCCGTGTTTATCAGAAGTCGCATCAGTGGTTGTCACGAGACGACGTCTTAAGTTTCATTCTCAATCGTCGGCCATATGATCCAGTCCAGACTCTTTCTACCGCGGGGTGGAGGGAAGGGAGGGAAGGGAGGGGGAGAGCAAGGAGGGGGAGTGGTGCGTGCCCAGTTCTCTCAGTATGTTAGTTTCTGCTCGCATTCTGAAAATTCTGTGCTTATACTCTCTCTCTCTCTCTCTCTCTCTCTCTCTCTCTCTCTCTCTCTCTCTCTCTCTCTCTCTTAACTCTTGATTCTATTTATTTATTTATTTACCTATTTATTTATTTTCACTCAATTTTGCAAAGTGAGGGTGATAAATGAAGGGCTTCTCAGCTCGGCCACGTTTAATCCGCTGTATGAATGCCAGTGGTCTGATCCAATTCATGTTGATCATAACCCAGGCGACAGCAGGGTACCATCATCAGTTTATCTGTCATGTGATGAGAGGCATAAACACCATTTTCTTTGTTTCCTTTTCCTTTTCACTGTGTGGCAACATCCCTGAAAGGGCCCCGCATGGCGGGAGGAGTACCACTGAAAACTGAAATCAGCGACTCTCGTTCAAAGAGCAGCTGTCACATTTGTGCACAGAGAAGGGGGAGCACACTTACATGTCACCATCAACTGCTGACGTGTGTATTCTATAATGGGAAGACGAAGTAGCCTTGGGGGAGGACACAGGACGGGGATGAAAGGGGCGGGGGTGGGTGGGATAGGGGATTGTGAAGTGAAAGGGGGGAAAAGGGATGCTAGGCTGGAAGGAGTGGAGGGAGGAGTGAAAGGGGTCGAATATGAGGACGACTCGACTGAGCGACGAGGACGTGGGGACTGATTATTGTTCGACTTAGTCGATATGTGTGTGTGTGTGTGTGCACGCGCGCGCGTGCCCGCACACATGTGATTTCATGGTGTGCGTGTATGGTGGAGGTAAGCGGGGTGGGGGGGAGGGGGGGCGGTACAGGGGGCGACGGAGGGAAGTGGAGATAAAGAAGAAGGAGGTAGCGCGTGGGCGCTGCACGTGATGAAAAAAAGAGAGTGGCTCTCAGCTCGGTCAACTGTTTTCAATCTCAGCCGGACCCAGAATTCCGGGGGCAGACAGTTTGACCGGCCGGGGCGGACAGTTTGACCGGCTGCTGTCCACGGGAGGCGGAAGAGAAAGCTGGGAAAAGAGAACATGAACCGTGTTCAATGAAACAGCCGCTCCAGTAAAATGGTGGCATGTCGTCTGTTAAAATGGTGGCATGTCGTCTGTTATAAAGACGGATTTGGCATTGAAGGGGGACTGGCGTGGCACTTCCATTCATTGGTTGTCGAGTGTCGAGGACCCACCCGTTGCCCCCGAACCAGTCCTACTCAGTCACCCCGACGTGAATAATATTAACCATTTGTTTCTCGACAACCGTGTCTACTCCCTTCGCCAGTGTGAACAGTGGGATATATAGCATGGTGAACAGTGGGATATATAGCATGGTGAACAGCGGTGGTCAAAAGCGAAAAGTTGTATTTTGCAGTTGAAAAATGTAGGACTGTATGGTGGAAAGTTGTTATCTGTAGTGAATGTACCTTTCAGTAACAAAACGTAGTCCTCTGTAGATAAAAAGATGTACTCTGTAGATTTCTGTAGTAGAACGTAGTACTGTCCTATGAAAGTAATGTAAAAGTATCAGTCTGTTGTAAACGTACTACTATGAAGTAAAAATAGTATTCCGTAGGTAAAGTCTCACTGTTTAGCAAGTCAGTGGTCTTATTGTAAAAGTTGTACTCTATATTAGTAAACAGTAATACTTTGAAACAAAAACAATAGTCTGTAATAAAAAGGAAAAATTGTACTCCGTCTTGAAAATAGTGCTTTATTACGAAAATAATACACCATTGTAAAAAGTACTGCTCTTTGGTAAAAGATTGTACTCTATCGCAAAAAAAGTAGTTCCCCCTCTTAAAAAGAAGCACTATGTAGTATAATGTAGTATTCTCTAATATAAAGTAGTGCTCTTCAGTATAAGGCAATACTCTTAGAGTAAAAAGTAGTACTCTGTAGCATAAAGTATTATATGAAGTATAAAGAAGTACTCTGTGGTCAAACATGGTTGGAAAATATTAAGTAGTATAAGTAATCAATTATAATAAATAACAGTGAAACGTAGTAGTACCCAGTAGGACAAAAGTATAGCGAGTAACACACATGGCCAGTACGAAATGAAACTTGTCGAGGTATACGATGAAAACGGCATTATCAAATTTTGCAGTAAAAAAGAAACGTTTAACTGCATTGATCATGACGCGCAATGAACTTAACGTTTAACTGCATTGATCATGACGTGCAATGAACTTAACGTTTAACTGCATTGATCATGACGCGCAATGAACTTAACGTTTAACTGCATTGATCATGACGCGCAATGAACTTAACGTTTAACTGCATTGATCATGACGCGCAATGAACTTAACGTTTAACTGCATTGATCATGACGTGCAATGAACTTAACGTTTAACTGCATTGATCATGACGCGCAATGAACTTAACGTTTAACTGCATTGATCATGACGCGCAATGAACTTAACGTTTAACTGCATTGATCATGACCCGCAGTGAACGTGACAGGAAATGAAACTGGCTGAGGCTGACTCGGGATCATCGTAGGATGACGTCATGACCTGGTGACAGGAGAGAAAAGCAAAACACAGATCTGTGTCCATGGCAACACCATTCTTGTCACAGTGAACCGACTTGTAACCCTGGGTTGCGTTTGCAGCGGCGTACACGGCACGCGGGAGCATGTGTGTGTGTGTGTGTGTGTGTGTGTGTGTGCTGGTGTCTTTCGGTTGATACTGTAATTAAGTAAGCGTACACCGAGCTCAGCATGGTCATAGTCAGGTTTTTGTTTTTGTTCTGTGACACAACTCTACTTCCTCCCCTTCTCCATAGACGCGCGCGCGCGCGCGCACACACACACACACACACACACGCCACACCACACCACACCACACACTCAGAGCGAGAGATAGAGAGAGGCGTGCGTGCGGGCGAACAATAAAAAGAGAGAGAGAGAGAGAGAGAGAGAGAGAGAGTTACTGTAAGCTTGAGCCTGTGGTAGTTAAACTGTGCAAGCTTTCTATAATACATCAGTTACATGCAAGTAGATGTTTGTTTCAATCAAAAGAATGGCGGGGGAAACACCCCAAATCTTTCCTCGTGGTGATCGCATTCTATTTTTTTCCCCATAAACCGGAGCGCGTCCCATGTCCCTCCCTACTGAATCGGAGACGGATCAGCAGATCATTCACCCTCAGGTGTTTGGGGGAGACTGCGTCCGTGTGTGTGTGTGTGTGTATGAGAGAGAGAGAGGGGGGAGGGAGGGAGAGAGAGAGAGAGAGGGAGGTGGGGAGTTGAGAAATGCAGCTGCTGCGCTGTGAGCAGCGTTGTGTCGCAGGGCTCAGTATGCCGGAGGTGTGTGCACACACCCTTTCACACACACACACACACTCACACACACACTCACACACACACGCACACACGCACTCTCAGGTCGCCAAGTTTTGAATCGGGGGAGAAGGGGGGAGGGGAGGAACAAACCGGGCTTCCACGTAGCTTCGACGAGACATTTTTTTTTTATCCTTTCGGCTGTGGTGGCGGCTATCAGTGTGTGTGTATGTGTGTGTAACCATGAACCTGGATCGACTTGGTGAAAAATTTTCAAAACCTCAGGTCGTTGTGTGAGCCGAGCGTGTGGAGCGACGCTCCGTATGTTGTGAGACGACAAAGCTTGTGATGTGCGTCGTATGATGAGCAGCGGTGGTGTTGTGGTTGAGGTGTGGCGTCGTTCAAATCTTCCAGTGTTCAGTGTGACAGTGGTGTGGGGTTGTGTCGGCAGTTCGGTAAAGGCTGTGTTCGTGGTGCAGGTGGTGGTGTACAGAGTGACCCGACGCGACTGGTGTCAGCCCTGTGTGTGTGTGTGTGTGTGTGTGTGTGTGTGTGAGTGTGTGTGTGTGTGTGTGTGTGTGTGCGTGCGTATGTGCGTGCGTGCGTGCGTATGTGCGTGCGTGCGTGCGCGCGTGTGTGTGTGTGTGTGTGTGTGTGTGTGTGTGTGTGTGATAATGCGGGGTTCGTGAAGGTCAACACTGTAATTAGACGGTTGTGACAGACGGTGAAGTTAGCGTGTGCTGTGTGGAGTTCTGTGCTGTTGATGGCATGGACAACACCGCTTTGTTACCGAGAAACAGCGCGGGAAACAATGAAGGAATACAAACTACCCCCCCCCTCCCCCGCCCAATCCACTCCCACCCCAATCCACGTCCTATGATTACAAATTATATTATTAAAGCTAGAAAAATAATGAATGCACGTACAACTAAAAGAGTTGTTAGGAGAAGCTCTAGCAACTTAAGTTAGGTAAGACAATAGCCAGATAATTTGAGAAAAAAAATCCCCATTAATTTGAACTTGAGAAAACAATGAAGAAACGAATCATCTTAAGCATTTACTTAGGATGAAATAAAGCCTGTCAGGCAGTGTCATGAAGGGCTAGTATTGTTTTGTTTTAGGAACAGAATGTTGGATAAGATGGCTCACACATTCAAAAGGACGTGGTGAGCTAAATTCTGTAGAAAACCGTTCAAATGGCTTACAAGTTCCGTGAGGAACGGGGTCCTTTGGAAACTTAATTCTAGGATAGTCACAGGTGCCGTGCTCAGGTTTGATCGAACAATGCCAGCTGAAGTCTCTTGCGAAACCTTATTCAACGCCTGTAAATGACCCAGCTTATCCGGGGAGTTCTTCGCTTCTGGGAGCCCCTTCTTCAGGTGCAGATGGCGGGACGTCGTGGGCTCTTTTCGGAACTGGACTCTTCGTTTGAAGCCCAACGTCTCCTTTTCCATTTCAGGCTGGGTCTGTGGCTGCACCGTCTCTTGTCCTGTGTGGTCGAGAGGTTCTGGATGATGACGTCTGGGGCGTTGTCGCCGATCCGTTTTCGTCGTCGTCGTCGTTCGTTCAGACAGCAGCTCCAAAGGCTCGCGACGAATGCTGCAGTAGGCTAGAGATTCTTCAAGGGGCCGAGGATCTTGTTCCTCATCGGTATGTCGGCTGGTCAGGTTCCTTCTCTGGTGGTCTTGGTTTGTTGGTCGGTCCTGGAGGGAATGTTCCCCAGTCGTGGGAGATGCGCAGCAGGGGCACACTGCAGAGTCGTCAGTGTGGATCTTCGTGAGCTTGATGTCCAGTCTGCGGTGTCCTGTCCTCAGTCTCACAGTGGTCTTCGCTGGGTAGGAGGTAGCGTCACCCAGTCACTGACTGCCGTGACGGGTGGCTCGGGTAGGACGCGGTCTGTAGTCTCCTAGATCCTGCTTTGCGTGACGTCGGTAGAACATGACAGGAAGGTGGTACCCAGCGCGTGGTCAGAGCGGGAAACGGGGTAGTTGCAACGATACGGTCTAGTCACCACGTTGGGGCGAGGTCAGTCACGGTGGGAATCGATGCAGGGGGGTTGGTGAATCGGGCGTGAGAAGCTTCCCCCAGATTGGTTGATCCCCCCC
>CM031611.1:17511862-17526862 GCA_018398815.1 Conus ventricosus | reverse complement strand
TAGATCATACAGTGCTGACACAGTAGGGCTGCTGTTGTTTGTGTGTGGTAGATCATGCAGTGGTGACACAGTGGGGCTGCTGTTGTTTGTTTGTGTGTGGTAGATCATACAGTGCTGACACAGTAGGGCTCCTGTTGTTTGTGTGTGGTAGATACAGTGGTGACACAGTGGGACTGTTGTTTGCGTGTTGTAGATCATACAGTGGTGACACAGTGGGACTGCTGTTGTTTGTGTATGGTAGATCATACAGTGGTGAGACAATACGACTGGTTTATTTATGTGGTAAATCAGAGACAAAGTGCCGACAGTGTATGACTGTTTTGTGTGTGTGTGGTAGATCATAAATACGTTGCTGACACAATGAACGTGTTTTGTTTGTGTGGTGGACACCAACACACGGGGAAAGAAAAGTTGCGAGAACTGTGGATCGTAGGCTCTGGTGAATCTTCTGAACTGGATACAATTTAGACGCCCGACTGAGTCAACCGTGACTCAGACGAACTCAAATGTGACAGACGGATCACTCGGTGAGACTCGGAACCGACTTTGTGAGAGAATGCGACATGAGACGTGACAGGTGGAACACACCGTGAACATTGGAGTGAACACGGAGGACTGGATGGAGACATGGACAGTGGGCTGGAAAACGAATGGCGACCCTGGGGGGTCGGGCGTGATGAAGTTCAGTGTGAGGACTGAAGTGCACGCGGTGAGAAGCGGATGATTCGCAGTGACGAGAATGCATTGATCCCCATTGACCGAGGTGGAAGGAGGGTGGGGGTGGGGTATGGGGGTGTCATGTGTGGAGATGCTCGTCGTATTGACTTCAGATTGTAATAATCGTCGGAGCTCGCGAATGGGGCACTGTTTGTGATCGTGAACTCACGAGAGCAAGGCCTCCAGTTCTGTCTAAACGATTCGCGTTTAGTTGTTGTTGGGTTGTTGCAGGCAGTGAATTTATGTTTGTTCTTTCGATTTATTAAAATGTATCAACAGTTATCCCCTTGGAATTGTTTCTAACTCAAACCATAATGTCGTACTCGCGTCGTCGAAGGAACGATTGTAGATGGTTTTGACAGCTGGGCTAAAAAATTTATTCAAGGGGGAAGATACCGAAAGTTTCCCAGAGTAAATGTACGTTAATCAAGCCGCGTGTCACCATAGTTAAGCTCCAGGCCTAACTTTTGTAATTATTCTATGCCATAACCATGGCAGACTTGCTGTTGGAGAAATTAAGTGGTTTGTTCAAACAATGATCATAACAAGTTTAATTACCAAACACAGACAGAATTCTATGGTACCCATGTGTTGTCGGTTTTATATTGAGAGAGAAAGAGGGGGAGGGAGAAATAGACAGGCAGACAGAAACAAGAGACAGACAAACAGACAGAGACAGAGGGAGAGACAGAAGCAGAGAGAGAGAAAGAAAGAAAAGTACACAGGCACGCTTGCACACACACACACACGCAGGCACGCACGCATGCACGCACGCACGCACGCACGCACGCACGCACGCACGCACGCACGCACGCACGCACACACACACACACACACACACACACACACACACACACACACACACACACCACAGAGGGACGGATGGAAGGACATAACAGACAGGTGTTCCCGGGACGAAGCAAAGGTTAGTTGAAAGAACTGAGTAGGCAGCACACCTTTAACGATGGCGTTGGAAAAACCTCCCCCCCCCCCCCCCCCCCCCCCCCCCCCCCACCATTCCCTCCCCTATCCTCTTCCTCCACCCCTGCCCCGCACCTCCCAATCCTCTTGCCAGCCAAACTGCCAATAATCCTGACTGATCTCCCAATGGGAAAGTTGTCTTACGGTCTTCTCTCCATGCACACACCCCCCCACCCCCCACCACCGAACAATAGAGAAGAAAATAAATAATAAATTTTCTTTTCGTAAAAGCAGAAAGAAAAAAGCAGGAAGGGAGAGTGCGGAGGGATGGAAAGCAGAAAAGAATGGAAAGCAGAAAATCCGGATGGGAAGAAAAAAGGCATTAAAAAAAAGAATATATATATATATATATATATATATATATATATTATATATATATATATATATATATATATATATAATGAATGTGTGTGTGTGTGGTGTGTAAACGAAAAAAATGGAAGAGGGAAGCAGTGAAGAAAGGACAGAAAGGAGGGAAGAAACTTGAAAACAGTCAGAAAGGAAGGAAAACAAAAGAAAGAAGGAAATCAAGAAAGAAGGTACAAACGAAAGAAGAAACAAAACTGAGGGGAAAGTGAGAGGAGAAAATAAGAAAGAAGAAAAGCAAGAAAGGAGGAAAGAGCGAGAGAAAGAAACGAAAGAGAAAGAGAAGGAACGAAGGGAAGTAAGAAAGGAGGAAAGAGCGAGAGAAAGAAACGAAAGAGAAGGAACGAAGGGAAGTAAGAAAGGAGGAAAGAGCGAGAGAAAGAAACGAAAGAGAAAGAGAAGGAACGAAGGGAAGTAAGAAAGGAGGAAAGAGCGAGAGAAAGAAACGAAAGAGAAGGAACGAAGGGAAAAAAGTAAGAAAAGGAGGAAAGGGGAAAGAGCGAGGAGGAAAGAAAACGAAAAGAAAAGAGAAGGAACGAAGGGAAGTAAGAAAGGAGGAAAGAGCGAGAGAAAGAAACGAAAGAGAAGGAGAAGGAACGAAGGGAAGTAAGAAAGGAGGAAAGAGCGAGAGAAAGAAACGAAAGAGAAAGAGAAGGAACGAAGGAAGTAAGAAAGGAGGAAAGAGGAGAGAAAGAAACGAAAGAGAAAGAGAAGGAACGAAGGGAAGTAAGAAAGAGGAAAGAGCGAGAGAAAGAAACGAAAGAGAAAGAAAGGAACGAAGGGAAGTAAAAGGGAAAGAGAAAGAAAGAAAGAGAAGAAGAAGGAAGAAGAAGAGAAAGAGAAGAGAAGAAGAGAACGAAAAAGAGAAAGGGAAGAAGAAAAGAAAGAGAAAGAGGAAGAAGAAGAAAAGAAAGAAGGAAGAAGGAAGAAGAAAGAGAAAGGAGAGAAAGAAAGAAAGAGAAGGAAAAGGAAAAGAAAGGAGGAAAGAGCGAAGAAAGAAAGAAAGAGAGAAAGAAGAAGAAAGAGAAAAGAGGAGAAAAGAAACGAAAGAGAAGGAAGAAAGGAGAAAAGAGGAGAAAGAGGAGAGAGAAAGAAAAGAAAGAAAGGAACGAAGGAAGGAAAGAAAGGAGAGAAAGAGAAGAGAAAGAAACGAAAGAAGGAAAGGAGGAAAGAAGAAGAAAGAAAGGAAAAGAAAGAAAGGAAGAAGGAAGAAGAAGGGAGAAAGAGGAGGAGGAAAGAAGAAGAAAGAGAAAGAGAGGAAGTAAGAAAGGAAGGAAAGAAGAAGAAAGAAAGAGAGAAAAGAAGAAGAGAAGTAAGAAGGAAGGAAGAGAGAGAAAGAAAGAAGAGAAAGGAGAAGGAGAAGAAGAAAGGAAGGAAGAAAGGAGAGAAAGAACGAAGGAAGAAGAAACGAAGAGGAGTAAGAAGAGGAAAGAGGAGAGAAAGAAACGAAGAGAAGAGAAGGAAGGAAGGAAGAAGAAAGGAGGAAAGAGCGAGGAGAAAGAGAAAGAAAGAAAGAGGAACGAAGGGAAGAAGAAAGGAGGAAAGAGCGAGAGAAAGAAACGAAGAGAAGGAAGGAACGAAGGGAAGTAAGAAAGGAGGAAAGAGCGAGAGAAAGAAACGAAAGAGAAGGAACGAAGGAAGTAAGAAAGGAGGAAAGAGCGAGAGAAAGAAACGAAGAGGAAGAGAAGGAAGTAAGAAAGGAGGAAGAGGAGAAAGAAACGAAGAGAAGGAAGAAGGAAGAAGAAAGAGGAAAGAGGGAGAGAAAGAAAGAAAGAGAAGGAACGAGGGAAGAAGAAAGGAGGAAAGAGCGAGAAGAAGAAACGAAAGAGAAGAGAAGGAACGAAGGGAAGTAAGAAGGAGGAAAGAGCGAGAGAAAAACGAAAGAGAAAGAGAAGGAACGAAGGGAAGTAAGAAAGGAGGAAAGAGCGAGAGAAAGAAACGAAGAGAAGGAACGAAGGGAAGTAAGAAAGAGGAAAGAGCGAGAGAAAGAAACGAAAAGAGAAGGAACGAAGGGAAGTAAGAAAGGAGGAAAGAGCGGGGAGGAAAAGAAACGAAAGAGAAGGAGAACGAAAGAAGGAACGTAAGAAAGGAGGAAAGAGGAGGAAAGAAGAGAAAGAAAAAAAAGAGAAGGAACGAAGGGAAGTAGAAAGGAGGAAAGAGCGAGAGAAAGAAACGAAGAGAAGGAGCGAGAGAAAAAACGAAAGAGAAAAGAAGGAATAAAGGAAGTAAGAAAGGAGGAAAGAGAGAGAAGAGAAAAAAGAGAAGGAACGAAGGAGATAAGAAGGAGGAAAAACGAGAAAGAGAGAAGAAGAAGAAGTAAGAAAGGGGAAAGAGAAGAGAAAAGAAAGAGAAGAAGGAAAAGTAGAAAGAGAAAGAGCGAGAGAAAGAAAGAAGAGAAAGAAAGGAACGAAGGGAATAAGAAAGGAGGAAAGAGCGAGAGAAAGAAACGAAAGAGAAAGAGAACGAAGGGAAGTAAGAAAGGAGGAAAGAGCGAGAGAAAGAAACGAAAGAGAAGGAAGAAGAAGGAAAGAAGAAAGAGGAAAGAGCGAGAGAAAGAAACGAAAGAGAAAGAGAAGGAACGAAGAAAGTAAGAAAGGAGAAGGAGAAAGGAAGAAAGAAAGAGAAGAGAACGAGGAAGTAAAGAAAGGAGGAAAGGCGAGGAAAGAAACGAAAGGAGAAGAAACGAAGGGAAGAAGAAAGGAGGAAAGAGCGAGAGAAAGAAACGAAAGAGAAGGAAAGGAACGAAGGAAGTAAGAAAGGAGGAAGAGCGAAGAGAAACGAAAGAAAAGAAGACGAAGGAAGGAAGAAGAGGAAAAGAGAGAAAACGAAGAGAAGAACAAAGAAGAAGAAAGGAAGAAGAAGAAAAGAAGAAAGAGAAGAGAAGGAAACGAAAGGAGAAGAAAGGAGGAAAGAGCGAGAGAAAGAAAAGAAAGAAGAGAAGAAACGAAAGGAAGAAGGAAAAGGAGGAGAAAGCGAGAGAAAGAAACGAAAGAGAAAAGAAGAACGAAGGGAAGTAAGAAAGGAGGAAAGAGCGAGAGAAGAAACGAAGAGAAGAGAGAAGAGGAAGTAAGAAAGGAGAAAGAGCGAGAGAAAGAAACGAAAGGAAGAGGAAGAAAGGAAGGTAAAGAAAGGAGGAAGAAGAGAGAAAGAAACGAAGGGAAGGAAGAAGAGAGGAAGAGAAGGAGGAAAGAGCGAGAGAAGAAGAACGAAAGAGAAGGAGAAGGAACGAGGGAAGTAAGAAAGGAGAAAGGAGGAAGAAGAAGAGAAAAGGAAAGAAAGGAAAGAGAAAGAACGAAGGAAGTAAGAAGGAGGAAAGAGGAGGAAAGACGAGAGAAAGAAAGAAGAAGGAAGAAAAGGGAAAGAGAAGAGGAAAGAGCGAGAGAAAGAACGAAAGAAAGGAGAAGGAACGAAGAGAAAGTAAGAAAGGAGGAAAGAGGAGAGAAGAAAGGAAAGAGAAGAGAAGAACGAAAGGGAAGTAAGAGGAAGTAGAAAGAGAGAGGAAAGAAACGAAAGAGAAAGAGAAGGAACGAAGGGAAGTAAGAAAGGAGGAAAGAGCGAGAGAAAGAAACGAAAGAAGAGAAGGAACGAAGGGAGTAAGAAGAGAAAGCGAAGAAAGAAACGAAGGAAAGAAGACGAAGGGAAGTAAAAGGAGGAAGAGAGAAAGGAAAGAAAGAAGAAGAAGGATAAGAAGGAGAAAGAGCGAGAGAAAGAAACGAAAGAGAAGGAACGAAGGGAAGTAAGAAAGGAGGAAAAGAGAGAAAAGAAAGAAAAGAGGAAGGAGAAGAACGAAGGGAAGTAAGAAAGGAGGAAAGAGCGAAGAAAGAAACGAAGAGAAGGAACGAAGGAAGTAAGAAAGAGGAAGAAAGGAAGAAAGAAAGAAGAAAGAAAGGAGAAGGAACAAGAAGTAAGAAAGGAGGAAAGAGACGAGGAAAGAAAGAAAGAGAAGAGAAGGAAGAAGGAAAGAAAAGAAGGAAGAAAGGGAAGAAAAGGAGAAAGGAAGAAAGAAACGAAAGGAAAGAAAGAAGAAGAAGAAGGAGAAAGAAGAGAAAGAAGAAAGAGAAGAAAGGAACGAAGGGAAGTAAGAAAGGAGGAAAGAGCGAGAGAAAGAAACGAAAGAGAAAGAGAAGGAACGAAGGGAAGTAAGAAAGGAGGAAAGAGCGAGAGAAAGAAACGAAAGAAGAAGGAAAGGAAGGAAGGAGAAGAAAGGAGGAAAAGCGAGAGAAAGAAACGAAAGAGAAGGAACGAAGGGAAGTAAGAAAGGAGGAAAGAGCGAAGAAAGAAACGAAAGAGAAAAGAAGGAACGAAAGGGAAGTAAGAAAGGAGAAAGAGGGAAGAAAGGAAAGAAAGAGAAAGGAGGAAGAAACGAAGGAAGAAGGAAAGGAAGAAGAAGGAGAGAAAAAGAAAGAAAAAGAGAAGGAACGAAGGGAAGTAAGAAAGGAGGAAAGAGCGAGAGAAAGAAACGAAAGAAAGAAGGAACGAAGGGAAGTAAGAAAGGAGGAAAGAGCGAGAGAAAGAAACGAAAGAGAAGAGAAGGAACGAAGGGAAGTAAAAAGGAGGAAGAGCGAGAGAAAGAAACAAGAAAGAGAAGGGAAAGAAGGGAAGTAAGAAAGGAGGAAAGAGAGAGAAAGAAACGAAAGAGAAGGAGAAGAAGGGAAGTAAGAAGAAGAAAAGGAGGAAAACGAGAGAAAAGAAACGAAAGAGAAGGAGAAGGAAACGAAGGGAGAAAGAAAGAGGAAGAGAGAGAAGAAAGAAAGAAAGAGAAAGACGAAGGGAAGTAAGAAAGGAGGAAAGAGGAGAGAAAGAAACGAAAGAGGAAGAGGAACGAAGGGAAGTAAGAAAGGAGAAAGAGCGAGAAGAAAAACGAAAGAGAAAGAGAAGGAACGAAGGAAGTAAGAAAGGAGGAAAGAGCGAGAGAAAAGAAACGAAAGAGAAAGAGAAGGAACGAAGGGAAGTAAGAAAGGAGGAAAGAGCGAGAGAAAGAACGAACGAAAGAGAAGGAACGAAGGGAAGTAAAAGGAGGAAAGAGCGAGAGAAGAAACGAAGGAAAAGAAGAACGAAACGAAAGTAAGAAAGGAAAGGGAGAAAGAAAAGAAAGAAGAGATAGAGAAGGAACGAGGAAGTAAGAAAGGAGAAAGGCGAAGAAAGAAACGAAAGAGGTAGAAGGCGAAGTAAGAAAGGAGAAAGGCGGGAAGAAACGAAGAGAAGAACAGAAGTAAGAAAGGGGAAAGAGGGGAGAAAAACGAAGAGAAGACAAGGAGTAGAAAGGAGAAAAGCAGAAAAGAACAAAGAAGGGAGAACGAAGGGAGTAAAAGAGAAAGAGCGATGAAAGAAACAGAGTACGAATCTGATAGAAGAGTAAGGCTGAGAAAGAAACGAAAGAGAAAGGAAGGAACGAAGGAAGTAAGAAAGGAGGAAAGAGCGAGAGAAAGAAACGAAGAGAAGAGAAGGAACGAAGGATTAAGAAAGAGAAAGAGCAGAGAAAGAAACGAAAGAGAAGGAAGAACAGGAAGTAAGAAAGGAGAAAGAGGGAGAGAAAGAAACAAGAGAAAGTGAAGGAACGAAGGAAGTAAAAAGGAGGAAAGAGGGAGAAAGAAACGAAAGAGAAGGAACGAAGGAATAAGAAAGGATGAAAGAGCGAGAGAAAGAACGAAGAGAAGGAGAAGGAACGAAGGGAAGTAAGAAGAGGAAGAGCGAGAGAAAGAAACGAAAGAGAAGAACGAATGGGAAGTAAGAAAGGAGAAGAGCGGGAAAGAAAACGAAAGAGAGGAGAAGAACGAGAAGTAAGAAAGGAGGAAAGACGAAGAAAGAACGAAAAGAAGAGAAGAACGAAGCGAGTAAGAAAGGAGGAAGACGAGAAAGAACGAAGAGAAGGAACGAAGAAGTAAAAAGAGAAAGAGCGGAGAAAGAAACGAAAGAGAAGGAACGAAGGAAGAAGAAGTGAGCGCAAGAAGAACAGAGGAGAGGGCGGAGCGAAGACGAAAGATAGAACAAAAAAAAGTAACGAAAGAAGGGACAGAACAACAAATGACATGTCGTACTGACGGAAGGCCGTACACCTTCATCATGGTGTTATGTTTCAGCTTGTCTCAACTTGACTGGTCTGTTTGTCGGCCTCTGTTTCTGTTTTAACTTCTCTGTCTCTCTCTCTTTCTCTTTGTCTGTCTGTCTGTCTCTGTCTGTCTGTCTGTCTCTCTCTCTCTCTCTCTCTCTCTCTCTCTCTCTCTCTCTCTCTCCTCTCTCTCTCTCTCTCTCTGACGAACGCACCCCTCATGTCATTTGGGCTGTATAGCCAACATTGAAATATCAGTGAATGATATATTAATGAGCGCCCCCCCCCCCCTCCCCCCCCCCTCTCTCTCTCTCTCACTCTCTTTCTCTCTCTGTAATACTTTGGTGTTGTATTTTAATTCTTTAGTGCGCTTGCATGCAAAACACCACGCGCGCGCGCACGCACGCACACACGCGCGCGCGCGCGCACGCACGCACGCACGTACGCACACGCGCGCACACACACACACACACACACACACACACACACACACACATGTTGCAGTTTGACATAATTTTGTACACATAAAATCTAAACGCACACTTCTAAACTTGCTAGAAACGGAGACGCAAGATAATTTACAGGTCGTAAATAAATGTTAGCGAACCGCCCAGAGAACGTGGACAAACGAGTCACAAGACAAAACACAACGCGTTTCGACCTCTTAGGTCTTCGTCGGGTGATAAATAAACGAATAAAACAACGAAAATTCACTTAGCTTTGATCGCTTCAGATCGCTTAGGGTTCAGCGCAAGGAAGAAGGCGTTGAACAGGTGGATTAAACTTTCGGATTAATTTCAACACTAAGTTTAACGCAGTTCTGATAATATTGAATATGTGAGTTCGGAAACCAGATCTGCAACTTTCGTTTAATAATCTGGATGAATGTGAAATGAAGCTGATCCTTGGCCATTATGGTTTCTCTTCTGCAGCCTGATCGACTGTCCTTGTCTGAAATTGCGCAGTAAAAGGACAGGCAGCAAAAAAAAAATGATTTTAATGCCTTTATCGGGTATAATGTGTTGAGAAACACCCGGTGTAAGTCATCTTTATATTCACTGTCAAAGAGCAAGGGAATTATTTCGCATGTCTGGCATTTAGAGATGGTGTATCTGAGGGATCCATTCCCGTCGTATGACTCGTGTAGGTTAAACGATTCTTTTCTTTACACAGTCCACTTCCAGGCGTTTATCTGTTATTGGTCATCTGTTAATGTCAGTTTTGTTTGTTTGTTTTTGTTCTTTTCTGGTATTGCTTGGCACAACTGACAAGCATTGCTCTTCGACTACTAGTACACTTTGAAGTGCACTCGCACACTTCCGGGTTCTTTCACACGCACGTAAGCACGCACACACACGCACGCACGCACGCACGCACGCACGCACGCACACGCACACACACGCGCGCGCGCGCACGCACGCACGCACGCACGCACGCACGCACACACTATCTCTCTCTCTCTCTCTCCTCTCTGACACACACACACACACACGCACATACACACATACGTGTGCGCGCGCGCGCACGCACGCACATACCACAGACGCGCGCGCGCACACACACACGCGCACACACACAAACATACACACACATACACACACGCGCACGCACGCACGCACGCACTCACACACACTCCCTCACTCAAGCCTTAAAACGGGCGATTTGGGCCATAATTGGAGTGAACCGTTCAGTTCATGTAGTTTTCAGCCCGGTCGATGGCGAAGGGCCGTTTGAGGGCTGTCACCTCGTCAGAGTCAATCCTACACACACGCTGATTAAAAAAACACATTCCCACCTCATTAAAACAGATGTTTCTGAAACGTGCCGTAATTGCTTTAAAACCTTTCAGCTCACATCGAGTCGTCAGAGCTCGCACCAGGGTCGAACAGGATCGATATTTTATGCACGCGGCTTCTTTGGCAAACATCCCCCCACACTCCTGACCTTGGCCCTCCCTCATACACCCTCCCACCTCCTCGTCTTTCTCCCGAACCCTACCCTACTCCTGTCCGCCCCCCTCTCCACCAGCCTGTCACAGAATGAGACACGAGTGGGTGTTGAGAGAACAAACATGCACACATTTACCCACGCCGGCGCGCTTGCACGCACGCACGCACGCACACACACACACACACACACACACACACACACACACACACACACACACACACACACACACACACTCACTCACTCACTCACTCACTCACTCACTCACTCACACACACACACACACACACACACACACACACACACACACACACACACATGAGGTTGAGTCTGTACAAATCTTTAACCTGGTATATGCTCAGTGAGGTTTGAATACATAATGTGGTAACCGCGAGAAAAGGGTGGGTTGAAAGGGATGGAGATGTAGTAGTGGGGTGAAAGAGAGCGAGAAAGAGACAGAGAGAGAATAAGTGTCTGTGTGTGTGGGTGTGGGGGGGGGGGGGAGGGGCACAATTGTGTGTTAAGCCAAACAAAAAGCCGTCATCAAGCTGTTATTCTCTCTCTCTCGCTCTCGCTCTCGCTCTCTCTCTCTCTCTCTCCTCTCCTCTCTCTCTCTCTCTCTCTCTCTCACACACACACACACACACACACACACACACACACACACACACACACACACACACACACACACACACACACAGAGAGATACACACACACACACACAGAGAGATACACACACACACACACACACACACACACACACACACACACAGAGTCCACCCAAGTCTACCCACCACCTATGTTTGCTCGACAAAAAGCCCATAATGATCCCGGCACCACTTCGTACTGCTCCATATAACGAGGCAGATACAGCAAAACCTGTCCATTATTACCCTTCTCAAAAAGACACCCTGCCTTTAAAAGACATTTTATATGTATGTGTGTATGTATGTGTATGTATGCACGTACGTACATATTTATGAATGTGAATTTCTCCTAAGCCTAAATTACGTTTGTCTTTCGACAAAGACTGTCCCTTCCTTTACGAACTTTCTATTTACGGAACTGTTTTTCTCTCTGTCTTTTTTTTTTAATTTGTTTTTCTATAACATTGTTCTTGTTTCTCTCCTGCCGTAAGATTTACTGTCGAACAAAGACACACATCCTTTAAAGACATTTTCTACGGGTTCTTTTCTTTTGCCCCTTTCTTTTAATCTTAGCTTACATTCCAACAAGAACTCGCACCCGTTGTTTTTGCAAGATTTGTTTTGTCTGTCTGTGTCGGGTTTACATTCCGACAGAGGCTTCCTCATTTTGCTGGAACTTTTTTTTCTGTTTGTTTGTTCTAGTTTTACCCACTAATGAAGGTTTCTTTCCTTAGAAGAGTTCTTTCCCAGAATATGTTTTTCTCTGTGTACACTAAGACTGACCACCCAACGAACAGCTCTTCCCTTTGAAACGTTGTCTGTCTGGAATGTTGTTATTATTTTTTCCTCCATGTCTGTTCTGTATTAAACTCCCCGAAAACATTTTTTTTTTTTGTAAGGAAGAATGTTCTATTTCATACTGACTTCCTGTTCTATTTCTCTATATCACACTGACTTCCTGTTCTTTATATGTCACACTGACTTCCTGTTCTTTTTATGTCACACTGACTTCCTGTTCTTTTTATGTCACACTGACTTCCTGTTCTTTTTATGTCACACTGACTTCCTGTTCTTTTTATGTCATACTGACTTCCTGTTCTTTTTATGTCATACTGACTTCCTGTTCTATTTCTCTGTCATACTGACTTCCTGTTCTTTTTATGTCATACTGACTTCCTGTTCTTTTTATGTTACACTGACTTCCTGTTCTTTTTATGTCATACTGACTTCCTGTTCTCTTTCTCTATGTCATACGGACTTCCTGTTCTCTTTCTCTATATCATACTGACTTCCTGTTCTATTTCTCTATATTATACTGACTTCCTGTTCTATTTCTCTACATCATACTGACTTTCTGTTCTATTTCTCTATATCATACTGACTTCCTGTTCCTCTACATCATACTGACTTTCTGTTCTATTTCTCTATATCATACTGACTTCCTGTTCTATTTCTCTATATCATACTGACTTCCTGTTCTCTTTCTCTATATCATACTGACTTCCTGTTCTCTTTCTCTATATCATACTGATTTCCTGTTCTATTTCTCTATATCATACTGACTCCCTGTTCTCTTTCTCTATATCATACTGATTTCCTGTTCTCTTTCTCTATATTATACTGACTTCCTGTTCTATTTCTCTATATCATACTGACTTCCTGTTCTCTTTCTCTATATCATACTGACTTTCCACTCAGTGTTGCTTCCCTTTGAAGATTTTGTTTCTCAGGAACATTGTGTTTGTCCATGCTTGATGTTCCTTGCAACAAAGAGCTCATTAATTTGAACACGTTCTTTGTGGAATTTTCTACCCTTCTTTATATACGTCCAAAGCTGGACACGAGAAACGAGAAAGGTAGCACATGTTCTCATGATGAGACAGTTACGCACCCAATACTCACAAATGCTGCGTTCGATACGAAATCGCCTGGCACGATTAAGATTTCCTTTCACTCCAGAGAAAGACTCCTCCCATAAAAGGTTTCTCTTCTGTCTTATCTGTTCCGGATTGATCTCCTTACAACGCTTCTCTCTCTCTCTCTCTCTCTCCTCTCTGTCTCTCTCTCTCTCTCTCTCTCTCTCTCTCTCTCTCTCTCTCTCTCCTCTCTCTCTCTCTCTGTTTAAAGACCTGTGTTGTTCGGCTAACTTGATATAGTTGGAGAGAGGCTCCACTATGCTACGTCCACAGACACAATATGCTCACTTCAGCCACACGTTACATTGCCCCTTTGGCTGACATCATAGTTAAAACCCACCCTTTCCATCATGGGCTTAATGTCTGTGTCAGCCAAACCTTTGCGTGGGTGGAGTTGTGTGTGTGTGTGTGTGTGTGTGTGTGTGTGTGTGTGCGCGCGCGCGAGCTCGTCTTTGTGTCTGTGAATGCATGCTTTTTTGGTTGCTTTGTGTGTGTGTGTGTGTGTTGAGAGGGGACGAAAGAAAGGTTAAAAGTGGGGAAAAAGAAACGAAAGAAAAGATTGAATAGAGAAAGAAAGGAAGAGAATGGGAAAAATAACTAAAACGGAAACAGCAAGAAAAGGAAAAAAGAATGAAAGGAAATGAAGAAAGCTCGAGACAAAAAAGAAGGGGGGGGGGGGGGGGTGGGGGGGAACGAAAACGAAAGAAAAACTTTAAAACAAAGAAATGCGAGAAGAGAAAGAACGTTAGCAAAAAAGGCGCAAAAAAAACAACTTACAAAAGATAAGGTTCGGAGGGAAAACGAGAAAGGAAACGGAGACAGAGGAAGAAAACGAAAAGCGAAAGAGACTAACGAGGAAGGGAAAGAAAGGAATATTTGAGCGGTCCTCCCGCAGCGACTTGTTCAGTAAGCCACGCAATACCGACTCGCTCTTTTTCTTTCTTTTACCCCAGCCTTTTTTTTTTTTGACCCATGTGTAAAAGGATGATTCTATGAAGTACAGAACTGTAGTTGTTCGCGCGCGCGCGTATATGTGTGAGTGTGTGTATGTGTGTGTGTGGTGTGTGTGTGTGTGTGAGGAGAGAGAGAGAGAGAGATAAGCTTTAAAATTGGCATTTTCTTGGAAAGCACAACCATCAGTGTAATTATACTTGGCCGACTGATAAATGGTATTAAGACCCTTATCAGTCATCTCCGGCGTAAAATTGGAACTGAATCGTTTCGGCCGTACATCTGTGATTAACACTTTTAGCAGTGCTTTTAACATTATAGAACTAGCACTTTCCTCAAAATATGATCATTTACGTGACTGTCGTATACCGTAGTAAAAGACGCATTGCAGCACATTATGCGCAAATATTGTAAACAACATTAGAATGCATTCCATTAAAGATTGATGACCTATGATGTAATTTCCACCCAGCAGAGGTGGAGATATGATAAGCATGCAATTGAATGCAGAGGTAAGACGGACCACATACAAAAATTGTCAAATGTAGGCGAGCAAGATTTTTCTGGGTTTCTTATTTGTAGTGACGTTAGTTGGTGAACCTGTTCGGTAAAGCAGCCAGTAAAAGTATCGTTTCTGCAATGACAGATCTTTACGCTTGCCTCCTTCCTCCCCCGAAACTTACAGGAACGCATCATACATTTTACATTGTTGCCAAAAGGATGGAAAGTAGCTGCTAATCAGGAAAAATTCGAAATGCAGGTTCAAGGTACAATAAGTGGTAATGGATGTTAAAGATTAAGCAAATGAAAGTATATTGAATACATGACGCTGAAGTGTTCATGATGCTCTTGAACTTTTCACTCCAGAGACTGTGAGTGTGAGAATTTAGAACAGCAGTGATTGTTACGCACTGACAAAAAAAAAAAAGGCGGAAAATGTTCACCCTAACCATGTGAGCATGCTGGCTTTGTCGCGCTGCATGCCGGAGGTAAGGGAGAGGAAGGGGATGGGACACAGAGTGGGGAAGACAGGTGGAAGGCCAGAGGAGAGTTGTGATTGGCAGTGATACCAGAGGGGATCAGCTGTCAGCTGGCTGTTCATTTGTCTTATCGAAGACATTCATTGATTTATTCATTCTCTCTCTGTGTGTCTCTGTCTCTCTCTCTCTCTCTCTCTCTCTCTCTCTCTCTCTCTCCTCTCTCTCTCTCTCTCTCTCTCTCTCTCTCTCTCTCTCTCTGTGTCTCTGTCGTCTCTGCGCTCTCTCTCTCTGTCTCGTCCCGTCCGTCCATCTCTCTTCTGTCTCTCTCTCTCTCTCTCTCTCTCTCTCTCTCTCTCTCTCTCTCTCTCTCTCCTCTCCCCAGATTTTTGCGTTTATGCCATGTGCATGGTGTGTGTGCGTGCGTGCGTGCGCGCGTGTGTGTGTGC
>CM031611.1:17489362-17506862 GCA_018398815.1 Conus ventricosus | reverse complement strand
GAGTTCAGTTGTGATCAGGTGCAGAAACTTGGGAGTCTAGCTGTCAGCAGTGCAGAGTGAGTTTGAAGCTACGAGGTTAGTTGCAAGTATATGCAGACTTTAAACACTGGAGTTTAGCTGTGAGCAAATGTTGAGTTCGAACTCGGAGTTTAGCTGTTAACAGATGAAGACTTTGAACGTGACAGTTCACATATTGGCAAATGAGGAGTTTGTACGCGGGATTTAGGTGTTAGTAGATGTGGAGCGTTTGAACTCAGACCGTAGTTGTAGGGGTTGTAAAGTTTGAACTTTCCGTTTTGCTGTTAGCAGATGTAGGGTTTTGATTCTGAGTTTTGCGGTTAGCAGCCGTGAAGAGTTTGATCTTGGAGTGTAGAACAGATGTGAAGAGTTTGAACTCAGAATTCAGCTGCTAGGAGACGTGGTTTGAAGTCCGATTTTTGTCATAAGAGATGTGGAGTCTACATTCAGTGTTAAACTGTTAGTAGACACTGAATTCCAAGCCATTTGATGACGTAGAATTCAGACTTGCAATAGTTAAGCTACTTTTGAAAGTGGAGTTTGAATTTACAGGTCAGCTGTTGGAACCAGCTAGTAGGTAGCTTTGATAGCCCCGGAACGGTACGCGGCGTCAGAGGTGTGTGGGTGACGTCAGTGCTGATGTCGTCATCACTTGTGATGTAAGAGGATGACGTTTATGGTGTGTCACAAAGGCTCACTTTATATCTGTATGTGTCCCTGTATGTTGGTGGTGAGTCTTACGGGATTTCAGTGTGTGTTTACATTCAAACACTGGGCCAGTGCAGATGAGTACTACCAAGCCGACACAAATTCTCTTCTCTCCGTTTCAAAGATGTCCTGTGTGACGTTGTGTGGAGTAGAAACTTCATCGGGTGAACCTCTTGCAGACTGACAACTTTGTGGACTGGCGTCAAACAGTTCGTTCATGGGGTCGCGTTTGTGAATAGACCCTGATTTCCGGAGGTGATACATGTAACAAAAAGTCTTCACTGATGGGCCGTCCGTCTTACCTAACAGTACGGAGGTCTGGAGGGTTTTTTTTTTTCAGAGACGTCCATCTCTCTTTCTTTCTTTCTTTCTTTCTTTTTTTTCTTTTTTTTTTTTTTTTTGTAGAGGGAGTGGGAATGATGGCGGGGGGAAGGAAAGGGGCTCGGCCTTTGATTGCAGCGTCAGCTGTGGAATACTACACTTTCCCCCCAGACGTTGTAAACGCTTCTCCTGCGTTGGCTTACACACTGCAATCGATAGTCAAGCCTTTACGTACAGTGTAGCGTATCATCTCTGCTTCTTCGGGCTCCGATGTGACGGGTTGAGAGGCAAGGCAAGGCAGCGGAGCGAGCGGGGTGTTCGCTTACCGTGGAGTGGTGGAGGATGCTGAGGCGCCGTGACGTGTGGGACCCGGTTCACCTGGCTCTGGAACGACGAGCAGGGTGGAGGGATCAATAGCAAGGCATTGGTTGGTTGGTTTGTAGCCTGCTGGTGCCCTCTCCCGGGTAGTATCGGGATCGATAAAGATGCCGTGTGTTGTCACCACCCTGCCTTTTAAGCTTCATCTTTTCTTTCGCCGCGAGGTTTGATCTTTGTGTGCAGCATCCCGGTGGCTGTGTTTGTGGAGAGGGGAGGAGGCGAAGTCGGGTGCGCGATCTTATGAGGTCCGGGGCTGTGGAGCTGGAGGTTTGGAATCGTGAAGTGTGGAAACAGGACGTGAAGCGTATTTTCACTGCAGTGTTAGCTTTGAAATTTATGTCATAGTCCATGTTCTGTGGCCGGGAATGTAGGAACGATGCCCGTCTACGGAAATGAAGTTTGCAGCTTTTGTTGGAGGAAAAAAAAAAGTTATGGCGCAGATGATCTATGGAGCCGGTCTTGTTTCGCCAGTGTCAAGACAGAGCTTTGTTTCTGTCTATGAAACTACAGGTGTGAAGAGGTCAGGGTCTTTATTTGCTTGTTGTTCAAAGTCCCGTCGACTGCAAGGGCCACTTTCGGTCTCTCAGCGCCAGACAAGAACCGGACAGCATGCAGAAAGTTGACGGTGGTCAGACCACGCGAACAGCTGTGGCCATCGTACGATGAACAGAGAAACGTCAGTTACAGCCGATGCTTAAATGAAAGGTGATACCGGAGGTGTTAGCTATTGGCTTGATGTGCTACTTCAATAGACTGAAATTACATTATTGATATTTAGAACTTCAACGAAAATGAAACAGTGTAGTGGTTGTAGTTGTAGTAATAGTTGTAATGATGATAATGACAGAAACAATAATAATGATGAAATAATGATGATGAAAATAATAATATAAATAACAGTGATAATAATGAGAAAAATGATAATTGCCATAGTAATAAAATTATAATGCACGAAAGATAAAGTTGTTTAGGGCGAAAGCCCACTCTGATTCAGAAAGAAAGAAAAAAAAGAAACCTTGACGTGAATGACGAGAGGAGAGAAAATGTCACAGTACCGGTGACAACAGTTGATGCCATGTTCTGGCCTTGTGCTTCAATGGTGAGGAAGAAAACGGCTGTTCTTTAGATCTCACTTTAACGGTGTGTTGTCCTGTGCTTGTGCCGACCTGGTTAGAGCGCAGTTCGTGGCGTGCCTGTTCAACCGGGGAGTACGAAAGTTCTACGCATTGCTTGGAAAATCATGGTGAATGCGATTTCGATGTTGATCAAATCATCCAGAGAGACAAACCCTTCAATGAGAATATGACGCCGTGACCTGGAGAGAGTGTGTTCTTTAACACCCACGTAACACAAGTATTCGTTCATTGTGGAGAACATGTGTTCTTTAATGGACTGTAGGTCTGTCGCGGTCTGATTGTGGACAGTGTGTCTCGTTTTCGAGGGTGTCTTGTTTCTGACATGCTGTCGCTCTGTCTTCGTCCCTGGCAAGGACATGTTTGTTCTGGCGCTGTTGGATTCCGAAGAAGATATCGTGTTTAGCAGACGTGGCTCTGGCATTGTTTGATTGTGGAGTGGATGTGTTCTGCTAATCGATTACAGCTCTGGGACTTCTGATCCGATTTTCGAGAGGGTATCATCTTGTGCAGGTAATGGCTCTGGCACTACTAGTCTGGTTGTGAGAAGGGTGTCTTCTTTAACAGACAGTGGCTGTGCCACTGTTGGTCTTCTTTAGGAAAGGGTGTCTTCTTTAATAGCTAGTGGCTCTGGCACTAATGGTCTGGTTGTGGGAAGGCTGCGCCACTGTTGGTCTTCTTTAGGAAAGGGTGTCTTCTTTAACAGATAGTGGCTCTTGCACTGTTGTCTGGTTGTAAAAAAAAAGTGTCTTCTTCAACAGGCTGGAGCTCTCACACTGTTTATCCAGTGTGGAGATGATTTCTTTCACTCTGTATTTGATTATGGAGAGAGTAGCTTTTAACTGCAGATTGTATCTCTAGTACCGCGGATTTGACTGTGGAGAAGGTACCTCCTTAAACAGACTGTCGCTCTGGCACTGCTGGTCTGGTTGTGAAGAGGGTGTCTTTTTTCAACGGACTAGAGACCTAGCACTGTTGGTCTGGTTGTGAAGAGGGTGTCTTTTTTCAACGGACTAGAGACCTGGCACTGTGTGTCAGATTGTGGAGATGGCATCTTCTGTAACGGACTGTAGCTATGGCACTGTTCTGATTTCGAAAAGGACACCTGTTTTTACTCTTTGATTGGGAGAGAGTTTCTTATTTCATACACTGTGGGGCTGGCACTTTTCGATTGTGGAGAGAGCTTCTTCTTTTATACACTGTGGAGCCGGCACTTTTCGATTGTGGAACGAGTTTTTTCTTGTATACACTGCGGAGCTGGCACCGTTCAATTGTGGAGAGAGTTTCTTGTTTTATACACTGTGGGGCTGGCACTGTTCGATTGTGGAACGAGTTTTTTCTTGTATACACTGCGGAGCTGGCACCGTTCAATTGTGGAGAGAGTTTCTTGTTTTATACACTGTGGGGCTGGCACTGTTCGATTGTGGAGAGATGTTCTTCTTTAACACACTATGGATCTGGCACTCTTCGATTGTGGAGAGTTTCTTATTCATCACACTGAGGCTTCGGCTCTGTGTGATTGGAAGTGTCTTCTTTATCAGACTTTAGCTTTGATCCTTTGTGTCTGCTTATGGAGAGGGTGTTTCCCTCAGTAGACTGTAGCCCTGACATTACCTGGTCTGTTTTGTGGAGAGGGAATCGTCCTTAAGAGACTGTAGCTCTGGTGTTATGTGTCTGATTGTGGCGAGAGCCTTTTCTTTAAGAGACTGTAGCTCTGATACCGTTTGTCTGGTTGAGGAGAGGGTCTCTTGTTTAACGTACTCTAGTCTGGTGCTGCCTGGGAGAGGGCCACTTGTTGAACACGCGGTAACTCTGTAGTCTGTTCTGAAAGCTGTTTGCAGTACCGGAATGAAAATAAGAAGTACTCTATTACTTTATGAAAACGTAGTGAAAAAGACAGACGAAAAGAAGAGATATAGTGTCGCATATAGGTGACTGCACGGTGCAGAATCATATATCTGATTCCCTTTAATGACAAATCGGAAGATCTTTGTTAGGTCAGTGCAGACAAGCGACATAATACTTCGAAATGTATTAGTGGAAGACGTGCGTGATGCTCTTGATGATTACTTATCGCGGGAAAGTGTATTGAAATCGAGTAACCATATTCATGACAAAACAGCATGACAAAACGTGAGAGATGAAAAAAAAAGTTTCAACAACCTCGTCTCTGAGTTAGCTTTCGCTTTAAAATCCGGTCATCATGGATATAAACCTTTTATCGCGGAAGGGTTAGACGTTAGGTTAGATTCTGTCTCCCAGATTATATACCGGTTTTGTTTTGTTTATATGCACTATAAATAGTTAAGCGCGCAGTATATATTCTTGAGACTATAACCACGCTTACTGACGTGCAGCAGAGTGTAGGGTCTGCCCCAGTCCCTCCGATGATAACTGCAATAACCCCCCCCCCCCCCCCCCCCCCCCCCCCATTCCGATCTTTCAGTGCGCCTACACCGTAACCGCTAAAAAAAAAATGTCGTGGATGAGCTCGACGTTTAAAACCTCCAGCCCTTTTCTCTGAACCTGAGCCCGTCAGGCTTCCACCCGGTTCTAGTCACCATGGAGAGGCCAGGACAGTCCGTGACCTTGACCGAGGCGCCACCCCCACCCGCAAACCCGGCAAAACAGTCACCTTTTCGGAGCCGGTGTCGGTAGGCGTGCGGGAACCCGTCGAAGAGAGACACTGTCTTTACCCGCGACAACAGACTGTCCACGTCACCAGTGACGTCACGACCGTCCATTTTGAAATCAAGCCCCGTGGTCAAACCGCCTCCCGTGTCGGACAGCACGTCATCAGCGGTTCCTCCCTCCAGGAAAGAACGCGAGGTCAAAGAGACGACCTTTCTGACCACAGGGGAGATAATGCACGCCCCTCCGAAAGAACCCACACCCCAGCACAGAGGTCGAGAGGGGCAGACAACATTCTCGCCGGAAAAGAAACCGAGTGTCGCAGAGGAACGAAGTGAGCAGGACAAACGAGGCAGACCGGAAAGACAGGCACGTGACGTGACGACGGTGCCGCCCCTGGCGGAGAAGCCGAGAAGCTGTGTGAGTGCGGGGCCCAAGGGTGGGGGAGGAAGCCCCTCAGGCTCCACCCGGGTGGGGGTGAGGTGGGCAAGGACAAGCCGCAGCAGACTGTGTCTCCGCTGCGTCACGGCGCCGAGTCGTGGCTGGTGAGGGAGCTGAAGAACAAGCACAAGTTCGCTGTGGCTTTCGAGCAACAGAACCAGGTGGCTACCACGGGTGAGTACCTCAGCTGCTCCTTTCCCCCCCCCCCCCCCCCCCCCCGCACACACGCACACATCCCGCTATGCTGGTGGTGGTGGTGGTGGTGGGGTGGGTGGATGTTCTGGCGGGTGGTGGGTTGACTTGTCTGGGGTGTGGTGTGTAGGGTTGGATGAGGTTTGGGAGGTTTTGTGAGATGTCGGGGTTAACGGCGATTTGACGCATTTTTTCTTTGGTATAATTTCTGTGTGTTTTTTTTTTTAATCTCTGATGAGTGACTGTTGGTTCTCTCTTTTTGTGTGTAGGCTATGTGTGGTTGTGTGTGTGTGTGTGTGTGTGTGTGTGTGTGTGTGTGTGTGTGTGTGTGTGTGTGTGTGTGAGGGTGTATCTATGCGTGTGTGTGTGTGCTTCTCTCTCTCTCTCTCTCCTCTCTCTCTCTCTCTCTCTCTCTCTCTCTCTCTCTCTCTCTCCACACACACACACACACACACACACACACACACACACACACACACACACACACACACACACACACACACACACAACATACATACATACATACATACATACATACATACATACATACATACATACATACATACATACATACATACATACATACATACATACATACATACACACACACACACACACACACACACACACACACACACACACACATTTAGTTCTGTGTCAAATCAAGGTTTTTACGTCTTCCGTGTTTACATTTCGAGATGGCAAGTCTAGTCATTAGTAGCATGTTATTAACTTTTTTTCTTCTCGAAGCATTGCTTTCTCATGTCGTTTCTTGAGGACTCCAAACACTACACTTTTAGACTGATCTCACGTTGAGTGATTCAGTCAGTGAGCTATGTTTTTGTTCCTGATGATCGACACACCAATATAATGAACATTGAGTACTATTTCCTTATTCCTTTTACTGGATTGTAGGACACAAGCAGTGTGTGTGTGTGTGCGTGTGTGTGTGTGCGTGTGTGTGTGTGCGTGTGTATGTGTGTGTGTGTGTCTGTCTGTCTGTCTTTTGTGAATTGAATGTGCTCTCTCTCTCTTTCTTTCTCTCTCTCTCTCTCCTCTCTCTCTCTCTCTCTCTCTCTCTCTCTCTCTCCATGTGTTATACATATTTGATTGATGATGTTTGTATATCTGTCTCTGTATACTTGTGTATGTCAGTTTCCTTATCCCAGTCTACCCATTAGTCAAACAAAATCTTCTTCTTTTGCACCGTTTTCAGATACATTTAATTCAACACCTGCTTAAAAGATGGACAGGGCTCATTCACATACTTTGATGTTTGACTTGAACAGAAACTCCACATCTTTGATAAATCATAAGTATTCATAGTCCCATGCCTTTCTTTGCGCACACGCACACACACACACACACACACACACACACACACACACACACACACACACACACACACACACACACACACATCGTTCGTATGCGTACGCGTGCTGACGCATGCACACACTCTCACACACACACACACACACACACACACACACACACACACACACACACACACAGAGGGACACACACACACACACACACACACACACACACACACACACACACACACACACACACACACACACTCGCTAGCCACTAAGGAAAAGAACGGAGCTGGATTGTCCTTGTTTTAACCCAGCTTTTCACAATCTCTCAAGCCCCTCCTCTTTCGTTTCAGTCCCCTTTGTCTCCATCTCTCACAGGCAAGGGAAAAAGCCTGTTGCCCCAAAGCGCCTCTCCCCGCCCCTCGCGCAGAAATCGGTCACATGACATAGGTCATTGTAGAGGTCGAGGTCGAAACCGGAGGTCAGTCTCCGACGCCCAGATCGAAAATCGATGGAGGTCAGCGGAAAGGAGGGGGAGGGAGGGATAGAGAGAGGGAGAAGGGGGTTCAGGGAGAGGAGAATAGAGTTGGGGGGGGGGGGGGGACACTTGGACACTAGATAATATTTTGGCTATGCTTGAGGGACGTTATGCTTTCGCTGCTCTGTTCTCAGTAAAGTTATCGTGGATCTGAACCATCGTGTACTCAGACGTTATAATACATCTGAACAACAGTGTGCTCGTCGGCAAAGTTCTCGTACATCTGAATCATCATGTTTTTAGTAAAGTTCTTGTACATGTATCTGAACCATCATGTTCTTAATAAAGTTCTCGTACATCTTAACCATCATGAACTTAGTAGAGTTATACTTCTAAACGATCGTGTGCTCTGTAAATTCATCATGTCTGTACTACCGTGTACTTAGTGAAGTCATAATACAGCTAGGTGACTGTTTACTGTGTGACTTTGAAATGCATCTCAGCCACTCTGTACTCAGTGAAGTTGTAAAGCTCTGAGCTACTTAAAGCTCATGACAGACACTTAGGTGTGCAATGTCGACATGCAACCAGACGGACAAATATATATAAGAGTTTCGCCTTTTAATCAACAACTGAATTTTACTCTGTTAACAAAAAACCGTTTTATTTTAATTTCCCATAATCATTTCAATGCGTACATGTTTCAATACAAAATATTAGCCAGGCCCTCACGGGCTTACAATAACATTCCCCTTCGCTAGCTGGCCTTGAATACTGTCATCAAATATCTTATCCTCAAAATGCCATTGTCCTCAGAGATCTTTACCGAGTTTTTATTCCAGGGGTTTGGCCTCAACAAAGCCACAAAAGCTTTAATGTCTTAGCGACCTCACGTTCACATGGAAATACGAATCATGCCTGTGCTTCTCCCAGGAACAGAGAGAGAGAGAGAGACAGAGAGAGAGAGAGAGACAGAGAAGAAAAAGCAGAGTAAACCGTGCGTCCCTTGTCTGTTAAGGGAAAAGGTTCCTGAAAAGGGAAAGCAAACACGGATCGATCACGCGCCCTGTTTAAATCTGTTTAGAAATACCTTTATCTGTAAAAATATTGATCTTTGTTTTCTCCTCCTGGCCTTTCACCGGGCGATAAATCTTCCTTGTGTCATTCTTTCACCACATTTGCTGTGTGCGAGCTGCACAGTTTCCGTGAGTAGGTGGGCCACGGCAGGAAGGTAAACAAGATTTTAAAAAGCCTTCTCTTTTCGAAAGCTTGCGTAAGTGGTTTGTTTTCTATCGACATACTCGTAATATACACCAATGATCATCAAACGAGCAGGAACCTGGGCACAGACCCTGACAGCTCAGTGAAACTGTAATACATCTTAGCGTCTCTGAGCTCAAAGAAAGTTGTGATACATTTCAGGTCTCATTGCTCATTGAAGTTACGGTATTTCTGAGCCCGTCTGTGGGCAGTGACGTTTTGACACATGTGATCTACTCTGTGTTCCTTTGTGCCCCGTGGAGTTGTAATGCAATTGAGCCAGTTTGTACACGGTAAAGTTGTAACACATCTGAGCTACCCCTTTGCTCAGTGAAGTTGTACGTCTGAGCCACCCCTTCGCTCTGAGAAGTTGTGATACATCTGTACCACTCTGTGCTCATTGCAGTCGTAGAACATCCCAGCTACTCTGTGCTCGGTCAACTTGTAACATTTATGAGCTACTCTGTTCTCAATGAAGTTGTAATAAATATGGGCTTTTCTGTGCTTAGTGAAGTTGTAAGGCGTCTTAGCTACCCTGATGAATTCAGTAGTGTTGTGATATATCTGAGCTAATAAGTGCTCAGTTGTAATACATCTGAGCTACCCTGTGCTTGGACAGCTTGTAATTGTATGAGCTACTCTTTGCTCAAGTTGTAATACATCTGACCTACTCTGTTCTCAAGTTGTAATACATCTTAGCTGCTCTGTTCTCAAGTTGTAATACATCTGAGCTACTCTACTCTTTGCTCAAGTTGTAATACATCTGAGCAACTCTACTCTTTGCTCAAGTTGGAATACATCTGAGCTACTCTGTGCTCAAGTTGGAATACATCTGAGCTACTCTGTTCTCAAGTTGTAATACATCTGAGCTACTCTGTTCTCAAGTTGTAATACATCTGAGCTACTCTGTGCTCAAGTTGTAATGCATCTGAGCTACTCTGTTCTCAAGTTGTAATACATCTGAGCTACTCTGTGCTCAAGTTGTAATGCATCTGAGCTACTCTGTTCTCAAGTTGTAATACATCTGAGCTACTCTGTTCTCAAGTTGTAATACATCTGAGCTACTGTGTTCTCAAGTTGGAATACATCTGAGCTACTCTGTTCTCAAGTTGGAATACATCTGACCTGCTCTGTTCTCAAGTTGGAATACATCTGAGCTACTGTGTTCTCAAGTTGTGATACATCTGAGCTACTCTGTTCTCAAGTTGGAATACATCTGACCTGCTCTATTCTCAAGTTGGAATACATCTGAGCTACTCTGTTCTCAAGTTGTGATACATCTGAGCTACTCTGTTCTCAAGTTGGAATACATCTGACCTGCTCTGTTCTCAAGTTGGAATACATCTGAGCTACTCTGTTCTCAAGTTGGAATACATCTGAGCTACTCTGTTCTCAAATTGGAATACATCTGAGCTACTCTGTGCTCAGTTAAGTTGTAATACAACTGAACAACTCTGTACTCAGTAAAGCTGTAATACATCTCAACTACTCTGTGATGCATCTGAGCTGTTCTGTAATACATCTGAACTACTCTGTATTCAGTGAACATTTACCACAATTCAGCTATCTGGCTCAGTGAAATTGTAATATATATCTGAACTGCTCCGCGCTCAATGCCATTATGTCTGAGCTACCGAGTCCCTGGTGACAGTATTGTATATCCGAGCAACTGTGTACTCGATCACTTGGTGTATGATTGGACGATGGGAAGGAGGGAGGGGGAGGGGCGTTGGAGAGATGACTAAGAGGGGAGGGGAGTGACGAGGAAGTGGAGCGGTGAATATGACAAAGTAACTTTTGTTTTTTATAATCCGATTAGCGATACTTGGCGTGGTTCGAGCTAGTCTTGGGAGTTCAGTGCACGAGCACAAAAAGATGGTGTGTGTGTGTGTGTCTGTGTGTGTGCGCGCGCGCGGGCGCGTATACTTGTTTGTGTGCGTACATGTGTGTTTGTACGCGCGCGCGCTGTGTGTGTGTGTCTTTCATTTAACGTCTATCCACTATTCGTGATATTAGACGAAAAAAAAAAACGCAAGAAAAAAAAAAAAAAAAAAAAAAAAAAGAAAAGAAAAAAAAGGTGAATGTGTACGGAAGTAATTGCAAGCGTGCACATAATGTATGCATGTGTATATGTATGGGTGCACGTGCACGCGAATGTGTGTGTGTGTGTGTGTGTGTGTGTGTGTGTGGAGTGAGTGTGTAAGTGTGCGTGCGTGCGTGTGTGTGTGTGTGTGTGTGTGTGTGTGTGTGTGTGTGTGTGTGTGTGTGTGTGTGCCTGTGTGTGTGAGTGAGATAGTTGGGGATGTGTAAGTGTGCGAATATCTTTACATAAGTCATAAGTGAAGATTAACATAAAACAAAATTCATAAAACCAACAACTAACTAATCAATTAAAGTCAAAACGCATGAAAGTAGTTTAAAAAAAACAACTTTGCTTCCCCCACCTCTCCCCCCCCCCCCCCCCCCCCCCCATCCACACCATATATTATCCACTCCAACCCTCCTCCTTTCTCCTCCCCCGCAAATAAAGTTAATAAAAATGTTATAAGTATCTTCCAATAGGGGTGCGTTCTAAGTGTACAAAGAACTCATACGTTAAAGCTGGTGACTCAAAAATAGCCTGCACAGTATTTTGCTTCAATACTGGAATGTTTTTTTTCATATCACTGCATGAAACAATATGAACTGGAGTAATTTTGTTTCCACATACGCAAACTACGCTTTTTACATATTTTGTTTTAAATGCATTAAGTTTCCACCTGTACATTAATGAGAGTAATTTTCTATTAAAGTTAAAATTCTCTTTGATTCTTTTAATATCAAACTGATCTTTATTGATGTGATCTACCATACTATATTCGAAAGCTTTCCAGATATGCGACTTAACTAAGTTACACTGTTCATGTACTGATAAGGGAAAATCAAACAATTCTGAATCAAAACTATTTTTGGCTCCACGTTTAGCTGCCCTGTCTACTTTTTCATTGTAATGAAAAGAACAATGTGAAGGAATCCAACAAAAAGCTACATGGGTTCCTCTTGCAATTAGCATGTGTATCATGCAACTTATCTCTATGATCATTTCAGGTCTTGTGTGCAATTGAAAAACTTTTAATGCCTGAAGAACTGATTTAGAATCAACACAGAACAGAATTTGAAATACTGTTCTTGGAAAGTTTAAAAGGTAATTTAAAGCCAGGAGTATCGCTGTTAATTCTGCTGTAAATATCGATTTGTTAATTCCGATATAAAATGATTTCTCTACTCTTAAGTCTGGAATTAAGAATGCACAACCTGTTTGTTTATCAATGCACGAACCGTCTGTGTATATTTTCAGATAATTTGAATAGTTCTTTTCAACATGACATTTAATATAGCTTGCTAACAAATTTATGTTTTCATCTTTTTAATATTGGTATGATCAATATCAAAATATGCCTTATTAAGCTCCCATGGTGGTATAGGAGAAAATAACGGTCTAATGGATAGTGCATTGTTATCGATTGAAACACCAGAATCGGTAATACATTTTGATGTGTAAGTTGCCAGTGTTTTTTGAGAGGCTATAGATTTTGCTCTTTTAGGAAAGTCAATATCTGACCTCATTTTTATTTCAGATCTAATGTGCGTTTTATTAGTTGTACTCTTGATAACAAATTTACAACACGCTAACTCTCTGTATTCATCTAAGGGAAGCATCTGCGCTTCGTAATACGAACGAGAAGATGATGCATGCACCGGAAGGCCAAGTGCTAATTTCAATGCCTTGCATTCAATACTTTCAAGCTTTTTCAATAGGTATTTAGGAGCGCTAAAGATTACTTCTTGGGCATATGTTATTTTCGACCTCATTAAAGATTTACATAAAGTTATCAATGTGGATGAGTTCTGTCCCCATTTTTCTTTACAAATAATTTTAAGAAAATTTAATGTTTTCCTCGCCTTTGTTAATAAGTATTCAATATGAGTGTTCCATGATAGTTTAGATGTAAAATGGACTCCTAGAATTTAACTTCTGTTAAGTATTTAAGAGGTGTTTCGCCCAATGTAAAAACAGGCAGTTTATCTGGATTATTACCACTATTGAAAAGAATGATGTTTGTTTTTTCAATAGACAAGTTTAATCCATTTAACTTCATGTATTCCGCCATCCTATTTAGTTCGTCTTGATAGATCTTTTTGATGAAATTTATATCACGCTGTGGAGTTTTCTTTTTAAGAGCTACTTCCATCCACATGCATATGTCGTCTGCATATTGAACGAGGACTACCTTTTTAGATAACTTATTTGGCAAATCATGCAATAGCAATGAGAAAAGAAGCGGAGCTAACACTGACCCTTGAGGGATTCCCATCGACAAAGTTCTGCTGGTGGAATATGTTTTTCCTACTCTTGTTTGTATTACTCTATCTTTGAGAAAGCATTTAACATAATTGTATACATTTCCTGATAGTCCAATATTTTAAGTTTGTTTAATAGCTGTGAATGCCATACTTGATCGTAAGCCTTGTTTATGTCAAAAATGTAGCCAGGACACATTTACGTCTTGCAAATTGTTTCTTTATATTTGTTGATAATTTCACTAATATTTCTGTAGTAGATCTCCCTTTACGAAAGCCAGCTTGATTAATAGGAATGATGTCATTTTTTTCACAGTAATGTGCTAGTCTATTCAGAACAATTCTTTCTGATAGTTTACAGACGTGTGATGTTAATGCTATAGGTCTGTAGTTTTTAGGATCGCTAGAAGACTTTCCTTGTTTATGAACTCGGACAACAATTGTCTGTTTCCATATTTTGGGCATGTCACTACTGTTCCAGCAAGTACTTAACAAAGCATGAAGAAAAACCACAAGATTTTCAGGTAAATTCTTTAGCATCTGATTAGATATTGCATCTAAACCAACTGATGATTTCCTCAGTGGAATGGCTCTAATGGCTTCTTTTACTTCTTGTACAGTTATAGGAGCATTAATGTTAATGCTATATCTGGTGGTGGATTATCATATGTTATATTACTTTCTTCTTTTTCTCTATAAGTTCGGTCAGAGTTTGTTAGACCCTCAGGGCGGCTGACATCAGCGAATAGGTTTACAAAAAATTCTGCTTTCTCTTTCAGCAGTGGGTAAATTGTTGTTATCTATTTTTATGGGATACTGTGGTGGTGTCAATCCATTTTTCATAGCTTTCAGTTCTTCCCATACTTTTCCCATATCCTTGCAATGTTTCACTTCAGTGTTACAAAAATCATTCCAGTGTTGCAATTTTGCATATTCTATTGCATCATCACTTTCTTTACCCGTCTTTTTCATTTTTTCATGATTACTTGTTGACCTCTTTTTACAATATATCTTAAATCTTTCTTTTTTCTTGTTATTTGCGCGTTCACATTCCTTGTTCCACCACACATTTCCATTATGTTTTTTAGATTTTGTGCTTTTTATTTTGGGATCGATTTATCTGCTGCTGTTAGAATAAATTTACAAAATTTATCATACTGATCGTCTATATTTTCTTCAGTAGAATAATCTAAATCTATGTTTTTAAGGATGTCTTTGAAGAGTGACCAATCTGCACCCTTGTAATTATACTTTGGGATAACATCTTCTGTGTTTTCTTCTTCTTCTGCTATGTTATTTAAAGATATTATGACTGGAATATGATCTGATCCTAAAGAGTCACTTCCCGTTTCCCACACTGCATTGACTACCAATGATGGAGATACAAAAGTTAAATCGATGGCTGAGGGATTATGGTTAGATACATCTGGAATACGAGTTATGTTTCCATTATTCAGAATGTAAAGAACAGAATCCGCAAGGTTATCTAACAAACGGTTACTAGAAATATAGGAACAACTCTTATCCCAGAAAGGGCATGTGCATTAAAATCACCCCCTATAACCCACTTATCCGTTTGATCTTGGAACCCTTTCAACCATTCAGTGTTCTTATTATCAGGACCTTTTGGAAGATAAATTGAAGCAACATTAAGAATCAAGGATGAAGCAAACTTACCATGGCTGCACAGCATGACACAGAGGAAATATTATTAGATACTGGAGGAGTTCTTTCACAAAAGTCCAGGTCTTCACGCACATATATGGCTGTTTGCACTCTGTCTCCACATTGTTCGTAAACTGGAGGGTGGTAAAATCCAGGTAGATGAGGTAATTTATCACAGCTCACATTTAAAGATTGTAGTAATAAAACATGAAACTTATTTGTTACTAAATATTGATTTAAGTAAGATAGATTTTTCGTTATAGAACGACAATTCCACTGTAAAAATGTAATGTTTGGCTTTTTATGTGCTTTCATATATATATATATCACAATAATCATATCATTTGGACATTAACTATCTTAGATATGACTGCAGAAGAAAACAGAAAATCTTGACGATTGAGTTAAACAGCTGAGAGTCAAAGTAGGACCAGTTTAGTAGAACCAAGGACGTGGAAAAGGCGGAGGGTGAAGACCTGGGCAACTGTAACGAAAGGTTGCGGGTCTCCTCCGTGGCTTTTCCCAAAACATTCCATGCAGGTGTTTGCCCAGGGTCCTCGCGATGGTGCTCGCTCCTCGTCAAGTGTGTGTGTGTGTGTGTCTGTGTGTCTGTGTCTGCGTGTGTGTGTATACACACAAAAATATCGTGTGTATGGTGAGTGTGTATGTGTGTGTGTTCGTGCATGTGTGTATGTGTGTGTGTTCGTGCATGTGTGCGTGAGCATACGTCTGCTTGCCTCTGTGTGTGTGTGTATGTATGTGTGTGTGTGTGTGTGTGTGTGTGTGTGTGTGTGAAGGGGCCGAATGCATTAATTCATGAACAACTGCAACTCCGTACCTGCGAACAGAATAATGTTCAAACGTTTGTGTGGTCATTTGTATGCGCAGATGACCCTTAATCTCTTACACCAGAGTGCATTATGTTTTTCATTGCTGGTTGTAATTTCAAAGTGAATAATTTGCTGCAGTGCTGTGGTCAGAGAGAGGGTTGAGAGGAAGAGAGTAAGAAGGCGACAGCGGGAAGGGATGGGTGGGTGGGGGGAGGCGTAGGTAGGAGGAAACGGACAGTGAAGGGGTGGGGTTGGGCTTTTGGGGAGGGATGAGAATACGGTCAGTGACAATCGTGGCTCAATACTCTTGTTCAGTGTTACGTAGGCGGAATGATTTAAGAGAGAGAGAGAGAGAGAGAAGAAAACACTATCCAAAAAGCAAAACAAAAAACAGACAAGCAAACAAACAAAAATTGAAAGCAGGACAGAGAAAGACAGGCAGAAAGAAAGAATAGAGAAAGTGGGGGGGGGGGGGGGGGGGGTGTTAAAGAAAAGGATAGAAACTGTCTTGACGGATTTTACCTCTTCTCTCACATAAACTGATGTGTGTGTTAGCGAATTCGTGAGTAGAATTTATTCGCTTCTTCTCTGTCTGTCTGTCTGATTCTCTCTCTCTCTCTCTTCTCCTCTCTCTCTCTCTCTCTCTCTTTTTTTTTTTTTTTTTTCTTTCTCTTTCTCTCTCTCTCTCTCTCTCTCTCTCTCTCCTCTCCTCTCGAAACCGTTTGGATTTGTGTGGGAAAATCAAGGGGTGTAAAATATTAAATGTTTTGTGCATGCCTTTAAACAAAGACTTGTTGACTGTTGTTTACAAGACGTAGACGCTGCTATTAACTCGAAGAAAGATTTCAGTTCTACTCTTCGTTTCCACAACTCTATGATGTTCCAGAATATTTGTCTGGAATAAAAAACATCCATCTCTTAGAAAATACTTGACAGGAATTAGACTTGGAGTTTCACAACTAAGAATTCATGAGTCTAGATTTTCAATCACAAGAGTAAATAATGATTGTCCATTTTGTCCTGGTATTGAAGAATCTGAACTGCATTTTATACTAGTGTGTAATGAATACAGTTCATTACGGAAAACCTTTATCCCAGCCAAATACCATAGTCATCCAAATGCATTCAAACTGACTTTATTACTATCGGATGTCAGAATGTGTAAACCTCTTGCTGTGTATTTATCAAAAGCCTTTAATACTAGAAACCACTTCTTGTACGATGTTTGATGTTTGATTCATTTGAAGATATACTTTTGCTTTTTCCGTTTTAGTTTAGTATTATCATCATTATTCCCCCTCCCATTCCCAATTTTCATACCCCCTGATGACATGGGCAGATTGGCCTATCATTAAATTTTGTTCGTTCGTGTTCGTTCGTTCGTTCGTTCTGTCTCTCTCTCTCTCTTCCCCAGCTTGCTTTCCTCTCTCCTCTTTCTTTTTGTCCTCTTGACCTTTTCCTCCCTCCCCACCCCCCCACCCTTCTTTACCTTTCCTTTCTTCCCTTCTTCTCTCCCCCCCCCCCCCCCCCCCCCCCCCCCCCCCCCCCCCCCCCCCCACTTTTTCTCTTCTCACCTTTTCCTCATGTCCCTGTCTTTCTGGTCCTGGGATAGATTAGTCTGTTCCTAAAAATCTGTGTCCTTTAGTGATAAGATCCTGGAGTCTATCTCTCTCTCTGTGTCTCTCTGTGTCTCTCTCTCTGTCTCTCTTTCTCTCTCTCTCTCTCTCTCTCTCTCTCTCTCTCTCTCTCTCCCCTCTCTCTCTCTCTCTCTCTCCCGTCACA
>CM031611.1:17479362-17486862 GCA_018398815.1 Conus ventricosus | reverse complement strand
TAGTCCGTCTTGAAACCACCATCCGCAACGCCTTCGTCAACTAACAGCATATATCTTTCTTTACCTGGAGAAGGCTTTTTGGAAATCGTATATTTTCATTGATCTCCATAATTTGCATTTTCGAGGCCATTTCTCACTTTTCTTAAACACTTTTTTGCTAATCGGCAGTTCCAAGTTCTGTTGGCAGAGCGCTGTCTGACATCCACGTGCTGGAGTTGGTGTACCCCAGGGGAGCATCCTCTGCCCTGCTCTCTTCAGTGTGAAAATTAGTCAGATAGTCAACTGTGCAAACTAAAATTCTCAATCATCTCTGTTCACGACTTTGCACTCTACACAGTTGGGGCCACCTACGCTGGCGTACAGTGTCGACTCCACCTTTGTGTGGACAGGATCCGAGAGTGGGTCGAGGAATATGGTTTTAATTTTCAAAACGGAGTGACTGATGGCGGAGAACGAAGCAAAATTTAGAAAGAGAGGGTGTTAGTTATCGCCAATGACATTGACAAATTTAATTTTCAGCTAACAAAACTCGGTGTAGCCACTTTCACAGCTTTCGACCTGTACTTCGATGGCCCAGAATTGCCTAGATACACCAATCATTTCAGGCTGCGAAGGAGCCAGATTTGGGGGGATAAATCTTTGATTAAAAAAAAAAAATGAACGTCTTAAGAAGTTACATCCAGCATTAAAAAACTTTTTGCGGAAAGCAAGAACATAAGCCAACGTGTGTAGCTGTACGGATTGGCACGTTGATAAGAAACTCTTCTCCATCTTACAGGGCTTGATCCCTGCAAACTAAGACCACAGCTGTTTACCTATGGTTCCACAATACTTGTCTACGTCAAAACAAAGTATCCCATCCACATCAAGGGTTTCAACTGTCTGGAGGCGCTCCGTGCCTCCCTACTACAGTCGTGTGCAGAGGAAGAGGAACTGTCCCTTTCAACCGTTGGTTGAAATTTTCTTGGAACTTTTGTTTTGACCCTCCCTTCAGAACCTCCGGGACCCTGTTTCCGATGTGTTTTTAACCTAAAATTCAATTTTTAAAAAAATGAAGACAATTGAGTTCATTCCGTTGTTGCGAATTCGTATTCTACATCTGAACAGCCCAGACATAGACTTTGTATTCTGTGGGGATTCTTTCCAGATTTCCGACGATCCACCATGGACTTTCCACACTCGGAGATCCCTTTAATTATGTTGTTATCACGAAGATTCCACGTGTCTCTGGCGTACAACACGACACACACACGCACACGAAGCGCACACTAACAACCACACACACACACCACCACACACAACACACACACACACACACGCACGCGCGCAGCACGCACGCACGCGCGCGCACGCACGCACACACACACACACACACACACACCACAACACACACCACACATACACACACACACACCACAACACAAAACATACACACACACACACACATAACACACACACACACACACACGAAGCGCACTCACACACGCGCGCGCGCGCACGCCCCAGCACGCACGCACGCACGCACGCCGCACGCACACACACACACACCCACCACACACACCCACACACGCGCGCGCGCAACAGACAGACAGACAGACAGACAGACAGACACACACACACACACACACAAACAAAACACACACACACACACACACAACACACCCCACACACACACACACACACACACACACACGCGCCGCGCGCGCGCGCACGCACGCGCGCGCGCGCAAAACCCCACACCCCACACACGATTTCGAAAATTTCGCAACACCCAACAGCAGTCAGTGGTCAACCCCTGCTTGTATCCCACACTAAACAATGATAGTTTTATTTTCTGACACAAAATAAATGACGAAGTCTTTGATAAGAAACGTCACACACAAGAATCGCCGGGCGTTCTTGAAAAACCGCCTGGGCCCGTGTCTGTGGTGCGCACGCCGACCTGACCTGCTCTTGAAACGTTAAAGCCGACTGGATAAACGTGTCCATCTAGAGTGGACCCTTCCTTTATATTTCTTTACAACCATCTCATTAAATATTGCTTAGCTCTTCGGACGAAGTCGCGATGGTCGACTTCGATTTGTATCGTTTTTCTTATAAAAGACAACCCCAGTCCCCCTCTCCTGCGCACTTCCTTTTCCCGGTGTTCCGTCTAGCGTCATTTTATTTTCCAGGCTATCTGCTTAAGGATACCCCCCTGCTATTACGGAACCCAGTGGGGGGGACGGCTGGGAGGGTTTTACGGTTTAATGAGATGGTAAGTATTTAATATAAATAGGTTTAGATCAAACCTCATTTTATTTCATACAACCTTTCTCATTAAATATTGCTGACTATCAGCAAGGAAAGGGGGGACTGTGTTGTCCATTGAATCAATAATCATTGCCTGAACCTCAGTTATACTTCCACAACAGGAGATTGGGGTAAGGTACACTCAAAAACAAACATTTGAAGACTTGCCCCTAGTTCCCTGCATTCTGCCCTTCTTTAGTGTCTCGCCGGGACTGCTGCTTGGGCGCAACCTTTGCAGGTAGTCTCAGTTGCCATCTTCGGGACCTTGGGCGTTACCCCTCAGGTAGTGTCTTACGAAGGCTGAAGGTGATTGCCCATACGCCGCTTGCATGACGTGTGCCAGAGATGTTGTGGTTGTTGCCATAGTTGTCGCCCGGGCTCTTATTCATGTGCTCTAGCCTTCAGGTTTCTTGACTCGCACGAGACTTTGACCCATCTCCAGGTTGAGAGCTACATACGCTTGTTTGATTGTGTCTTTAACCATCTGGAGAACGTTGCTCTGGAGATATCCGATGTGAAAGAGGTTGTTGATCGAGGAGAACAGTGCCCTTTGTAAAACCCGATCGAAATTTGCGTGATCTGCTCTGTTTTCTTTGAGCGCTTTATGGGCACAACGCTACATCCCCCCCCTTCTGGATCTATGCCCCTTGAGAGAGGTTTTTTAATCTGGATGGTAGGCGGGAAGTCCTTGGTTTTGGGTTTTTTGGGCCCAAAAAAACTGGCAAGAACTGGACGCTGATTGACCCATTGGTTGCATGTGCTACCCCGTTCTTAAGGCCAGACAGGTTAGTGATTCCTGACACTCTTTCCCCGTCGCCAGTCCCCCCAGAAATGCTGTTTTTATATGTGGCTCCTTGAGGGAAGCAGTTTATTATCTTTGAATTTCTTTCCCTTGAGGTAGTTCAGAACACTGCTAAGTCCCATTGGGGTAAGAACTTGGTGACCTTCTTGGTTAGGTTCGCTGTCCCTGAATAAGATCTGTCACTGCTTTGTCTTGCGTCACGTCCTTTGTTGACGCTGCTCTTAAAACCGAGGCAATGGCTGCTCTTTATTTTTGAGAGAGACTGCCGAAAGGTTTGCAAATGGTTGACAATGGCGTGCACATGGTTTGAGAGGGTCTCTGACCTGTTTGTAATGCACCATTTTTCCCAGTCTTCCCAATGGTGGTGGTAGACCCCCTGGTTGAGGGTCTATGACTAGCTTCTTCAGCTGTTTAGCGCCTTTCCCCAGTCTCCTTTTGAGCAAGTACTTGCGCTTTATTTCCATGCGTGCAAGTTGAGTGTTGCTGCGTTCCCGTGCGTTATCCCCGACCTTGGTTCCCTGATGTGCTTGTTTTGTAGTCTCAGGCCCATTGGTTGTTTTTTGACAAGCCTTGAGTAGAGTGGGGAACCACTCTTTTGTCGGCCAGAAGGGGTTACCAAGATGAGGTTTGCTCCCTCCCTCTTTGCTTTCTCTATCATTGGGGGATGAGATTCAGGGGGGGGTAAGCGTAAGCTAACAGGCCCTTCCAGTTCCCACTCCTTTCGCGTCCACTTTCCATGCCTGTGGGTCTGGGACTGGCGAGATGTAGGGGGGGGGAAGCCTCGCATTGAATTTCTTTCGCAGAGAGGTCCAATGTGGTCTGCCTACTTTCCCCAAAACCTGCAGTTTCTCCTTGATATAGTCACTCTGTAGGGATGATCTTGTCCGGGCGGCTCAGAAGGTCCGCCATTATGTTTGCACTGCCGGCTATGTGTTTCGCCGACAGATTCCACCCCTTGGCATGCGTCCACAGTAACAACTGCTCCGCTCTGTTGAGAGATTGGGGGCATGAGTGCCTCCTGATTGTTTATGAGAGACACATGTGTTGTTGTCTGCCTGACTAAAATCTCCCCTGGCGGGATCAGACCTGCAGCTCTTGGAGGGAAAAAGGGCTACCGCCTCTAATTCAGTCTGTTGATATGGTAGCCCTGCATCTTCCTGTCCATGTCCCACTGACTGTGTGTTCGTTCATGTGGCCTCCCCCAACCGTGTTCGATGCATCTGTGTACACTGTTGCCCGAGGCGGAGGGGAGAGTGATTGGAGACGATGCCTTCAGCCAAAGTGGTCAAGCACTGTTGGATTGTTTTCCTTGAACCAGGGTTGGGATTATGATTTTCTGGTTCTACGATCTCTGACCCGGGAGAAACGGCTGGTCTTCCCCTTGCAGGGCCTCTTGTGAAGTTTCCCAATTGGTAACAGGGGGGTGAGATCCATCTGCCCAGTACTGCAAAGAGTTCCTGGCTGAGACTGGGCTGGAGTGGTAGGAAATTGGTTAGTTGTGTCGAAGGGGCCTTTCCCCCCTGGCCTTGTGGGTTTGGGCCGTGTAAGCGTTGTTGTGAATTCCATCCCCAGTATGTAAACTTCTGGAGGGAGTGAGTTCGGACTTGTCAACCTGATTACAAAGCCCAGGTCTTCTGTAACTTGCGTTTAAGACCCTCATTTGGTTTTAGGCACTCTGTCTCCTTCTCCGCCAGAAGTGCCAGTCGTCCAAACAGGTATGTAGCCCGATCTTGCGTTTGGGGCGTATTGGCTTCAACCTCCTTCACCACTCTGGTGAAGGGCGTAAGGTGGTAGGCTCAATCGAATGGGAGTACCGGTACTGGGAACATTTGCCCCCCCCCTTCGAATCTGAGCCATTTTCCCGTCCCTTTCTGCCACCATTATATGGAAGTAGGATCCCTGAGGTCTAATGAAGTGGCCCAATCGTGTGGCTGTATGGATCTCTGATGTTGTCTGGGGATTCCATCTTGAATTTTACCTTCTTGAGGAAAAAAGTTGAGGGGAGACAAGTCCAGAATGGGACGGTATCCTCCTGAGGGCTTTGGGAATTTCGAATAGGGCCCGCTGTAGAAGCGGGTGATGACATGTTCTTCACCTCTTTTATAGCCCCTTTTTTTCATTCATTTCCCCCACTTGTCGTCTAAGAGGTCTTGTTGTTCCCCCCGATTTGGAGTGGGAAGGTTATAGGGCTTCTTTGCAGGTCGGCTTTCCTTTTTCCCAAAGGAGGCGAAACCCCTTCTGAACGATGTTTAAGACCCAGGCTGACGCTCTATTTTCTTCCCCCCCTTGTACCTGAGCACATTTGGGGCCTTGAGTGGAAGCAGGAGTGTGTTCGTCAGTCACCTCCCCCCCCCCCCCCCCCCCGCCCTTTGCCCTTGTGAAATTTCCTTTGGGTTTGAGGGTTAGGAAGCTGGTGCTTTGTTGCACTCTCGGGCCTGTAGGTGTTGGTTTGTGGTTGGAACTAGGCGCACTGCTCCGGTACGAGGAGTATGGGGCGATTTTTGAAGTCTACCCCCTTTGTTCTGGCTGTTGTAATTGGACGACCCGAGGAGCGTTCCCTTTTTCTTTCCGGGGGCGTACCTGAAGGAGGGAGCGAGTCGTGGCTCGATTCCTGTCCCCTTTTGTTTTCTCCATTTGAGATTCTTCAAAAAAGTCCCTTAGAAAACACACTCGATTTTTGCAGTGTGTGTCTGATTTCCTAGGAATGTTAGTGGATTCAGGGCTTCCTCTCTCATCTCCATAAACTGGCGCATGAAGGTGACCTGTGAGCGTTGCGCCATCTCCCCGCCTGGTGAATGTTTTCATGCCTTGTGTCAAAAAACTCTGCGCTTGCCTCCTTCTTCCACTGTCTGTCTGCACCTTGTTTCGGGGCAGTGGTGTTGGAGGAAATATACCTTGATCATTTGCTTATATGAGTCAGAGCACTCTGTAGGCGAATAGTGGGTCTTGCTGGACCCTATTTTTCTTGAACGTTTTGGAGGGTTCTCGTGTCGGATCTCTCTTTTAAAAGTTTTGTCTCAGATTTCTCTCGGGGCAACGAGAGGGCGGCCATCATCCCCCCGGAAAGGTGAGTATTTCTTCTTCTGCTTTGTTTCTTGGGATGTCAGGCCCCCTGGGCACATTTCACCCCCCTTTTCTATGATGTGAGCCATAAATTCCTTATGTCCCTACAGACGAGTTTTTTTTGCGAGGATTCCTGGTCCATCTTTCCCGTCTCTAGAGCTCCTGAGCCCCTTCATCAAATTGTGACTCACATCCTCTTCTTCTTCCGACCTATAGTGTGTTTCTGGTCCCAAAGGTAGAAAGTCCCTCTCCGTAGGAATCACCCTATTCATCAGGGGTGTCTTGCGTGAAGTTGAGTAGGCTCCCTGGTTAGTCTAATCTGATCTTCCCTTCTTGTTCCGAACCGATAATGGGTCGCGATCAGTGACTCTGGGAATCTTTGCTCTACTCTGTGTCCTCTCGACTCCTCTCTATTGGACTGAGGTCGTTTTAGGGATTTTGGTGTTGTTCTTGGGCAGGTACATAGCGCACTCGTGAATTAACCCTCTGTGTTGTGTCCCCTTTGGGCACTGGCTCAGAACTGTAGGCACGTGGTTCACTTCGCTGAATGTTCCGGCAATCCCTGTGAAAACCGGTCGTGTAGGCACGTGGTCTCTTCGTTTCTCATGGTGCCCAACCCAGCCTTCGGGAGAGTTCGCTTGATCTTCCACGGCACTCCCCCGTTGGTCGAAGGACACTGGGCGCTTTGGCTGATTCTCAGTAAATCTTCCAAGGCGTACAAGTCTTGATCACTCCGTGGCGTAAGTCCTTGGTTCCTCGTGCCCCGCTCATAATTGAAAAGTTCCGGACGTGTTCTGTCTGTCGTAAGGGAGGTTATCCCCCAGAAATGGACTGCCCTTGTAGTTGTGGAGAAAGCATCAATGTTCGCTCTTGAGCGTGCTTGTGACTCCACTCGTTGATTTTCTCTCAAGTAGTTGAGCCATTGGAGTGCACGCGCCCTTTCCAGTGCGTCCGCACTAATGGTGGCGTGTTGGCACTGGGATCGTATCAGGGCATGAGATGCATGTGTTTCTTTGACCTTTCTCAGTGCGCCCGGACTACGGTCACGTGCTTAGTGCGCTAGTACCCTGGTCAAGTGCGTTTGCACTTGGGCTTCTGTCGAGCGTGGGAAAGTACGCACTGTCCTTGCGTTGACGCGCTGGCGCTTCGACCGGTACAAGTGCATATCACTCTGCGGTCTTGGGTGCTCGTAGGCGCCCGGTCAATGGGACGCGCTGGCGCTTCGACCCGGGACAAGTGGGATATCACTCTGCGGTCTTGGGTGCTCGTAGGCGCCCGGGCAACTGGAAAGGCTGTTTCACCGAGGATCTCTTGAGCCCCTACGTCAGTATGACCAACACTCG
>CM031611.1:17414362-17474362 GCA_018398815.1 Conus ventricosus | reverse complement strand
TCGTTGTTGTTCGTGTGTGTGTGTGTGTGTGTGTGTGTGTGCGCGCGCGCGCGCGCGGGCGAGTGGGGTGTGTGTGTGTGATCTTGGCCTTTGGTCGGCCGAAGTTAAGGAAACAATTAGTTATACTTTTTCAGGCATTTTTGAAAGTCATCCAGGCTGCTTCGACATACGAAAGATTGTTCAAAACGTTTGCTTTAAATTTCCCATTTTCTTTAATACGAAGGGAGTTGGGAAAGTGACCCCACGACAATGGCGAGGACCAAGGAGTCGAAGATTGGAGACGGACTTTGAGGTTTACGTTAGGTCAGGGAGAAATTTTTGGTATGCACGTGTGTCGGCCTGCCCCCCCCCCCCCCTCTCTCTCTCTCTCTCTCTCCCCTCTCTCTCTCTCTCTCTCTCTCTCTCTCTCTAACAACAGAAGGATCGCTTATTCTGTCTATGTGTGATGTTTTTTTTCTTCTTCTTTGTAATCGTTTTTTTTTCTTAATTACTTTAAATTCATCTTCGCCTCAATGTTAATGGAGGAACAACTTATCAACATCTAATATATTTGTGAAGATATGTGTGTTTGTTAAGTTTTGTAAGTTTTAGTCGCTGGTCATGCTTAGTCCCTTTGCGGGGCAAGGGCCGGATGAAAAAAAGCATGTTTGCTTGTCTGTTACCCTTGGAAATAAAGATCATCATCATCATCTCTCTCTCTCTCTCTCTCTCTCTCTCTCTCTTCTCTCTCTCTCTCTCTCTCCTCTCTTTCTCTCTCTCTCTCTCTCTCTGCGCGCTCGCTCGCTCGCCATTCTTTTGTTCTTTCCAGATATTGGTGTTATTTCCATGAAGACTAGCATGAGAGTTGCGTAGTACAGAGTCGAACTTTAATTAAGGACCACCCCGAAAAAAGGCCCTTTCTTTTTAAATTGGCCAAAAATACAAGCAATGCATTTTTTCGAAGAATTCGACTGGGAAAGGTTTAAGGGGTTAACAGAGTATTCCGCAAAGCTTGCGAAAGCTGTCTTATTGTCACGTGCGGCATGCAGAGGGGGGGGGGGGGGGGGGGGTTGAAAGTTGCAGATTGTTGTCAAAATTGCTTGGTTTTTTAAGCAAGAGTGAACACTGCTTCAAACGGTTTTGCACTGAAATTCCAAATGCATGTGCAAAAACCAATGCATTGCAGAGCATTTTACTGACTGGAATGCCCCTAAAAGCAGCCTAACGTGCATAATTCTTCATAACACAAAAATGCCTCCAAGACGCAAGCTGTCTGATTTTGACCGGACCCGGGCGATTGCATGGCTGCAGGATCGAGTTGGCGTTCGAGAAGTGGCCAGAAGACTACAAGTGTCCCACTCCGTCATCATTCGGCTGAGAGAACGTTTTCAAGCCACTGGAACTGTCAAAGAGAGACCCCGTCCAGGCCAGCCAAAGAAGACCACTGCAAGAGATGACAGGTTCATCCGCAGACATGCTCTTCGGACCAGGATCACCACCCCCAACACCATCAGGCGTCGGCTTCAAGCTGCCACTAACACAGCAGTGTGTGAGATGACCATACGGCGGCGCCTCAATGCTGCCAACCTTCGAGCAAGGCGCCCGGTCCAGAAACCAAAACTGACTGCGGCCCACCGGGCACGTCGCCTGGCCTGGTGCACAGCTCATCGAACAGGGACTCGGGCTCAGTGGCGGATGGTGCTTTTCACCGATGAGTCCAAGTTCCAGTTGAAGCCACGAGATGGACGCATTCGGGTGTGGCGGCGTCCCAGGGAGCAGCTGGCAGATGACGTCATCCAGGAGGTCGTCGCTTTTGGTGGTGGCTCCGTCATGGTATGGGGGAGCATCAGCAGTCACCACAAGACTCCCCTGTACCATGTGGATGGCAACCTGAACGGCCAACGCTACCTGCAGGAGATTTTACGGCCTTTGGTTGTCCCAGCACTCCAGCAGATTGGGGCTCAGGCTGTGTTCATGGACGATAATGCCACCCCACATCGTTGTCGAGCCGTGAACACTTTTGTGGTGCAAGCTGGAATCACCAGGATGCCATGGCCGGCAAACAGCCCGGACATGAACCCTATTGAGAACATCTGGGGCGAGCTTGGGAGGAGAGTTCAAGAAAATCACCCTGTTTTGGCAAATCGACAGGAGCTGCTGCACTACCTGCAGCAGGAGTGGGCAAACCTCCCCCAGGCACTCATTACAAGAACAGTCAACACCATGAGGCAGCGCTGCGTGGATTGTGTGGCAGCACGAGGGGGGCACACTCGGTTTTGATCAGACTGTAAAGAAACACTCTTTTTGTGAATGTCATTTTGAGGGGTAGTCTCATTCAGGCTCCCCTGTCTAATCAGAAAGAATGATTTTTTCGATGAAAGTGACAAAATGATGTTTACTGATAACGAAATTAAACATTTATAAGTTTCTGTCGTTTGTCGGTTTTCTTTCTGTTTTGTGAGACTGTGTATAAGTGGTCCTTAATTAAAGTTCGACCCTGTATTTTGCCCGTTGGAAATGAAGATGCTCTCTCCCTCTCCCTCTCCCTCCCCCACCCCCTCTCTCTCTCTCTCTCTATGTGTGTGTGTGTGTGGGAGGGTGGTTGTGGGTGTGTGTACAAGTCACGTGTCTCTTTCTGTTACACCTGCGTCTGTGATGTGAGGTAAGAATGGAGGGAGGGGGGGGGAGGAAGGGGGAAGGGTGACGGCGGGGTGAAGTGAGGCGAGGTACACTGTTTGTGCTATCATACCCCTGGGCTCACTCACCTGTGGCCGACTGTCGTACCAACAAGGCTCACTGGCCCGTAGCGGGCCGGCCGTCACGCCAGTTGGCGCCGGTGTAAGGTTGAAATTCGCCTACCTCCCTCTCACACAAGTACATTTTTACCTTAACCGGGTAAGTTCAGTGCTTTTGTAAGATGAGAAGAGGGGTCCAACGAGGTGGGTTGGTATGGTGAGGGACTTTTACACCTTGGGTTGGAGTGTGTATGTGTGTGTGTATGTAAGTGTGTGTGAGAGTGTGTGTGTGTGTGTGTGTGTGTGTGTGTTGTGTGTGTGTGTGGTGTGTGTGTGTGTGTGTGTGAGTGCGTGTGTGTGTGTGTGTGTGTGTGTGTTTGTGAGTGTGTGTGTTTGTGAGTGTGTGTGAGTGTGTGTGTGTGTGAGTGTGCGTGCGTGTATGTTCATGTCTGTGTTTCTGTATGCCTGCACGTACGTGTATATGAGAGAGAGACGGAGCGAGGTGCGCCAAACTATGTGTACCCATTTTCATTGCACGGTTTTTATTATTGATCATTGTCAAGGAGCGTGAAACCTCTCACAAAAGGCATTAGACGCTTGGAGACAAAGGGACATTGTACGTGGTATACAAATAGGTAATTGACCAATTAACACGGCGCGGCCGAAGTGGTCAGATGACAAACAACACCTAGGAGAGAGTTCGGACCTGCCTGGTGGCGAAAGGGGGAAGGGTTGTAACCACTACGACCTCGGGGCCCCAAGTGAGTGCTAAATGCTCGGTCAGCTGAGGTTCTTGTGTAAACAGTCAGTGAAGAGCAGGGGGCCTTGGATTTGTTCAGATGGTATTGCCGTGGGTCACTGTGTTGGTTCTATTGTCAGGCTGGCTGAATGCGTGTGGAGGTTGTAGTAGCCCTCCTTAAGATAATTACTGTGTTAAGTAACCACCGAAGTCGGCGGGAATGTTCGATGTCCATCTGGGGGTAAGAGTGTGTTTGCTAATCAATTAGGTAGGGGTGTGTGTAAATGCTGATGTATGTGGAATGTAGCGAGTGGAGAATTCAGGGTACTTGTGAACTAGGGGTTCGAGAAGCAGCGTGGACAAAGGCATGACCCGAAGGGGAATCCTTTGTTTCCCTCCCTATATAAACTGAGGGAGAACAACGTGTCAAGAGAACAACACCAGGAGAGAGAGAGAGAAGGCAGAAGAGAGAGAGAGTAGAGGAGTGAGCAGGACAGAGAAAGGGTCGAGAGAAACGTGGTCTGGGAGATAGAAGAGACAGCAAAGTCTTAGAGTTAAAGACAAGCTGGAAGAGAAGGAAACTAAGTTTGAAGCCCAGAGGTGGGTGAAGACAGACAAACTGAATTTGAACCCAGAGGTGGGTGAAGAAGACGAAGAAGAAGAGTTCGACGTCGAGATCCCAGAGACGACCACGAAGACCCAGTCCTGAAACCTGGAGCCAGTCAACCAAGGGCATCACCATCAAGCAGTGCTGAAGAAGACGTGAAGAGACTTGTTCAAGAACTGTGGTGTGGTGTGAAAGCGTGGTTGTGTGTGTGAAAACCTGGCCAGGTAAGAAGTCATTTTATTATAACCCGGGATTAGGAAGTATTGATCTTTCATGTGCTGATTTGTTCATTTTGTGTAATTGGATTTTTCATGTTTGATTATAAGTAGCATAGAAATTGTAATTCTTGTGCTCAGTCGTGTTTGGAGAGAAACGAATGCGTGACATCCCATTCCCAGAGAGAGGTGAATGTTTGGTGGACGCATGAGTGTGCATATGCGTGTATGAGTGCAACGATACCCTTGGTGTGTTAAGCCTGACTAATAATACATCAACTTAGTGCACTTAAGCAATACCATCACGATTTCCCCCGTCCTGGACAAAGATATGTCGGATATGCGACTCGGTGCTATGTCAGCGGACACACACAGTCTTCCTGTGTCTCTGTCTTTGTCTGCCTGTCATTGTGTCTGTCTGTCTGTCTGTCTGTCTGTCTCTGTCTGTCTGTCTGTCTGTCTGTCTGTCTCTCTTCCTCCCTCTCTTTCCCTTTCTCTCTTTCTCTCTCTCTCTCTCTCTCTCTCTCTCTCTCTCTCTCTCTCTCTCACACGCGCACACGCAGAGAGAGAGAGAGAGAGAGAGAGAACAGATTGTCTTTAAACCGTTTATCGCTTGCGCTAGCACACACTATTTCATATTGCAGAAGTTCGTGTAGCAAAATAGCGTTCCAAATATCAAGAGATGAATCAATAATTCCGCAACATGCATCACCCCGTGTTCTATACATTAGATATTCAGCGCAGTATTGGAGGGAAAACCTCACCTTGTTGCAAATTATTCACGCGTGAGTCATTCTGTAATACACTAGTAATTTATATTACACCCACGCCAAAAGCACACACACACACACACACACACACGCGCGCGCGCGCTCACACACACACACACACGCACACACACACACACACAACACATACATACACACACACACAACACATACATACACACACACACACACACACACACACACGCACGCACACACACACACACACACACACACACACACACACACACACACACACACACACACACCACGTTTCATTTTCATTCATTTTAACATATATTCATTTGCTTATGTGATTGTATGTTTGTCTTGTACTAGTAGGGAGGAGTCAAATGATCGTTCCAAATGGAAGTATAATCCTGATGATCACCAGATTTCCTTTTTCCCTCCCCACATCCATCCCCACCCTCACTCTACCCTTCAGTCTTCGCTTTCCACCAAGAATCGCGAAAATGACCCGGGGGGGTTAGAACTGTCCGGTGGTATAACGGGCGGGCGGTCACCGTGTTCCTCACTCATTTGTCATAAGTTATTTGTAGGAAAGATAGTTTCTGGACTTTCCGAACAGCGAGCAGTTGAGGTAGAAAGTGTGGTTTGCGACGCCAATAGTCACTCCCCGTTGTTCCAGTTCTTTAGCGGAAGGGATGTGCAGTGCGCACTCTTCTGTTGGAATTACATCTACAGGAATGTGTGGAAAGCGACACGTTACAGTTTTTCTGTTGGATATGCTTGTGTGTTAGTGGACACCAAAAAGCTGAATTATTGTGGTGAAGTACGTTAATGTTGAAAGGGCGGAAGGGTGAGACGGCATCTTGGTGTAAGTTGGTTCGTCTCTGCCGGTCTGAACGTTTTTTGTCGTTAGGTTTGTGTTCGTTCGCTCGATCGCTGGACAGGCGCGCGCGTGTGTGTGTGTGTGTGTGTGTGTGTGTGTGTGTGTGTGTGTGTGAATGTTTGTGTGTGTGTGTTTTGGGGGGAGAGAGAGCGGGAGAAAGAGAGAGATCCATGCTTGTGCATCGAATGTGTATGCGTGTGTGTGTGTGTGTGTGTGTGTTGTTCAGTTCTGCTTAACTGTGAGTTCGGAAAGTGTGATAGTGTGTGCGCTCCCGAGGTCTAGCCTTGCGGTGAACCCCACACTGAAGTGACTGACAGCACTGAAACCACTCAGAGAGAGAGAGAGAGAGGAAACCATCCCTCTTTAGCCAAGCCCACCTGTCCAAGAGGCGAGCATAATAAACAGGCCGGCACTTCTTTGTTGTCGCCATAGTATCCACGTACACTTCATCAAAGATCCATCCACACTCAAGTTGTACCTGCCACCGTGACGTAGGTGGGCGATGGTGTTTTGAACGGTGACGGAGTGCAACAGGTGAAATGCCGTTAGCAGTGTCGGCCAGTCGAGGAACGTTGGCGATAGCATTGTCAACGAATCGTGTAGATCTACAATGTATGAGAGAGAGAGAGAGAGAGAGAGAGAGAGAGATGGGGGGGGGGGGGGGGGAGGGGGAGAGCGAGAGAGAGAACTCAGTCCGTGGTTGTTTTATTTCATTCATAGTCACCTTAGTCTTCAGTATAAACAAAACACATGTACATTTTCAAGAGCTATAGATGGAAATGTTCATCTTTTCTTGTCTGCTGGTTTAAAAGGAAAAACGCTGTAGATTCAAACGTCCAGTGATTAATACACATTATTGCTGTGTGCTGTTAAGTTGGTGTGTATATATAGTTGGCATTGCAAGCCGTGTGGTATGTGCATGTGTGTGTGAACTAGTGTGTGGGTTGAAGCATAGAGACTGGTCCTTCCATGGGACATCGGATACCAGCTTCTGTTGGAGCGGTTGTACTTTTTTTGTTGTTGTTTGTTTGTTGTTGTTGTTTTGGTCGGTTTCTTTTTGTTTTGGTTTGGGTTTTTTTTTTCTTTGACCGCGGAATTCGAAGAGATGTGTGTTGGGTTTTTGGTGGCATCCTTGTTACTTAGCTGTCGGTGGTGCTTGGTTGTTCAAACTACCGTCTTCTTCTTCTTCTTCTTCTCTCTCCTCCTCCTCCTCCTCCTCCTTCTTCTTCTTCTCCTTTCTCCTCCTCCTCTCTTCTTCTACTACTTCTTCTTCCTCTTCTTTCTTCTTCTTCTTCTTCTCCTTCCTTCCTCTTCTTCTTCTTCTTCCTCTTCTTCTTCTTCTTCTTCTTCCCTCTCTTCTTCTTCTTCTTCTTCTTCTTCTTCTCTCTCCTCCTCCTCCCTCTCCTCCTCCTTTCTTCTTCTTCTTCTTCTTCTTCTACTGCTACTGCTGCTGGTTTTGTTGCTGCTACTTCTGCTGCTGCTGCTACTAATTCTACTGCTACTACTACTTCTATTCCTCTTTCTCCTCCCCATCCTCAACCTTGTTCTCCTCCTCTCCGTCGTCGTCGTCGCCATCGTCGTCCTCCTCTTCCTCTCCTCCTCCTCCTCCTCCTCCTCCTCCTCTCCTCCTCCCCCTCCCCCTCTTCTTCTTCTTCTTCTTTCGGTTTCATTTTCTTCGTCTGATTGTGATGGTCAGTGGTGGAGGTGATGACAGTGTTGCTGCTGTTTCTTGTTTTCGTCCTTCGGTCATCTCCTCCTCCAAGATATGCTTACTACATCTTCTTTTCCGTCTTTCTGTTTCTACACGCGCGCGCGTGTATATATATAATCATGTATTATTTGTGTGTATGAGTTAGAAATTGAATTTTTGATTAAATGATTTGAGATGTCACACATGTTTGCAGCTGAAATCAAATTAGGTATATTTTCCATTTTTCTCATTTATTTCTCTTTGAAGTGATCATGTTTGTTTCACAAGGCAGCCGAGGGTTAGTCTGTCAGGAAGCGGATCATAAATTCACCCCCCCCCCCCCTCTCTGTCTCTGTCTCTCTATCTCTCTCTTGTTTGAATACTTGTTTGCAGCTCTGTTTGAGAGCACACACACACACACACACACACACACACACACACACACACACACACACACACACACACACACACACACACACCTCTTCCACCCCTTCCCCCTCCCCCTTCCTGTGATCTGCCCTGTGACAATCCTTGTGTGTAGCTGTGTTTGAGCCTGCCTCTCTCTCTCTCTCCTCTCTCTCTCTCTCTCTCTCTCTCTCCCATCATTTTCATATTTGATATTGAAGACACACTTTCAATAAAAGAATCGTGAGATTCACGTATCCGCCCTTTCTGTATGTTGCAGCCATCAAATCTCTGGACTCGCTCAACGACCAGATCGTGCAGTACATCTTCGGGCCGGTGGCCGACCTCCATGGCCACAGCCCACCTTCCCGCTGCCACAACAACCACCACCATCACCCTTCCTTCTCCCGGCGCCCGCTGATCCCCGCGGACCCCAAGGCCAGGCTGAGGAGGACGGGGTTGGAGGAGGCGGAGGGGGAGGCGGCAACCCTCGCTGTCGGCCAAGGACCAGGAGAACGTGCGGTCTCCATGGTGCTGATCCGGCGGCTCCTGCAGGACGCCCAGAGCAAGTTCCGCAACATGGTGGAGGAGAACCGGCAGCTGGCCGTCCACATCGACAGCTCCCTGCAGTCGGCCAACCAGGAGGTGCACGCGCTGCGCGCGGAGCTGGCCGACACCAACAAGAGGCTGTCTCAGATCAGTGAGTCCGGCGACGGCGGCGGAGGGGAAGGGGAGGACAAGGACAGAGGGGGTGGTGGGGGGTGCTGTGGTGGAGGTGGTAGTGGTGGTGGTGGTGGTGGTGGTGTTGGTGGTGGTGTTCGTGTCGGGTTCAAAGAGACGGACATAGACGCCTACCCTGGCAGCAGCAGCGGCGTGGGACCCGTCGTTGATGGCAAAGGAGGTGAGAGTGGTGTCGGGGTAGGTGGTGACGGTGGTGGTTGTGGTGGTGGTGGCGGTGACGCAGTGAAAAGCGGAGAGCGGAGGACTAAGGCGGAGGAGGGTGAGGAGAAGACGGATGCCGTCAAGGAGGAAGTGACGTCAGAGAAGGGCGGAAGTGACGCTCGTGGAGACGGGGAGGTGACGGTGGACGTTGGCACGGGGAAAGGTTGGTGAAGGTGGTGATGCCTTTGGTGTGACCAGAGACACCGCTTCGGATCCGTGAGGTCCTGTTGGTCCATACTCATTGTGTCGCTGATCGCTGTGTTGTTGTATGCATTCATGTGTCGGCCCTGCCTCATCGCATACACCTCCGCGTCAGCTGCCGGTGCAGTCTACACAGGCATAATTCTATCCATCCCCTGCAGTTTCTTCTATCCTTTCTCTTTTCACCCATCCCTTTCGTGTGTCACTCACCCGATAGGTTTGCTGTTTCGTGGCGTTGTATGAGTCTCTGCGTTCGTTCTACTCACTCCAGTGCTGCTCCGTTCACTCTTATGGCTAATCCGTTTATCCGTAAGTTGCCCCTGAGCATTTCCATTCAGCTGTAAGTTGTCCATTTCACCCCTGAGTATTTTCATTCAGCTGTAAATTGCCTATTTCACCCCTAATCATTTCCATTTTGCTTAAGTTGCCCATTTTACCCCTGAGCATTTCCATTCAGCTGTACGTTGCCCATTTTACCCCTGAGCATTTCCATTCAGCTGTAAGTTGCCCATTTTACCCCTGAGCATTTCCATTCAGCTGTAAGTTGCCCATTTTACCCCTGAGCATTTCCATTCAGCTGTAAGTTGCCCATTATACCCCTGAGCATTTCCATTCAGCTGTAAGTTGCCCATTTTACCCCTGAGCATTTCCATTCGGTTGTAAGTTGCCCATTTTACCCCTGAGCATTTCCATTCAGCTGTAAGTTGTCCATTTTACCCCCTGAGCATTTCCATTCAGCTGTAAGTTGCCCATTTTACCCCTGAGCATTTCCATTTAGCTGTAAGTAGCCCATTTTACCCCTGAGCATTTCCATTTAGCTGTAAGTTTCCCATTTCACCCCTGAGTATTTTCATTTAGCTGTAAGTTGCCCATTTCACCCCCTGACCATTTCCATTTAGCGTAAGTTGCCCATTTCACCCCTGAAAATTTCCATTAGCTGTACGTTGCCCATTTCACCCCCTGAGCATTTCCATTCTGTTGTGAGTTGCCCCTTTCACCCCTGAGTATTTCCATTTAGCTGTAAGTTGTCCATTTCACCCCTGAGTATTTCCATTTAGCTGTAAGTTGCCCATTTCACCCCTGAGTATTTCCATTTAGCTGTAAGTTGCCCATTTCACCCCTGAGTATTTCCATTTAGCAGCAAGTTGCCCATTTCACCCCCAAAGCATTTCCATTTGGCTGTACGTTGCCTATTTCCCCTCTAAGCATTCCCATTTGGCTGTAAGTTGCCCATTTCACCCAAAGCATTTCCATTTGGCTGTAAGTTGCCCATTTCACCCCCAAAGCATTTCCATTTGGCTGTAAGTTGCCCACTTCACACCTAAGCATTTCCATTTTGCTGTAAGTTGCCCATTTCACCCCAAAGCATTTCCATTTGGCTGTAAGTTGCCCACTTCACCCCTACGCATTTCCATTTTGCTGTAAGTTGCCCATTTCACTCCAAAGCATTTCCATTTGGCTGTAAGTTGCCCAGTTCACCCCTAAGCATTTCCATTTTGCTGTAAGTTGCCCATTTCACCCCAAAGCATTTCCATATGGCTGTAAATTGCCCACTTCACCCCTAAGCATTTCCATTTGGCTGTAAGTTGCCCACTTCACCCCTAAGCATTTCCATTTGGCTGTAAGTTGCCCATTTCACCCCAAAGCATTTCCATTTAGCTGTAAGTTGCCCATTTCACCCTCTGAGCATTTCCATTTTGCTGTAAGTTGCCCATTGTATCCCTGAGCATTTCCATTTTGCTGTAAGTTGCCCATTTCACCCCTGAGCATTTCCATTTAGCTGTAAGTTGCCCCTTTCACCCCTGACCTTTTCCATTTAGCTGTAAGTTGCCCTTTTCACCTCTGAGTATTTCCATTTAGCTGTAAGTTGCCCATTTCACCCCAGAAGAGTTCCATTTATCTGTGAGTTGTCCCATCCAGATTTGTGCTGGTTCAGAAGGATATACCTAGTCCCATCCTAATGTATGTGTTTTCCTTTCAACTGTAAGTTGTCCCATCCAATTCCAGGCTGTTCCGTTTAGCTGTGAGTGGTCTCATACCCCGCTGCTGTTCCGTTTATCTGTAGGTTGTCTCATCCACACCTGTGCTGTACTATTCAGTGTAAGTTGCTTCATTCACCAGTGCGCTGTTCACTGAATAAAAGATAGTCTCATTTACCCTTGTGCTGTCCCATTCAACTGCAAGTTGTGCTACCACCCTTCTGCATTTCTGTTCAACTGTAGGTCGTCGCATTCTCCCCTATGCTGTTCCGCTCAGCCGTAAGTTGTTACATTCTCCCCTATGCTGTTCCGCTCAGCCGTAAGTTGTTACATTCTTCCGTATGCTGTTCCGCTCAGCCGTAAGTTGTTACATTCTTCCCTATGCTGTTCCGCTCAGCCGTAAGTTGTTACATTCTTCCCTATGCTGTTCCGCTCAGTCGTAAGTTGTTACATTCTTCCCTATGCTGTTCCGCTCAGCCGTAAGTTGTTACATTCTTCCCTATGCTGTTCCGCTCAGCCGTAAGTTGTTACATTCTTCCCTATGCTGTTCCGCTCAGCCGTAAGTTGTTACATTCTTCCCTATGCTGTTCCGCTCAGCCGTAAGTTGTTACATTCTTCCCTATGCTGTTCCGCTCAGCCGTAAGTTGTTACATTCTTCCCTATGCTGTTCCGCTCAGCTGTAAGTTGTTACATTCTTCCCTATGCTGTTCCGCTCAGCCGTAAGTTGTTACATTCTTCCCTATGCTGTTCCGCTCAGCCGTAAGTTGTTACATTCTTCCCTATGCTGTTACAGTCAGTCGTGAAGAGTTCCATTCTAACCTGTACCGTTCTATTCAGCTGTAAGTTCTTATATCCACCCTCACCCTGTGCCACGGAGCGAAATGTTGACTCGCTCCCACCCCTGTGCTGTTCGTTTCAGCTGTACGCTATCACATCCATCCCCGTTTCATTCTCTTCTGTTGTCAGTTGTTCCATCTACCCCTGTACTCTTCCATTGAGCTGTAAGTTGTCTAACCTGTCTGTATGATGTTTCATGCAGCAGTAAGTTGTCCCACTAACCCCCGGAGCTGTTCCATTCAACTGTAGGTTGTCTCATCTACCCCCAATACCGTTCCATTCAGATGTAGATTGTGGCGTCCACCCGTGTGGTGTTCCGTTTAGCTGCTGGTTTTTCTGTCCATTCCTGTGTTGTTCCAGTGATCTGTAGGTTGCATTATCCACCCCTGTTCTGTTCCATTCAGCAGTAAGTCGTCTCACCCACCACTATGCTATTCCAGCTGTGCGTTGTCCTACCCACCCCTGTACTGTTCCGTTCAGCTGTAAATTGTCTCATCTACCCCTGTACTGTTCCGTTCAGCTGTAAATTGTCCCATCTACCCCTGTACTGTTCCATTCAGGTGTAAATTGTCCCATCTACCCCTGTACTGTTGCATTCAGGTGTAAATTGTCTCATCTACCCCTGTACTGTTCCGTTCAGCTGTAAATTGTCCCATCTACCCCTGTACTGTTCCATTCAGGTGTAAATTGTCTCATCTACACCTGTACTGTTCCATTCAGGTGTAAATTGTCCCATCTACACCTGTACTGTTCCATTCAGGTGTACATTGTCTCATCTACACCTGTACTGTTCCATTCAGGTGTAAATTGTCTCATCTACCCCTGTTCTGTTCCATTCAGGTGTAAATTGTCTCGTCTACCCCTGTACTATTCCGTTCAACCGTAAATTGTCCAATCTACCCCTGTACTGTTCCATTCAGGTGTAAATTGTCTCATCTACCCCTGTACTGTTCCATTCAGCTGTAAATTGTCCCATCTACCACTGTACTGTTCCATTCAGGTGTAAATTGTCCAATCTACCCCTGTACTGTTCCATTCAGGTGTAAATTGTCTCATCTACCTCTGTACTGTTCCATTCAGGTGTAAATTGTCTCGTCTACCCCTGTACTGTTCCGTTCAGCTGTAAATTGTCCAATCTACCCCTGTACTGTTCCATTCAGGTGTAAATTGTCCCATCTACCCCTGTACTGTTCCATTCAGCTGTAAATTGTCTCATCTACCCCTGTACTGTTCCATTCAGCTGTAAATTGTCCCATCTACCACTGTACTGTTCCATTCAGGTGTAAATTGTCCCATCTACCCCTGTACTGTTCCATTCAGGTGTAAATTGTCTCATCTACCCCTGTACTGTTCCATTCAGCTGTAAATTGTCCCATCTACCCCTGTACTGTTCCATTCAGGTGTAAATTGTCTCATCTACCCCTGCACTGTTGCGTTCAGCTGTAAATTGTCCCATCTACCCCTGTACTGTTCCATTCAGGTGTAAATTGTCTCATCTACCCCTGCACTGTTCCATTGAGCAGTAAGTTGTCTCACCCACCACTATGCTATTCCAGCTGTACGTTGCCCCACCCACCCCTGTGCTGTTCCGTTCAGCTGTAAATTGTCTCATCTACCGAGCTGTACTGTTCTATTCAGCTGTACATCATCTCATCTACTTCTGTGCTGTTCCATTCAGGTGTAAATGATCTCATCTACCCCTGCACTGTGTAAATTATCTCATCTACCCATATGCTGTTCTGTTCAGGTGTAGATTATCTCATGTACCCCTGCACTGTTCCATTTAGCTGCAAATTGTCTCATCTACCCTTGTATTGTTCCGTTCAGGTGTAAATTGTCTCATCTAGCCCTGTACTATTCCATTCAGCTGTTTGTAGTCTCAACCACTTCTGTGCTGTTCCATTCAACTGTCAGTTTGTCCGACTCGCCCCGAACAGTTTCATTAAGCTTAAGTTGTTTCACGCGCCCCTAAGCCCTTCCGCCTAGCTGTGAGATGTCCCAATCCACCCCTCTGGTGTTCCATGTATGTATAATCTGTAAGTTGTTCTACCCATTCCTATGCTGTTCCGTTTAGCTGTGACTTGTCTTGTCTACCCGTACACTGTTCATTCAGCAGGGAGTCTGTTGGGTTCCATTTCGCTGTAAGTTGGTTCATTCATCCCTACACTGCTCCATGCACCCTTGCGGTGTTCTGTATATGCCTATAGACCTCTTTGTTGTTCCATACATCACTGTGGCATTCCATCTGCCCCCGTACTGTTCAGTGTATCAGAGTTGATCCATGCACCTCTGTACTGTTCCTCGCACACTTGTGACGTTCCCTGCGTCCCAGTGTTGTTCCATACCCCGCTCGCTTTGTTGTTCACTGTGCCCGTGTTATGTTCATGGTGTTGTTCCATACACCACTTTGTTGTTCACTGTGCCCGTGTTATGTTCATGGTGTTGTTCCATACACCACTTTGTTGTTCACTGTGCCCGTGTTATGTTCATGGTGTTGTTCCATACATCACTTTGTTGTTCACTGTGCCCGTGTTATGTTCCTGGTGTTGTTCCATACATCACTTTGTTGTTCACTGTGCCCGTGTTATGTTCCTGGTGTTGTTCCATACATCACTTTGTTGTTCACTGTGCCCGTGTTATGTTCCTGGTGTTGTTCCATACATCACTTTGTTCACTGTGCCCGTGTTATGTTCCTGGTGTTGTTCCATACATCACTTTGTTGTTCACTGTGCCCGTGTTATGTTCCTGGTGTTGTTCCATACATCACTTTGTTGTTCACTGTGCCCGTGTTATGTTCCTGGTGTTGTTCCATACATCACTTTGTTGTTCACTATGCCCGTGTTATGTTCCTGGTGTTCCATACATCACTTTGTTGTTCACTATGCCCGTGTTATGTTCCTGGAGTTGTTCCATACATCACTTTGTTGTTCACTGTGCCCGTGTTATGTTCCTGGTGTTGTTCCATACATCACTTTGTTGTTCACTATGCCCGTGTTATGTTCCTGGAGTTGTTCCATACATCACTTTGTTGTTCACTGTGCCCGTGTTATGTTCCTGGTGTTGTTCCATACATCACTTTGTTGTTCACTATGCCCGTGTTATGTTCATGGTGTTCCATATACCCTGTGTTGTTCCATACACCACTTTGTTGTTCACTATGCCCGTGTTATGTTCATGGTGTTGTTCCATACATCACTTTGTTGTTCACTATGCCCGTGTAATTGTTCATGGTGTTCCATATACCCAGTGTTGTTCCATACACCACTTTGTTGTTCACTATGCCCGTGTTATGTTCATGGTGTTCCACATACCCTGTGTTGTTCCATGCACCACTTTGTTGTTCACTATGCCCGTGTTATGTTCATGGTGTTCCACGTATAACTTCTGGTGTTTCACAGACTCCTCTGCTATTCCGTACAGTCCGTTGCGGCCTTAAGTATTCCATACACTTCTGGTGTGTTTGTGGTGTTGTACACGCCCCTCTGTTGTGCATACACTTCTGGTGTGTTTGTGGTGGTGTACACGCCCCTCTGTTGTGCATACACTTCTGGTGTGTTTGTGGTGATGTACACGCCCCTCTGTTGTGCATACACTTCTGGTGTGTTTGTGGTGGTGTACACGCCCCTCTGTTGTGCATACACTTCTGGTGTGTTTGTGGTGTTGTACACGCCCCTCTGTTGTGCATACACTTCTGGTGTGTTTGTGGTGTTGTACACGCCCCTCTGTTGTTGCATACACTTCTGGTGTGTTTGTGGTGTTGTACACGCCCCTCTGTTGTGCATACACTCCAGGTGTGTTTGTGGTGATGTACACGCCCCTCTGTTGTGCATACACTTCTGGTGTGTTTGTGGTGGTGTACACGCCCCTCTGTTGTGCATACACTTCTGGTGTGTTTGTGGTGCTCTCTGCGCTCCTGTGTTGTTCCAAAATACCGCGGTGGTGTTCCATACACTCTTGAGGTGTTTGTGGTGTTAATACGCGTACGCACACACAAACACACACACACACTCTCTCTCTCACTCTCACTCTCTCTCTCTCTCTCTCTCTCTCTCTCTCTCTCTCTCTCTTTCTCTCTCTCTCTCTCTGTCAATTATGTACTTGGTACTGAATTAAACAAACATTTAAAATGTGTTTTGGCAAAATTCAGACTTGGTATCTGAGATAATCGTGCTTATGATTATCGTTATAAAATTTAATGATAACGGTCTCATTTATCAGTTACTTCTCGAGGCAGTTGATACCGATGCTATATTTTGTTTTTTCTTGTCCATAACATGGTGATACTAGACAAGAATTTGTCCCACAGAAACATTTTAGACAACCATGCATGATCAAATTAATTATGTAAATGGCATATAAGAACGAAAGATGTGTAAAACAGTTATTTTTCGTGAGGCATTTAGATTATGTGAGTTTATCACAGCTTAGGTCGTTGTTTGTCCTTCAATAAATTTCAGAAGTCTTCCTTATGTGTTAACGAAATCAAATAATAATTGAAATGTTTGATTTAAGATAGCAAACTAGAAAATTTGCTTCAGATAGATAGATATTTCCCATCAGTAAAATTTCTAGAAAATATGTAACCTTTGTGCACACCCTTTACAGGAACCATGAATTACTAGAATAAGGTCGTGAATGCGCTCTTTTTTCTGCCTGTCTGTCTGTCTGTCTGTCTGTCTGTCTCTCTCTCTCTCTCTCTCTCTCTCTCTCTCTCTCTCTCTCTCTCTCTCTCTCTTCCCTCTCTCTCACACACACACATACACACACACACACGCACACACACACACACACGCACACACACAACACACACACATACACGCGCGCGCGCGCGCGCGCACGCACACACACACACACACACACACACACACACACCACACCACACTCACACGCTTACACACAAAGAAACACATGCGCGCGCAAGCGCTCGCGCCCTCTTTTAAGTTTGGAAGAAGGCTAACGAACTAGGCAACAATTGTACAGAACATATATCAAAAGAGACACATCTAACTCGGTAACGAAGACGCAAGTCCAGACAACTATGAGCAATGTTGTTCATTCAGCGGGGAAACTCCGCGACCACGTCCAGGAATGGATTCTATAAGGTACACACGGTCCTTGACAGTTCTCTGGATTTGAAGCAGCCATCTCCAGGCCCTTAACATGCCTCAGACTGAGTAAGACCTTGAACACTGCGTTTGGAGATGCTTGAAAAGCCCATGTAACAGGTTCTTACCAACTTCTGTTATCACCTTGCCGTCGCGACAACAACCTCCACCCCCTCTCTTTTGCATGCCGCTCTTGGAGTCCGTTTTCTTGATTATTATTTGGGGTATGTTTGATTGATTGTTTGTTGAGGAAAAGGGGGCGGGGTGGAGACATGTCTCTGTTCATTGACTCCCCAAAAAGAAATCCTGTACTCTAGTTTCCTGGTTTTGTCTGGGGGTTTTTATGCCTGTCTTCTTTTTCTTCTTCTTCTTCTTCTTCTGCCACTTCTTCTTCTGCCTCTTCTTTTCCTTCTTCTTCTTCTTCTTCTTCTTCTTCTCGATGAAAAAACATTCTCGCGAGCGAGCGAGCGAGCGCGCGCGCGCACATGCACACGCACACGCACACATCATGAAAAATATGTTATGATTATTGATGCTAGGAATTTATTGCTGCTTACTGATAACTGATTGTTCGTTCTCGTTTTGCCTTATAACCTCATCATGTAAATGTAAAAGAAAGTACAAATGTTGATATTATTGGTGTATTGTAATTGTCTAGTTATCATCCTTAGCAGTTTGTTGTATGTTAATTTTTTACAAAAGGAATGTAACTCTCTCTCTCTCTCTCTCTCTCTCTCTCTCTCTCTCTCTCTCTCTCTCTCTCTCTCTCTCTCTCTCTCTCTCTCCCCTTCGATAGGAGGATCGCTTATTCCATATCTCTGTGTGCTGATTCTTATCTTCTTTGTAATCAGTTTCTGATTTGTTTGTTGTTTAAATCGTTTCTTTTTTTCCTTTTAAAGTTTTCTATGCCTTAACTGTTAATGGATTAACTTTTTAATGTTGTGAAGATATGGGTGTTTGTTAAAAGTTTTGTAAGTCTTAGTAGCTAGTCATACTTAGTCCCTTAACAGGGCAAGGGCCGGATGAAAAAAAAGCATGTGTTTGCTTATCTGTTACCCTTGGAAATAGAGATTATCATAATCATCATCATCATCATCATCATCATCATATCTCTCTCTCTCTCTCTCTCTCTCTCTCTCTCTCTCTCTCTCTCTCTCTCTCTCTCTCTCTCTCCTCTGTCCCCGCAGATTGCCAGGCAGCAGACGACAGTTTCCTCACCACCTCCGACTCCTCCCTCATCCTCCACAACAGCAGCATCGGCAGCAACAGCGGCGACTATCATCACAGCAACAACAACAGCAGCAGCATTAGCAGCAGTAACGACCAGCAGCTTCTTATTCAGAAACTACGAGAGGAGAACGCGCGTCTCGAGAACCAAGTTCGCCTTCTGTGCCAGGAAGTGACGTCATTACGGGCCGCTGGAGGAGGGGGCCGAAGTGCGGAGGGGGGAGAGGGTGGGGAAGGGGCACAGCCGACGTCTGAACCCCCTCACCCTCCTCCCCAATCCCCAGCCCCCTCATGTCCAAGTTTCGGGGAGCTCAAGTTGGAGCTGATACAGGCCCGACAAGAGCTCAACAGAGCCAAGGAAGCATTGCAAGGTGGGTCAGTCTCTCTGTCTGTCTGCCAGTCTGTCTGCCAGTCTGTCCGTGTGAAATGATCTGTTGTCGTAAGCTCTCTCCCGGTTCTGTATTTTTTTTTAAAATTTTATTTCGAACATTAGCATAATACAAAGACAGATAAGCAGAACATAAATGTTTTCTGCCTGTTAACCACACTCGCACATTATCGCTTACCGTGGCAAAGCCTACAGATGTCAGACGTTAACATGTGGCATACCTCATGATAGCGTAAGTCTTCAGATACGCACTGGAAGGACTCCCTATTTTAATTCATGCCTGTAGAAGAAAGACCTTGCCTGGGACTCGCGTTCAGTCGATCGCCGACACGCAGCTTAATCACATTCCTTTGGCAGATAAACTTCTCTTTGACAGAGCCAAGGAAGCATTGCAAGGTGGGTCAGTCTCTCTGTCTGTCTGCATGTCTGTCTGCCAGTCTGTCAGGCAGACAGGTGATTGTACACGTCTAATTAAAATAACGATTTTCTCATTAGAGTGCGATTTTAAAAAAGAAAAAAAAGGGAGGAGGTTGAGGAGTAGTTAGAGAGTGTGTGGTAGGAAACACGAAAGGTAAAGGGAGAGATCTGAAAGGTCCAAAAATCAGCATACCTTGCGTCAGCAAGCCGCACTTACATGCGAGAAAGACTTCATTCACTCGGTTTGAAACTATATGCTGAACAGGTACATCGCCTTTGCTGATAAATATATTGATACTAAGTAATGATAGTACCATTGATTTAACAATATCACTATAGGAGCTGGATAATGCCGCCCATTTGTTGCGAAACAAAAATGCGTCTGTTGATCTGGATGGGATCTCCTCATGCACTATGTTAGACCACATGCGAGAAAACCAGTTAGTTCAACTGTGAAGAGACGCAAGCTGATATGGTTTGGGCACAACAGTCGATACACCAGTCTGTCCAAAACAATTATGCAAGGAAGGCACCATCGAGGGCGGGAGAAGAACAGGAAGACAGCGGAAGAACATGGTATGAGAACATCAAAGAATCGACCGGACTCCATACACGTGAGCTGCTGCCGGCGGCTGCTGACAAGAGACAGATGGAGGGGAGGTTGCGTCTGCGGTCCTCAGGTTTCCCCAACGACTACTTCTGTAGTTATGGGCCTGAGGTGAGGTGATGTCAAAATACCGGGAATGCGGACAAATCCCAGATACATAGACAACTTATCAAAGCGGTAGGTATTGACTCTGTGGACATACTCCCTGTTTGTGGTCGCGGCACTGTCAGGCTGTTGGTCTGCTATGGGCTGGCCGTGATGTCTGGCCCCTGTCTCTGAAGCAAACTGGTACAACACTGATGCCTATAGCTATGCTGGATCGATGAAAAAGAAACTTAGGTGGCATTGATGCACCAACACAGGGGTTCATCCCGTGAGTTTTGTGCTCGTGTGTGATGGACAGAAGGGAAAACACGTAGACGTTTAAAGTCCAAGAGTTTCCATGTGTTTCGTACAAAAATAGTAATCGACGAACCGTTCCAGGGCTGGCACTGGAAGCGTCTAATGATAGTGACTATGGACCTAGCTGCTGGAGTGCAGACAACTAGCAGTAAACTTTTCCGGTCCGTACGGACTGATATTCAGTTCCATCTGTTCCGGAGACTCTACACAGCAAAGGCCGGTGCGCAGATTGGATGCTAGTTACATTATAACCTTTAAAGAGCGTTGAGACTGTCAACCTCGGGGTATGTCAGTGGAGGAAGGATTAGCGCACAGCCCAAACACACTCACAGCTTGCTTACAATCTCATTCATATATCATGCATTCGTCACATCAAACCACTAGTAAAGTCTATAACTTTACTACACATGATCATAGAACGAAACATCAATGCATATGGAATCAAACAAAATAAAACATTCTCTCTTTCCTTGAACTTCACAAAACCATTTATCTAAATCATCATTAACTAACCCGGGTATAAATAGATTTCTACTTTACCTGGCCAGGTGATCTTAAACTATTCACGAATCACTGTCTTTTCTTTTCCTTTTTTTTTTCTTTGTTTCTTTTCACTGTCACTTTCACAAGCACGACACAACTGCTGGCACTGGTCAGGTTAGACTGCTGGCACTGGTCAGGTTGGTCTGCTGCACTGGCGTTGGCCTGTGGTTCTGCTTGACGAAGTGACGCTGCCAGGTATGAGGTCGAACCCCGGTTCAGATTGAACAGTGACTATTAGACATCGATCTGTTCTCCTTTCTTTCTTCCTGCATTAACGCATTGCACTCTCTCTCTCTCTCTCTTCTAGTCTGCTCTATCAAATGGACATGGTTGCTTTTCTTTTCTTTTTCTTTTTCTTTTTTTTCTCTTCATCAGTTAGCAACTCTCTCTCTCCACATCTCTCCTTAGTCCTTCCTCTGCAGACTCTATCTCGTGCTAATGCCTCAACTTGGTTCTCTTCTCTCCCCTCATCTCTCTGCTCTTCTCTCGTCAGAGCCTACACCCAGAACGTCTTCCTCTCTGTCTGTTTGTTCGTTCTCTCTACCTCACTCACGCATTCCTATCTTATCTTAAACCCATCTGTCAAAGGGCGAGTACCATTGGTCAGTATTTTCGCGCCTTCTACTGAGGTTGCCTCCCCTCTCATTTCATTGGATATGTAAATCATGACGGTCACATCTACCTGCCTTGCTCTCTGTGGTGGTCAATGGTCATTTAATTAATTAGCTAGATTTCACCCCCACTACACAGTACCTTCCCCCTCTCCCTTTCCGGCAACGTCGCCTTAATTGTGGACACTGGTCCTACAAATTGGCTGGATGAGTCTGGCCCAGGCGCCGAGACCCCTCTGACCAGACATCGAGGCGTCGGTCAAGCGGCTTAGTCTGTCTGGGTGGACAGTACCGTCTCCGTGGAGCCTCTCCGCTATGCCTAATTGGCTGACCCGACTAATGAGGCCGTCTACCTGGCGCCCAGAATATTTGACTTTGGGCTTATGCCCGGTTGAGCTGGCTGGCGACTGACCAAGACTCCGGTCTTTCTTCTTTTGTCCATGACAGAGACCCCTTGGTCCATTCTGTGTGATAAACCATTCCAGCATTTAACTCCTTTGTACTGAGTGTTAGAAAAAGTGCGATCAGTGTGACCAACAAAAACCATACACACACGCGCGCGCATGCGCGCGCGCGCACGCACACACACACACACAAACACACACACACACACACAATTCACTGCAAATCCCACGAAGAGACTAATCCAAGGTGTTTCACATGATGTGTGGGTTTTTTTCCGAAGTCCATAGTTTATATTTGATTTAACTTAAACATGATTGGTGATCAATGTCATTGTAGATCATTCTTTTAACAGATGACACTAGCTAGCTATCTTTAAATTCTGGGTGGAATTTTGTTTTAATTCGAGCATAAGTGTGTTGGCGGTTTTGTTTTGTTTTGTTTGTTGTTGTTTTTGTTTTTTTACTGATCTGCAACCTTGATGTGGCCTCTGTGGTCGGCTTGGCGATAAACAGCCTGACCAGTGACTGGGGAAACGGCGGGCACAAAATGGGCTGATGTAGTCACGTGGAAAAGGGGACACTGATTTGTTGTGCAGTGGTTGGTAACTCTGTCCTCATTCATACAGTAAACAACCAAAAAACTGTAAAGTTGTGTTATTATAGCCCAGCCGACCACACAGACCCATTTTAGGGCGGTCAGGCTCAAGCGGGAAATGACGTCACATCCTGAACAGGTCCGATCATCACAAATAATCATACCCTGAAACAGAAACGAACAATAAAAAGAATTAATGACATAGTAGCCAAACCACTGACATGTTTGTGGAATGTAAAACTGGGCTGTACTGAGAGCGTCAGGTATTCCCCTCGATTACCCACTCCCAAGCTTTAAAAACGTTAAAACGTCAATGAAAAATCATTTAAATCCAATAGAAATGCATTTTAAAACCATTTGGACAAATAGACACGGCAGTATGGACGGCTAGTGTCCACACTGGACGGTGTGAACAGTTTTCAGTACTTAGTCTCCAGGTAACAAGCAAAGAAAGAAACAAACAACAAAAAAGAGAGGGAGAAAAAAGAAAGAGAACCCTACCATGTCATAAACTGTCATCATAAATAAAGGTAACTTAAAAGACCGGAGAATGGTCCACAAAGGCAAACAACAACAACAACAGAGGACGACAGTAAGGAAAGACAAAAATTAATTTTAGAAAAAGGCAGTGTCGAAGAGAGTAACAGAAAAGATGGAGTTACTTGCACAGAATTACCAGAATTGGGATAACTGTTTAAAGTGAAAGAACCCCCGGCACCCCCTTGGAGACATCAACACAAATTTCGCCTTCATTGTGAGAGTCGTGTACCTTCAATAGTCTCGCAGTGGCAATGAAAGTTTCCTTCTTTATAGACAGTTTATTATTTTCCTCATTTTACTTTATTTCAGATTCCGTTTAATACCTATCGTTGGCCCATCAACCTTAGTAGTATCGGTCTAATGTATAATGTTCCAATCCCTCTGTTGCAGCCATGAAGGGCGACCGGAAACGACTGAAGACGGAGAAGGTAGAGCTCTTGCATCAAATGAAACAACTCTACGTCACCCTGGAGGACAAGGAGTCCGAGTTACGGGACTTTATCCGCAACTATGAGCAGCGCGTGCAGGAGAGTGACGAAAGCATCAAACAGGTGAGAGGCTGGGCACAATGTCACGTGCGAGTCTCGTTTGCTCGTGGTAGCCTCTCAGTTGTTCCTAGCTTGATCAGTTCTCCGCGAATGAAACGGCTAGGGGCTTGTTTTGCTTTGTGTGTACGTTTTCATCTTGATCTTGTTCTCCTTGTTATTATTCTTGTTGTTGTTAATGTTGTTGTTCTTGTTGTTGTTAATGTTGTTGTTCTTGTTGTTGTTGTTCTTCTTCGTTTTCCTCTTGTGTTGTGCACCATGCTATGTCTCCCTTAAGGATATTCAAAGATGAACATATTTACATCTGGTTTGTTGTAACGACTGTCTCTCCGTTGTTTACGAAAGACAGCTTAGCATGAAATTTAGTGTTTATCTTTTTGTTCATTAAATCTATTGGGGTCATGGTTGGAATGCTCTAAATAAATTTAGAAATCAATAATTATTTATGTTTGAAAAGAAATATTTTTACAATGTTAATTATTTCTGATTTGACTGTCTTGAACCCAGATATGGTATCTGAGGTCGGCTTACCAGCAAACGATGTCATGACCGGACCAAGACTTTTTTTTTATATTCTGAGAGTTTTTGAAAAGTCTGTTGGTATTAAGAATGAGGACTGTGTGACAGAATGATAGGTTTGAGGGTTTAAAGTGACATTGTTTTAAGTCGCATTTCATTGGGGGGAATGCCACTGTGATACCTTCTTTTTGGTTTTAGTTGTTCTGTGTTGCCTAGCATTTATTTGATTTGTGTTATCAGAAAATGACATCTGGAAGTGCGTGTAATGAAACTGATGAAATGGGAAAGGGAGAAGGAATGCATGTTATGTTTGATGTTTCGTTCTGTCTTTCTTTCCTTGATTTTCTCTCGGCGTTTCTTTCTTTCTGTTCTTCATGTTCTCTTTCATTCTTTCATTTTTCTCTGTGTGTGTGTGCGTGTGTGTGTGTGTGTGAGGTAAAGACACAATTGATAAGCTTAAAACCTCCACCGATCATCTCACTCGCTCATCATGAAGAGAGAGAGAGAGAGAGAACTGATCAGTTTAAAACCTCCACCGATCATCACACTCGCTCATTATGAATACGATGAAGACCACGTTCATGAATAAAACAAACTGACATACGGAAACTGGACTGTCGACTTCGTGAATTTGTTTTATGGAGAAAAAAAAGTATTTGACGACTAGAGTTTAGGGGGTGGTTGGTTGGTTGTTTCTTCGTTTTTAACTGGTAGTGAAAAATGGTCGGAAGGTGAGACACGCGCAACGGACTCCGTATTGCAAGGTGAATTTGATACCTTTCGGCAGTGACTCACGCATCAACACAAGGCAGTTCTGTTAAAAGGCCGGAAAGCATTAAAGGTATTGGAGGGGGGTCTTTCATTTCAATGTGTTTCTGTGTGTACAAAAAACAGGGGTGGGGGGAGAATCGATGGTAGGTGGGTTTGTGTTGTGCGTGGATGTGTGTGTGCGCGTGTGTGTGTGGGGGAGAGAGAGAGAGAGAGAGAGAGAGAGTATGTATGAGCCAGCAGCGAGAGAGAACACAATCATTATAATTATACGAGTAATACACATCTATTAATGAAGACTTAATATGAATATCAACGGACCAAATAACCTTTTTTTCTGCAACGAAGCGCCTCTTTAAAGTATTAATATTCAGCTTATCGTTTTTGAGTGTGAGTGACTGAAGTCTTTCTAAGTGTGTCATCTATTAATATTCAGCTTATCGTTTTTGAGTGTAACTGAAGTTTTCTAAGTGTGTCATCTATTAATATTCAGCTTCCCGTTTTTGAGTGTGAGTAACTTAAGTCTTTCTAAGTGTGTCATCTAAAGATGCTAAGAATACGGTCTTTTTTTTTCTTCACCTTTTTAGTTGTTTGCCGTGTTTTCTCTGGGTAAATTACCGTTCTTTCTCTGTATGAATTATTGACTTCTCCTTTACAGAGTCCTTAATGTAATTTTCTTAAAGAGTACTTAAGATCACTTGAAATTTTCAATTTTGATGCCTCCCTTCATCTATCCTGTCACTCCGTGTTCATTATCGATCTTACCCTTATCTCTCCTACCTCCCCTTTTTAATGAAAGAATTTTCGTGTAAATGTAGATCATTTTAACGAGATCAACAATCGTCTGCACGTGCGGCGGTGCGTTAAAGCAAAATTCCTTCCTTCCCGGGAGTAGGCAGCTGATATAGGGGTTTGTGCTATTGCAAGAAGTGGAAACCATTTAATCAGAGCTGGACTGCAAAAAGCTGATTCGTTGCCAGTTCTCCATTTTATCTTAAAAACGTGTATCACGGCTGATGAAATGTATTTTTCAAAAAAGAACAGGGATAGATTTTTCCAAATGGATCCACCACTGTACACTGGCTTTTCTTGGAGAGGGAGAGAGAGAAAGTGTGTGTGTGTGTGTGTGTTGTGAGAGAGAGAGAGAGAGAGAGAGAGAGAGAGAGAGAGAGCATAAAATACGATAGAATGCACAAACTGTTGCCAGCTGTTCCTTCAAATGATGGTCGTATGTTTGTTAGAAAGATGATACACGACTATCAGTGGGAAATTGTGATAAGGACTTCCATTTCGATGTGTACCAGCTGAATGCGTAAGGATTATATCAGAAATAAGTACTTGGTAATTGGGTAAACGTGGCATTGAGAGAGAGAGAGAGAGAGACGGATTACTGGAAAAACAAACTGTTCATTTCAAAGACATCAAACATATAGAAGTATCCAGTTTAGAATTCATTAGATGTACAGTTTAAGTCCGTATTGGTTTAACAGGCGCATGTAATTCTCTGCTCAGATCTCGGCATTTCAGTTTAAACTTGTCCACACTATGTTTTTTTAGTCGTGTTGTTCGTTCTTTCATTCGAATGTCTGATAGTTGTTGAAATATGTTTTATGAAAACCCAGACCGCCCATTTATGGACCCTTCATCACCACACAACTCAGAACTCGGTACTGCCATTTGCTGGGTGGTTGACATATCCATCTGTTTTGACAAGGCAATAAGCCCTGCAGTTGAACAGCACGTGAAACCCATCGTCACCGTGTTGCGCACAAAATGGGGTAACAGCAAACAGCTCGGTGCAACATCTTGTCGATCCGACAGTTTGTGTGCAGGAGAGAAAGAAAGAGAGGGGAGGGGGGGGGAGGAGGAGAGTGTCGAGCGATCGAGCCAGCAACTGTCACGTTGATAGAGACAAAGAGGACAGAGCGATACAATTAGCCATCTGTGATCCCCGATCTCATCTATGATCGCGGTCAACCCAACCGTCAAAGTGTGTGTGGGAGGGGGGGGGGGTAGAAGGGAGAGGGATCGCTGGGAAGGGTGAGGGGTTGGGGCCAGGTGTTTGTCGGCCTTCGATGTTGTCAGTGTGACCTGTTGACCTAGAATGGTAGTGGGGGGGGAGAGGGAGTGGGGATGGTGAGATGGAGGTCGATGGATTGCTGGAGGCATTTCAATGCAGCGTTACTATACTGTGCGATAGTGTCTGTTGTCTTAGATTGTCATCAACCCTTCCCCCCCCCACCTCCCCCCTCTCCCCCCCCCCCCTCCACCTTTCCCCTTCTCTATACCAAATTGTATCTCTGCCTTCTGGACAGTTTCTGCTGTTAGTTAACTCCTTTCTGTCGTTTTCTTTAAATTTGCATCCTTTTCATCATTTTTTTAATTTTTTTTTTATTGTTGCCCATTTTTTCACAGTCGCGCACTGTTTGTCTTGCCTTTGTGGCCCGTTCTGTTCTTGATTCAAACGATCTCACCAGATTTTGGTCTGGTAGAATTTACAAGATGGCAGTCTTTCATCCTAATCCGGAAACTAGGCGGTGAGACAGAATACACTGTACAGAAAGGACGCCAGCCGCTCTTTCTGCAGCGTCTGAATGACTTTCTATGTTGTGGTTGCATTCAAATATTTTAAGAACATTTCTTTTGTACTCTTTGTTGATGTAAACTGGGGGCTTGAAAATAAAATTAAGCGGAATTCTTGGCGCGCTCCCAACAGTCTAGCTGTATCTGCCTTAGGGTGTCAATAGATATGTTATAGATTTAATACACATCATTTCAAAGTAGTTACATGTATTTACTGATGTTCTATACAGGACAGGACTCCTTTTCACCAGGGGCGACTGCCCTAAACAAGCCCTGTAAGATGAGCTGGGCTGTTCTAATACTAAAACTACACTGGTAGATTCGTCCTATGCCGTACTTTCGATCGAAGAATCCCCTTCCAGTTTTCATCCATCTCGCTCTTCCAGGAATTGAACCCATGACCTGGAGATAGAGAAACACGTGTTTTTGACCGCTTGGCAATCTCCGCCATTGGTAGTATCATCGTTTTTGTTGTTGTTGCCATTTTTGAGATGATGAAGTTTTGAGTTGGTTGTATACGGAGGAGGTATCGGAGATTGGGCAGAAATCGGTGATCATCCGTATAGATTATGCGGGTATCGCCATCGACTTCGTAATCATTGTTACTGTAAGGATGTTTTCAGACGGTGGTAGAGAAGGAGAAATTGGGTAGAGTAAAGTGAGGTGGTCGTTTTTTGTTGCCATGCGTTCATTTGGAGTTAGAGAAGAAAGAATCTGGGGGAAAGAGAGAGAGAGACAGAGAGAGAGGGGGAGAGAGAGAGAGAGAGACTCAAAAAAAGGTCACCGTCATCGTCGATGTCGTTATCGTTTTCATGATGCTTTTATTATTCTCTCTTGCCTCATCTTCCGTAGTGTCCTAGCGGTCTTTACTCCTACGCTGCTCATTCCGGTTCCCTAATACACACACGGATAGGTTTGTCCCGTCCCGCTACCGGCAATCCCCCCGGAACAATCGATATCGGAAGTCCACGATGAAACCCATTAGAGGCGACGCTGCACTGCCGCAGACTCTCGTTGTGTGACGATTGATGGAAACCACTTCTGACTCGTTGTTATCGTTGCTGTGGTTGTGATGCTGTTGCTGTGGTTGTGATGTTGTTGCTGAGGTGGTGACGTTGTGGTTGTGATGTTGTTACTGAGGTGGTGATGTTGCCGTGGTGGTGATGTTGTGGCTGTGGTTCCGATGTTTTCAGCTGGCCTTGGAGAAGGAGGAGTCGGAGCGAGAGAAGTGGGAGATCATCAAGAAAGCCCGGAGTCTGCAGAACGGGCCGTGGTCCTCAGAACGCAGCTAGACGCCAGGGACATCACCATTAAGGAGCTGCAGGAGGAGCTGGCCCAGGTGTGTCACCGTGTGTGTGTGTAGTGTGTGTAGTGTGTGTGTGTGTGTGTGTGTGTGTGTGTGTGTGTGTGTGTGTGTGCAGTGTGTGTTTGAGTGTGTGTGGTGCGTATCTGTGTGTGTTTTGTGTGTGTGTGCAGTGTGTGTGTGTGTATTTGTGTTGGGGAGGGTGTGCGTGTGCGTGTGCTCACATTTATAATAGTAAGGTGTCGTGTTATACCACTGCGAAAAGTTTTCAATATATTTGTAGGCTGCCAGAGTGTTGAGGAGAAGCGCCATAAGCCTCGGCTTCACCATTGTCACCATCATCATCATAACTGTCATTAGAGTAAGAATGAACAAGTTTGTGCTCAGTCAGCGTTTACTCCTTTATTAAGAGAAGAAAATCCTTTGACGGAAAACCTTTCTGATTTATGTCTTGGAGGTCCTTTCCGCCAGTAGTGTTGTTTCCTCTGGCGGTGGTAAATGTGGATATTGCTGTCTGCTTGCTTTTGTGTAACGCAAAATTGTGCGTTCACGATCATCTTCTGCTTCTTCTGTTTCATGTGTCCTAATGCACGCAGTGTGTGGTTTTAACCTGCGGTGGGTAAGAACAAGCATCGCTGTACGCGACCCTTTAAAGGGCTTTTGACACATCACAAGAACAAGCGTTTTAGGTGTGGGTTTGACTGTCCTCAAGGAGGGTCACAGGGTGTATGCTAGTTCATATACGCCTCACCGCACTTCCCCCTTATCACTGTATCTGAAGACGTTGGCTGTTGTGCAGAGGGCAGGGTGAGTGTGGGACGTGAGTGGGTGGAGAGGGTGTTCTGTGTGAGGGTACTTCGACATTCGTGAAGGTTTTCTGACAGCGATAGTTGTTCTGGTGAGTTTACGATGAGCAAGTATGAGATGTGTTTTGGGTGGGGAAGGGGTTTAACGACGGCATCATGAGTTCAGTCTGATCACGATGGTTGGGGAGGAGGAGGGGTGGGGGTGGGGGAGGTGCTGTCTCACCCTCTCTGTCCCTTCAGTTGCAACTGTGACAGGACAGAATAGTTGCCCATGTAGACTATTTGTCTGTCTGTCTGTCCCTTTCTCTCTCTCTCTCTCTCTCTCTCTCTCTCTCCTCTCTCTCTCTCTCTCTCCCTCCCTCTCTCTCTCCCTCTCTCTCTCTCTCTCTCTCTCTCTCTCTCTCTCTCTCTCACTCTCTCTCTCTCTCTCTCTCTCTCTCTCTTCTCTAAGAGTCGACGAATTCCACCTAGTAACTTCATCCTTTGCTGAGACACAGTTCTATTCAGCCGCTTCGCAGCAGGAAACACAGCCTGGCTGACACTTCCTGGCTTTCATAAATTAGCCTGACAGACGCGCCCTTGGAAGTGGGCCTTCTCGACCGGCGAGACTAATTGATACCACATGGTCAGTCGTGGACTCTCTGCCTCCAGATTAGGGAACTATTTTGGACTGAGGAATGACCCCATAACACTGTAAACAGGCTTTCAGCCAATGATTCCGGGGCAATGTAGGAATATGTGGCGTGGGGACAGAGAGGAAGTAGTCCCAAGTGTTGAGATATACTTTCTTTTGCATCGGAAATTGGAAGAAGGCAGACGTGTAGAAAGACTTGTGCAGAAGATAGCCTCTATGATGTATTGAAAGCGAAGTTGTAGATGTACTGAGACAGATGTCAAGAAAAATGAGAACAAGACGGCTCCTATGAATTGTGTGAAAATACTGATGGAGTAGACGCGCATTGGGTTGCATCACTGCTGTATGAAGATGACCGATGAGTGAAGATGCGCTCTGGGCGAGAGTCACTGCCCCAGGATGGTTGGCACGATTTGATGTAGAATAAAAAAGGGAAAATGGAGAGTAGCAAGCTGGCGTGTTGAGAAGGATGTCCTCCCTATCCCCTCTCCACCGCAGGCACCATACCTAAAACCCTGCCCCACTCCACCTCCTCTCCCCACAAGATGGCGTCGCCGACAGGATGGACAGCCAACCCTGGGGCGCGGGGAAGAACGCCTCGACACGATGGACAAGAATGTGACTGCGCCCGGACCTGGTGAAGTACAGCATGTGAAAAAAGACTGTCGACATCCTATATGTGAAAGGATAAGATAATTAGTTCCATGTAAATGGTTCAGAGTGATGTTAGTGTATGTAAACAATTTTGTATGAACTGGAATGTGTGCGTGAAAGGCTGTTAGAAAACCCTCTTCGATTGTTTATTATTGATGATTGAGAATCAAAAGTCATGTCAGAGTCCGAGACGGAAGAATGCAGTATGAGGCTCGAGGACTTAGCACAGGAGCTGCAGGCTCTAAAGCAGCAGCAGAGGTAGTGGTAATACCCAAAGAGCGCACCATTACCAGGTTCTCAGGAGATGCCCGACAGGTGAGGGTGGCTGACTTCAGAGAGCAGATCGAGGCAGCCTGGAAAGCGCAAGATATCACCAGGAAAGAGGACAAGATCCAGTTTCTCCTGTCCCATGTTTCGACCGCGGTTCGGGAAGAAGTGGCATGTCACCCGCCCGCCGCTAGGGGAACACCAACCAAGATCCTGGCCATATTGGAGGAGGTTTATGGCGACAAGAGATCGGTCTGCCAACTCCTGGCAATCTTCAATTCTATCCACCAGCGGCAGGGGAGACAGTCAGGGCCTACTCCAGCCGGTTGAATAGGTCCTTCCAGAGCTCCAGGAGAAACAGAGGAAAGATGGACAGAGCCCATGAGCGACAAGGTGCTAAGGACCACTTCATCGCCCAGCTCCACGATGTTCTCCTGGTAAGGCAGCTAAGGGAGAAGACCTTCGAGGATACTGAGCTGTCTTTCTATGATGCCCGGGAAGCAGCCATCCGATGGCAGGCCGACGAAGAGGAGAAGCCGAAGGTCCCAGTCCAGACTGCTGCCGCAACCACCACCTCCCCTGCAGAGCTGAGCATCCTAGTCCAGGAGTTGAAGAACCTCAAGGATGAGATGGCGGCCATGAAAGACCAGCTGGCCCGACAGCAACAACAACACCGGACAGCGGGGCCCACACCATCCAGGCCCAGATGGGAATTCACGCCCGACGGAAAGCCCATCTGCTACAAATGCCAAACAGCGGACACATCGGACGGAATTGCCCGAAACGCTCGGGAAATGGGACCCCTCTGCAGAAATGAGTCCAGCTGCAGAGGAGGGAACAGGGACTCACTGGGAAAGTTGGTAGGACCAAGTCCAATGGTTACCATTAAGGTTAATGGCAGGGAACTCCCTGCACTGATTGATACAGGCTCACAGGTGTCTATGATTTCGGAGAATGTATTCAATCAGCTGTTTGGAGCCAGTGGATTTGGCCTTAGGCAAGCCCCAGATCTGCTCCGGGTAACAGCAGCTAATGGGATTGAGGTGCCCTATGTTGGTACTTTGAGGCCGACGTAGAGATGTATGGGCAGGTCGTAAGTGACCGAGGCATTCTCATTAGGAAATGCCAGACATACACTTCTCAGGGAATGGACCATGCTCCAGCGATACTAGGCATGAATGTCCTCCAGGAATTGCGCCAGGGACCTGTTCGCTGCTGCCCATCAGAGGATTTGCCAGAGTGGCCAACGGGGAGCCAGCGTACATCCCGCCGCGCTCCATAGCCACGGTCAGGGCCACTGGCATTGGGAACAGGGGGGGCAGACAACAGCCAACAGAAATCCTGGTGGAGTCCTTGGCGGACGGCCCATGCAAGGGATTGATGGTGGCCAGCACACTGAGCTCTGTAATAGGCAGCAGCTTCTTTGTGCAGGTGGCCAACATCTCAGATGAAGGAATAATGCTAAGGCCAGGCACGAGGATAGGGACTGTGCAGCTGCCACAAGGAGAGGTCCCGTCAGGACATGTATCGGTGGAGGCCAGCTGCAACAGAATCCACGTGTCAAACAATCCCGCCAGACCCAACATGACCTCCGGACCTTGTCCAGTAGACCTGGACGATGTAGACTGCAATGCTGAGGAGAAGCAGAGACTGAAAAGGGTTTGGGTGATGGCCAATGCTGATCTGTTCTCAAAGGACGATCAGGATGTTGGCTTCACGGATCAGGTCACGCACAAACTAAGATTGAAGGACGACATCCCAGTCAGCACCACCTTCAGGAGGATCCCACCTTCTCAGATCCAGGAAGTGAAAGACCACATTCAGAGCCTCCTGGACAAGAAGATCATCCAGAAGAGTTCCAGCTCTTATGCATCTGGAGTGGTGATAGTCCGAAAGAAGGATGGATCCATCAGGCTGTGCGTGGACTACAGACGTCTGAATGCCAAAACCATCCCAGATGCATACCCCTTGCCCAGGATCGATGATTCCCTTGATGCGCTGGGTGGAGCCAAGCTGTTCTCCACCCTGGACCTTGCCAGCGGATATCATCAGGTCGCTATGAGTCAGGAGGAAACCGAGAAAAGACGGCGTTTATCACACCGTTTGGACTGTTTGAGTATCTGCGCATGCCCATGGGCCTCTCAACGGCACCAGCTACATTTCAGAGACTCGTGCAGTCTACGATGAACGACCTTACATTCCAGATCCTCCTCGTATACCTCGACGACCTGCTGGTATACAGTCGCAGCTTTGATGAACATCGGGAGCGGCTACAGATTGTTTTTGATCGGTTGAGAGAGGTAGGCCTCAAACTGAACCCCAAGAAATGCGTCTTCGCTCGCCACCAAGTAGAGTACCTGGGGTATACGGTCTCAGGAGCAGGCATCGCGACCTCTGACAGTAAGATCAAGGCAGTGGCTAGTTGGCCAGTTCCCCACACCCTGAGAGAGCTCAGATCGTTTTGGGATTCGCCAGCTATTACAGACGGTTTGTGGAAGGTTTCAGCAAGATCGCCCAACCTCTGAACCAGCTTGTGTCCACCACATACCAGAAGGACAAGGGGAAGAATCGGAAGAGCAAACATGCGTCCATTTCAGCAGATTGGGACAGCCGATGCCAGGAGGGATTCCAGAACCTGAAAAAAGCCCTCACTACAGCGCCAGTGTTGGGATATGCGGACTTTAGTGCCCCCTTCATTTTGGAGACTGACGCTAGCTGGACGGTTTGGGAGCTGTTCTCTCCCAAGAGCAAGATGGCAAGCGCCGTGTCATCGCGTATGCAAGTCGGTCGTTACGTCCAGGTGAACGGTCGATGAAGAACTACAGCAGCATGAAGTTGGAGCTGCTAGCAGTGAAGTGGGCCATGAGTGACAATTCCGTCACTACCTGATCGGAGCCCAAACTGAAATATACACTGACAACAATCCCCTCAGCCATCTCCAAACAGCCAAGCTGGGAGCTGTTGAACAAAGATGGGCTGCAGAATTGGCTTGTTTTGACTTTACCATCAAATACAGGTCTGGCAGAGAAAACAAGAACGCTGATGCGTTGTCTAGATTTCCCACGGAGAAACCACAAGGGGGCGCCCAAGGGAAAGAAGAATGGACGGCCGTCTCATGTGGACAAAGGCCCAGACTACAGGAAGCTTCAAGATGGCAGTACACCCGGCAGTGGTGTCTGAGCTGAATGACATAGCACAGGTACAGAAGACAGAACCATCTGATGCCAGCATGGAAGCCAGTCCTTTTCCTTCCATCACCCCCCAGGAATGGAGCCAGGCACAGAGTGAAGACCAAGTCATCAGCACCATCCTGCCATATGTGACTGGGAGAAGAAGCTGACAAAGAGGGAAGCAGCAAGATTCGATCCTCGAGCTCGTGCTTTGTCTCGTCAACTTGGCAAACTTAGAGTACAACAAGGCATCCTGTACAGAAAGATGAAAGACCCCATTCATGGACCCATAGACCAGGTGGTTGCCCCAGAGATACTACAAGGCACGCTCCTCAGGCTGTCGCACGACCAGTTTGGGCACCAGGGCCCAGAGCGCACCTTGCAACTACTCAGACGCCGGTGTTCTGGCCTCACATGCACCTGGACGTGGAGGAGTGGTGCCAGAGATGTGAAAGATGCCAGCTCGCGAAGAAGACCACCATGAAGACACACACTCCCATGGGACAACCTCCTCGCCACCAAGCCCCTCGAGGTCATATCAGTTGATTTCACCGTATTGGAACCAGCCAGGGAAAGGAAAAGAGAATGTCCTAGTGATCACAGATATCTTCACGAAGTACACTGTGGCCATCCCTACCCGTGATCAGACAGCAGAGACAGTGGCTAAGACCCTGATCAAAGAATGGTTTGTGCACTATGGAGTGCCACAGAGAATCCACTCAGACAAAGGCCGTTGCTTTGAGGGAGACCTCATCGTGCAGCTCTGCAACCACTATGGGATCAGCAAGTCCAGAACGACTTCATACCATCCGGAAGGCAATGGACAGTGCGAACGGTTCAACAGGACCATGCACAACTTGTTGAAGGTGTTGTCGTCAGAGCAGAAGCAGAGATGGACAGAGCATCTTGGAGAGCTAGTGTACATGTACAACTGCACACCAAAATGCCTCCACAGGATTCTCTCCATTCTATCTACTGTTTGGAGAGAACCACGTCTTCCCCTGGATCTGTTCCTTGGAGAAGGGACGTCAGACTGGAATCCTGTGCCACCCGTAGAGTGGCTGAGTGATCACCTGAAACGCCTCCGGCTGGTCCACGACACAGCGGGGAGCGTGCAAGGAAAGAGGCGGACAAGAGAAAGGCAAGAAGTGACCAGGGTAATACTGAGTCAGATCTGAGGCCAGGAGACAGCGTTGTCACCAAACAGCACTACAGGAGTCGGTGCAAGATCCAAGACTTTTGGGGGAAAGGATCTTCACAGTCACTGAGGTACCAGACCAAGTGGTGGGCCATACACCATCCGCCCCAGAGATGGCCTGGACGGTCCCAGAAAGGTGAATCGAAGTGAAATACGACGATTCTTTGCCCCACCAACAGCCAGGGCCATGGGTACAGCGGACCTTCAGCCGATCGCTGAAACAGAAGCGGAATTGACAGATGTGAAATACCTTGAGTGGCACATAGTTGGGCCACAAAGACCACAGTCCCGCATACCGATTCGCCGGGCCGTCCAGTCCAGACCCTCGGTGACAGCAACTGTCAGGGCGCCCATCAGGCTCCCGCGTCTCTAACACGCACACCTGTAGCACTCTCCGCCGATCTGGCCGGAGTAACAAAGGTGTGAGACACGTGATAACGTAGTGACGATGGCGCCAGAGAACAATGCCATATGTTATGAAACCATTTTTGGGAGGTTTCATTTTTGCTGGGAAGCTGTTATTTTTTAGTGTGCTCCATATTTTTTTGTGTGTGTGCCCCAAATTGCTATACATGTATTTTTGTGTGTGTGCTCCAGATTGCATTTTTTTGTATTCCGGGTTATTATAATTGCTTGTGCTGGTGTCCAGTTGGTCATGCTGGATCGATTTTTTTTGTGATTATGTTTTGATGTAGAAGCCTGGTTATACAGGGGGACCATTTACCGAAACAGTATCGGTTGTTATTGTCCTCATATTTGGAAGTTCAGTACAGAGGAAATGGTGTGGATAGTGTCTTCATAAGACAAACATGATTTTTGGGCCTAAACGCACATCATGTTGTCAGTGGCATAATGCTAAGAAATCGGCACTGGTATATGCAGTAACCTTTTGACCATGCAGGTCAGAGTGGGTGTCTACTTTCAGTGATAAGGAGGTAACTTGAAACAGTCACTCCTGTCTGTGGGCTTAAACCCAAAGAGAGTAGCTTCCCTTTTCCTCTTGTTTATGGAGTGGGTGAAGTGGACGATCGCCACACTGGACTGAAGAGAGTTCAGAAAGAATGGGCCCTGTTCGGACCCGATGTTTGTTGTTGTTGTTGTTGCTTTTGGACGATCAGTTTGCCAAGCTTAACAGCTGGTATGACTCTGATGGTCAGGAACTTTTTGTATTTTTTAGTCCTTTTGCAGTGATCAGTGGTGTCACCTGGGTGAAGCTCTCACTTTGATTTTTTTTTGTTTTTGATAGGTCTTTTTTGCATTGTATGTTTACGTCCGATGGTGTTACCTTTTGTTTTTTCGGATATGCTTCCTTTTTGTGGTATACACATTTTGCTCGCCCATACTTTTGTCGAATCTTCAGTTTTAATTAGGATGTAGTGACATCTTTCGTTGATATTCATGGGGACCATGAATCTTAGCGGGGAGATTTGTGACAGGACAGAATAGTTGCCCATGTAGACTATTTTCTGTCTGTCTGTCCCTTTCTCTCTCTCTCTCCTCTCTCTCTCTCTCTCTCTCTCTCTCTCTCTCTCTCTCTCCCTCTCCCTCCCTCTCTCTCTCCCTCTCTCTCTCTCTCTCCTCTCTCTCTCTCTCTCTCTCTCTCTCTCTCTCTCTCTCTCTCCCTCTTCTCTAAGAGTCGACGAATTCCACCTAGTAACTTCATCCTTTGCTGAGACAACAGTTCTATTCAGCCGGCTTCGCAGCAGGAAACACAGCCTGGCTGACACTTCCTGGGTTCATAAATTAGCCTGACAGACGCGTCTTGGAAGTGGGCCTTCTCGACCGCGAGACTAATTGATACCACATGGTCAGTCGTGGACTCTCTGCCTCCAGATTAGGGAACTATTTTGGACTGAGGAATGACCCCATAACACTGTAAACAGGCTTTCAGCCAATGATTCCAGGGCAATGTAGGAATATGTGGCGTGGGGACAGAGAGGGAAGTAGTCCCAAGTGTTGAGATATACTTTCTTTTGCATCGGAAATTGGAAGAAGGCAGACGTGTAGAAAGACTTGTGCAGAAGATAGCCTCTATGATGTATTGAAAGCGAAGTTGTAGATGTACTGAGACAGATGTCAAGAAAAATGAGAATAAGACGGCTCCTATGAATTGTGTGAAAATACTGATGGAGTAGACGCGGCATTGGGTTGCATCACTGCTGTATGAAGATGACCGATGAGTGAAGATGCGCTCTGGGCGAGAGTCACTGCCCCAGGATGGTTGGCACGATTTGATGTAGAATAAAAAAGGGAAAATGGAGGGTAGCAAGCTGGCGTGTTGAGAAGGATGTCCTCCCTATCCCCTCTCCACCGCAGGCACCATACCTCAACCCTGCCCCACTCCACCTCCTCTCCCCACACAACCCTCAATCGACGTTCATTCTGTCTCTATCAACAAAAACAACAAAAAAGTAATAAAGGGTGAGAAGGATGAACATGATACCCTGGCGTCCCCATTCTGGTCCGAGAACCCATTCAATTTTGATCTGGATCCGTTGTGCGGATCCGGATCAAAGGGTGGATCCAGGATCTATTCGCCCTTGGCGGAGGTTTGCGCTTTCCCGAGAGCCCTAGTAGTTAACATCATGTTCATTGATGACTTGCAGCTGAACATCATGTTCATCGATGACTTGCAGCTGAATATCATGTTCATCGATGACTTGCAGCTGAACATCATGTTCATCGATGACTTGCAGCTGAATATCATGTTCATCGATGACTTGCAGCTGAAGGAGCAGCTGAAGGAGCGCGGCCTGGACGACTCCCGGGAATCCAACAACACCACCCCTACCCCCGTCCGCACAGGACAACGGCCACGTGGAGCCCCCGCCCTCCTCGTCCACCCCCTCCACCCCGTCCGGCCTCCTGACCCCCAACACCTCCCACAGCAGCTGCCTCAACGACCAGGCCCTCCACCCGTCCACCTCCTCCTCCCTCAGCAGCGCCGTGAAGACGTCGACGCCGATGGGCAGCTCTGCTGGCACCCCGGCGGTGGATCGGTGCCAGAGTCCGGGGGTTCGGAGACCGGGTCGTGTCATACCCCTGAGGGCTACCTGTCCAAGGAGGACAGCTGCTCTGGTGAGTGCTGAAGGATAGTACTGCGGGGATGGGGGTAGGGGGGCTGGGTGGGAGGGTGTTCTGAGATGGGATTTGATCATATCACTGATTTTTTTAGAAAGCATTTTATCATATAACTGAACTCTTTGAGATAGGATTTTATCATAATTATATCTGAAGGTTACCTGTCTATGGCTTGTTGCTGTGTTAAGTTTGTGATGAGAGAGTTTGCATTGTACGTTGGATGGGGAGGTGATCTCAAACTCAAAGACAGGGTTCTGTCATAATGCTTAGTGAGTGTGTGTGTGGTCGGGAAGGAGAGGAGGGTGGGTGGTCCCGAGATTTTCATGATTGGTTGTTGTTGTTTGTTTTGTTTTGTTGATGGCATTACGTGTTGGTGATGTGACTTCTTTTCTCCCAGAGTTGGGCAGCCCTGACATGGCCCTGTGTGGTCGGATGGGCTAGAGTGATGAAAAATTGAAAGTTTAAACCTGTAAGGTGTGTCGTGTGTGTGTGTGTGTGTGTGTGAAGTTATGTAGGTATAAAGGGAGAGAAGGGGGGTAATCCTGCGGCACGCAGGGAGAACGTGGCGAATGGGAATGGGGTGGCTTCAGAGGGGGTCAGCCCGCTATTGCGCGGCCCGCTATTGCGCGGGCCCGCTATTGCGCGATTGCGTGGGCCCGCTATTGCGCGACAGTTAGGGTTAGGGATAGGGTTAGGGTTAACCGCGCAATAGCGGGCCCGCGCAATAGCGGGTCCCCGCAATAGCGGGCCCGCCCCCTTCAGAGTAGGGGTACTGTCCTTCACACCTAAAGGATACGTGTCCAAGGAGGATTGTTGTTTGTGTTGTATGCCAGATGGTGGTGTGTGTGTGTGTGTGTAATGTTTAAATATTCAAAACGATTTAATACGTTTCAAGTAAAACTCGTGCAGACATTTTTAATGGCAATATCTGTGAATTTGCTTAGTTGTTTTTTCACTTATTTTCTTAAATCAGTTCGGTGTTTGTTTTTTTTACTGTTTGTTTGTTTGTTTTGTTTTGTTTTTGATTTTTTAACGACATGTGTATTTATTTACCTTACTGCTGTTTAGTTTGTTCCTTACGTGAAGTAAGTTATTTGCTTTAAATATTAACTTCAGTTTGTTACGTTGATAATATCTTACCGATTGCCACATCTTCAGCAAACGGGGCAAAGTCGTCGTTATTTATTTCCTTTCGCTTGTGTTGGGCACAGTTCCTGCACAGGGAGATGAAGAACTCTGACCAGCACATTACCAAAACAGTGAGGACATAAGCACTAGTGATGTGTTTGTTGGAACATGCGTGGCAGCGCTCACTCTGTATGAGGTCTGTGATGCAATACGTCATATTATACATGCGTCACAGACACACGTCATTTACCATATCGCTGGAACTCGTGCACTTTCACCCCCAAAAAACAAACAGCAGACGACATGTTACGGTGCGTGCCCCCCCCCCCCCCCCCTCCCCCCTTTCTCCGCTTCTAGGCCTTTGAAAAGTTGAAATATGTGAGTCCCCCACGCTCTTCCCCGCTTTTACATGTATTTAGACACATAACAGACACACGCGGATGCGGGCGCTTGCGCATTTCAGTGATTTTTTTTTTTTTTAATGAGGCCCCACCAACCCACCACGATTCTACAAGAACCCCCATTATTTCAAGCAAAAAGAAAAGGACGGCATGTTATAGTGTACCCCCCTCCTTCCCGCCTTCTCAGAATTTTGAAGAGTATACCTTCTGTTTAAAAAAATGGAATGTGGGAGTCCCTTCATCCTCTTGCCCGCTTTTAAATGACTTTGGAAATGAGCCACGCTGCCCCCACCTCCCTCCCGCTTTTAGAAAGAAAAAAAACTAACTTTGTAGACGCCAGTGATGATTTTATCAGTTTAGGTTGCCCTCGCCTCCCCCACCCCCACCCCACCCCACTCCCCACCATACATGCAGGATATATTCCAACACCACTGCATAAAGCGTAATATGCATATAGGAAGGTATATAAATAGCTAGCTAGATAGATTTGGGGGGTATGCACTAATGAAAGCTAAATAGGTTTGGGTGGCATGCACCCATGACAGATAACTCTTTGCTACTGCCGCCCCCCCCCCCCACCCACCCCCCTCAACGAGCGCGACAGTCGTTGCCGTCATTCACTGACGTCATTTCCGATGTGTGTGTGTGTGTGACGTTGAGCAGGGGGCACACCGATGAGCACCCCGTCCTTCAGCGAGAGAGGCAACGAGTCGCTGTCGTCGCTGATGAAGTGGATGACGCTGAGCAGCGAGGGAGTGGAGGGGGAGGCGGGCAAGAACGCCAAGAAGAAGAAGAAGAGCTTTGGGTCGCTGTCTCGCGTCTTCGGGCGAGGCCGCTCCCGTCGCTCCATCGCCCTGCCACACTCCGAGAACCTGTTGGAAGGTGAGAGGGAGGGGGGGGGGGTGCGTGTGTGTGTGTGTGTGTGTGTGTGCGGTGTGTGTGTGTGTGTGTTGGAGAGGACTGGTGGCGATAAAAGGCTGGCGGGGGATGGGGAATGAATGGGTGGGGATGGGGAGGGAGAGGTTGTCACTTGACGGAGGAGGCGTTAGTGGAAGAGACAGGAGGCAGTTGGCGTCTTTGTGATTCCCGATTCATTACCATCACTGTTGTTTTGGTATTGCCGCTCTTCCGGCTCTTGATACTGCTTCGACCTTTACCACGACTAATACTACTGCTGGCATTAGATCGATTGTACTGTTCACAAACGAAAAGAAACGCAAGTTTTGTTTTCGTTTTAAATACAGTATAAGTTTGTAAAGTCACGGAAGATAGATTACAATGCAATATTTCTATAAGTGTTTGTAATCCTTTGATTGGCTGCAAGCCTTGTTCTTCGACATATGATGTATACATAATGGATTTGAGAAATTCAGTATATTGCCACTGAAAGCGAAGCCAGCAAGTGGATATCAACTCAGTAAAACTGTTGTCGTTCCTCGTGTTTCTTTTCTTTCCTCTTTCTTTCTTTCCTTTTTTTTTTTTAAGACCACAACACATATGCACCGCATCACAACACACAGACGTAGACATATCAGAGTGTCACGTAGAATATATGGGAGTGTCATAATAGCCCCCCCCCCCCCCCCCTCACACACCACACACACACACACACACACACACACACACACACACACACACACACACACCCTGCTTCCCCCTCTCATAGTCTCCATCTCTCCTTATTCCTTCTCTCCACACACACATACCAACATTTTCTCTCTCTCTCTCTCTCTCTCTCTCTCTCTCTCTCTCTCTCTCTCTCTCTCTCTCTCTCTCTCTCTCTCTGTGTGTGTGTGTGTGTGTGTGTGTGTGTGTGTGTGTGAACCAGTGACACATTCATTGTTCACGATTATATCAGATACGTTGCTATGATTTCCATGTCCGTAAGATCGCGGTGCGCTTTGTGATTTTACTGATTTTTGCATTATTTATGAAGAGCAAAATGCTCTCCGGCTCGGTCTCGGCCGCTCTCTCTGTATGTGTGTGAGTGTGAGACCCTCCTCTCCTCTCTCTCTCTCTCTCTCTCTCCTCTCTCTCCTCTCTCTCTCTCTCTCTCTCAAACGAAGTAAATAAAAGATGCTTAAAATAGTACGGCTTTCCGGAGAATTAAACGACGCAGGTGTAGAAGAAAGGTCTCCACTCTATATGAATACGAAAATACGATGAGGGAAATGAAATAGAAAACATGTGTTTTGCATGCTAGTATCAACAGCATTCATATCATGAGTTTTAAAATAATGATAATATATATACTTACATTATGTTCATAAGGAAGAACGTACTAAGAAGCATTAATGTATAATTAAGATAGAATTCTGCATGTACATACTGTCATGGAAGAATGTTTTGTTGCAGTCATGGTAAATTTTGTTCTAACTATATAAAATTGATTTATTTCTTGTTGCGTACTCATGTGAATAGGCTGATGGCCTCACATTAAAGTCACGATCGAGTCTCTCTCTCTCTCTCTCTCTCTCTCTCTCTCTCTCTCTCTGAGTGTGAGTCCCACCCCCCACCCCCTACCCCCCTTCGCTCTCTCTCTTATGGGACTCGCTCCTTCTCTCCTCTCTGTGAGAGTTGAGACCCTTCTCCCCCCCTCCCCCCCACCCCCCCCCCCCCCCCCCCCCCCCCCCAGCCTCCTTTTTTCCACCCCTGATACGTTATTCCCTATCGGCCACATTTCTTGAGATGCATGATGACGCTAATCTTGACTCCGAGTTACAGTGCGTTCTCTCGTCTCAGACTTCAAACGGAAAATCCAAGGATACGTCAGAGAGCTCTGCCATCAGGAAGGGAGCATCCAAGCTGACAAACTCTTTGAACTGTGTCCAGACTTGCAGGAAGGAATTCCTTCTATTTGTCCCCGATAGTCGTAAAGAGAAGACAGTGTGGTGCATTTGTAGACTAGTTGCATATAGTTTCCACCTGTTTAGCTTCTATAGGGTGCGAGACGGCATTGTGCATTGCATGTCACGTACTACTCAGCATTAAACATCTCGAATCTCCACCCGGCCGTTTCAGTGTATGGGGATTTTTTTTTTGTAGCAAATTCAGAAAATGAGAGAAACGTGGGTTGAAGGGAGGAGGATAAGAAGTGAGCTGATATATATGTGTGTGTTGTGTGTGTGTGTGTGGTGTGTGTGTGTGTGAGTGAAGGGGGGCAGTAGAGCACGAAAGAGCGAGGGGAGAGGATGAGGGAAAGTAAGGGGGGGGGGGAGAGGAAGGTGGAGAAAAGAAGGGGCAGCATGGAATGTGTCGAATGTCAGTATAAACGAGGAATGTGGTGAAGCAGTATATAATACTCTTCTACCCCCGTGCTGCACGTAAGCTGCCGGAGTGTGGCAACGTTAGGGGTCAGATCAAAATACAATCCGAGGGAACTGGAGGATGTGTAAAAAAAAAAAAAAAAGTAAGGTCAGAAAGAGGGTCAGTAGGCTGTAGCGGCCAGCCAAGGTCTGACCCCAGGATAAGCTTTCCTGCTGTAGCACCGAGGGGTGAGGAAGAAAACGGAAGTGCTCTGAAACAAAACAAAACAAAAGCAGATCAAAACAGCCGCAGATCCTCATCCCCTAGCTCCGCCCCTTGGTGAAAAAGAAAAAGGGGAGGATGGAAGGCAATGGGGAGCGAGATGGGGGGTGGGGGGGGTGGAGAGTGTGAAAGATGTGACGAGGAGGAGAAACAGGAACAGAGCAGGAGAGGGCGGGAGGAGGAAAGAAAATAAGGAGATGGAGAGGGAAAGGGTAGTATGCGTATTTAGAAAAGTGGGAGGGGGGGGGGGGGGGGGGGGGGGGGAGTCGGGACGGGAGTGGCAGGGCGAACCGGGCCGCACAATGTCCCAGTTACATGCCCCTGACGGGGGCTGGAATCCGCTACCTCCCCGTCAGCACGTCACTGACGTCAATCACAGCAACAATGCGGCTGGTGGACGGCTCACACACGCCAAACTCGCTCCACACAAGAAAACCTATCGCTCACTTGTCCTCAGACATGACTTCTCTCCCTTGTGGTTTTCTCCCGCCGAGGATAAGAGCAAATGTAGTGAAAAACACCTTGACAGTCAATACATCCCAAGCAAACACACAAACTGGCACATTTATTGTACACGAATCCGACCAGGATAGGAGTAAATGTAAATCGAAAACGCTCTGACAGTTTATACATCCCAAATAAACACTTAAGCTGGCAAATTTATTGTATAAACGAATCCGAACAGGATAGGAATAAATGTAAATTAAAAACCCCATGGCAATCTATGTACGCCAGAGAGATACTCAAGCTGGCACATTTCTTGTGTAAACGAATCCAAACAGAATAGGATAAATAAAAACGCCTTGACAATTTATACACGCCAAATAAATTCTCAAGCTGCCTCGTTTATCGTATAAATGCATCCGACCTTCATATTGGACTGAAAAAAGCCTTTTCTTTTCTTCACAAAGGGAAGTTAACTCGGGAGGGTGGTGGTGGTGGTGAATAAGAACCCCTGTTCCAAACCCACGAGATAATTCCCCCACTTTTTCTAGCGTTCTGGACGGGGTATCACTGGCGACGTGTCACAAGAACATGTGTGTTTGCGGGCAGACGGGAGCGGGACCAAGCTGTGTCTGCTGACGCCGGACAACTACCAGGAGAAGCTGCAGACGCTGGAGGCGCTGAGTTCTCTGCCCATGGCCCAGTGGAGGGCGGGGCAGGTGCTGGCCTGGCTGGAGATCGCCCTCGGAATGCCCATGTACGGCAGGAACTGCGCCCTCAACATCAAGAGCGGCAAGGTAGGACGACTTAAGGCTGGGGGAGTAGTGAGGGTGTGAATGTGGGGATGGGGGGGGGGGATGTATAGCAGGTCATGCCTGTTCTAAGTCTTGTTGGAAATGTCTTTTTGGCATTCCCATGTACGGCAGGAACTGCGCCCTCAACACCAAGAGCGGCAAGGTAGGACGATTTAAGGTTGGGGGAGAGGGGAACGGAGAGAGGGAGCAGGAAGGGTTGGAGAGGTAATTGTGGGGATGTGGGAGAGAGGTACAGCGATCATGCCTCTTCTGTCTCTTGTTGGAAATGTCTTTTTGGCATGCTCATGTGCTGTACGAACTGTGTCCTCAACGTCGAGAGTAGCAAGGTGGGACTCCTTGAGGTGGGGGATTTGGGAGGGGGAGTAAAGAGAGGTTGGGGGTGTGAATGTGGAAGGGATGTTTTGCGATTATGCCTGTTTCAAGTCTTGTTGGAAATTTCTTTTTGGCATGCCCTTGTACGGCAGGAACTGCGCCCTCAACTCCAAAAGCAACAAGGTAGGACTCCTTGAGGTGAGGAGACTAGGGGGGTGTGATTGTGGGGATGGGGGAGGGATGTATAGCAGGTCATGCCTGTTTCAAGTCTTGTGGGAAATGTCTTTGGGGCATTCCCATGTGCGGCAGTAACTGCGCCCTCAACACCAAGAGCGGCAAGGTAGGACGATTTAAAATTGGGCGGGGGGGAGGGGGGGGAGGGAAGGGGGAGCAGGGGGGTTGTGGGAGGGATATATAGCGGCCATGCCTGTTCCAAGTCTTGTGGGAAATGTCCTTTGGGCATGCCCTTGCACGGCAGGAACTGCGCTCACGGAATCAAAAGCGGCTAGGTGAAGCTGGGCTGGAAGGAGAGGAGGAAAATGGGGAAGGGGGGGGGGATTTTGGAATGGGGGAGGTTGAAGGGGTGTGCTTAGTGATGAAACCCACAAGGGTTGTTGAAGATCTCCCTCGTCTTGCCCACAGCATCAAGAGCGACAAGATGAGACCAGGGAGGGGGTGAAGGGAAATAGAGAGAGAGATGATGCGGTTGGAGTGGAGGGGAAAATGAAAGGAGAAGGATGTTTAGTGATGATGCCTCAGAGGGTTGGTGAAAACCTCCCTCGTCTTGCCCGTGCATGACAGGACCTACGCTGACGACATCAAGAGTGGCGAGGTGATATCGATGGGATATGACCATCGGCCCTGTTTATTTCATAAGTATGAACAACACGTTCATATCCTTTGATTGTTAATGTGGATGCGTTGGATTAGTGTTTGTGACTCATAATCACATTTTAGCTTTTTTCCGATTTAAAATGTTCAAGCATAGGAGTTCAATGTAATATGTCTCATTTCATCCCAATGGCTAGTAAACTTGAGATTGTAAGTTAAAAAGTCACAACAACAAAGATCTTTCTGACACGGGAGAGTATGTTCTTCTTCCATAGGTTGGCCTTGCCAGGTATTAAGATGATAAGAGAGTTGTGGGTCTGCAGATTCTCCCTGGGTTTGTCTTACCGTGTGTTGAGTTGATCAGGAAGTTGTGGTCTGCTGATTCTTCTGTGGCTGGTCTTACCGTGTGTTGAGTTGATCAGAAAGTTGTGGTCTGCTGATTCTTCTGTGGCTGGTCTTACCGTGTGTTGAGTTGATCAAAAAGCTGTGGTCTGCTGATTTTTCTGTGGCTGGTCTTACCGTATGTTGAGTTGATCAGAAAGCTGGTCTGCTGATTCTCAATGGGTCGGTCTTACCGTGTGTTGATTTGATCAGAAAGTTGTGGTCTGCTGATTCTTCTGTGGCTGGTCTTACCGTGTGTTGAGTTGATCAGAAAGCTGTGGTCTGCTGATTTTTCTGTGGCTGGTCTTATCGTATGTTGAGTTGATCAGAAAGCTGGTCTGCTGATTCTCAATGGGTCGGTCTTACCGTGTGTTGAGTTGATCAGAACGTTGTGGTCTGCTGATTCTTCTGTGGCTGGTCTTGCCATGCCTTGAGTTGATCAGAAAGCTGTGGTCTGCTGATTCTTCTGTGGCTGGTCTTACCGTGTGTTGAGTTGATCAGAAAGTTGTGGTCTGCTGATTCTTCTGTGGCTGGTCTTACCGTGTGTTGATTTGATCAGAAAGTTGTGGTCTGCTGATTCTTCTGTGGCTGGTCTTACCGTGTGTTGATTTGATCAGAAAGTTGTGGTCTGCTGATTCTTCTGTGGCTGGTCTTACCGTGTGTTGATTTGATCAGTAAGTTGTGGTCTGCTGATTCTTCTGTGGCTGGTCTTACCGTGTGTTGATTTGATCAGAAAGTTGTGGTCTGCTGATTCTTCTGTGGCTGGTCTTGCCGTATGTTGAGTTGATCAGAAAGCTGTGGTCTGCTGATTCTTCTGTGGCTGGTCTTACCGTGTGTTGAGTTGATCAGAAAGTTGTGGTCTGCTGATTCTTCTGTGGCTGGTCTTGCCATGCCGTGAGATGATCAGAGAGCTGTGGTTGCAGATCCTGCTGGGCCTGAGCGACTCGGAGCTGGGCACAGCTCTGGGCATCACCAACCACATCCACAAACGGAAACTCCGCCTGGCCATTGAGGAGCACCGCGACCCCACCAACATGTGAGTGACTGTCTCGTCTGTCATCGTGTCTGTCTGTTGGTCCGTCAGTTTGGGGAGGAGGGTGTTTAGGGTACTGCGTAACTTCAAAGTATTGATAGATTTCTGTGGATAGCATTCGGGCTGATTTCCTCTAGGAGAGTGCAGCGTCATAGCGTTGTACCGCCCGTATTTTTTTTCGTTTGTTCCGAGTGCTTTTGGTCAACTGTCCAAGCGGGTGTTACTGCAGAACTTTATCATAAACCGCAGCTTATTTGCCGTGGGTTCTCGTCTGTGTGCAAAAAGAAAAACGCTGCACATGGAACGTTGGTTGCACATCACATTTGAAAGACTAGCATCCAGACCCACACTGAAAGTCTAGTGGGAAGGAGGAAACAAAAATCCTGCCGCATGCTAGACTCCACCTACCGATCCCAGATTCTGTGGCTTCCACGGCGACCGTGTGATCCACTAGGCCCCCGTTCAGCATGAACATGGGGTAACGTAGGTGTGTTGCTGACTTTTGTCAGTTATGTCTATTAGTACTATGCTTTTTTTGTTGTTGACTGTTATATCTGTTTTTGTCTTTCTGATAACCGGGATACCTAATCATGCGGCCACAAAGTATGTTGGGGTGATGATGTTAGAGCATGCATTCACAAACTAACAAAGCAAGAAGAAAGGTTGTTCTTCGGTTTAGTTACTTCGTCCAGTAGGGCCAATGTACAAATACAACACAGCTTTCGTGCATGCATTCATTCATATTGTTAAAGTATATCATCCCTTTATATGGTCCTCAGTGAGACCTGACCGTTAAATTGTACAGGTCAGGAAGAGAATGAGAAAACAGTGACTGAAACAAAGGAATTTTTTTCTGAAGGCGTGTAATTCAGAAGTAAAGACCACATTAGCTAACAGAGATTTGTACCCACGCATTTAGTTCCCTCCCCTAACCACCCTCTAACTCACCGGTTTTGTATGAAGAAAATGAAAGAAGAAAACCAAAACATTCAAACTGGGAATTTCGCAGAACTCATTGGATTGGCGTCTTGGTGACAAGCGCACTTCACTTCTTAACAAGCTGTTTTTCACCGTAAAATCGGACTTTGTACTCATAGAACTGTCCGTTCTACTGGATTGTAGTCTTGTAAGATACACACGGGATACACTTTACACCCGATAGACAGACCTAGTTCTCCATGACCTATAACACAAACAGATCATATCGAAGTCGTTGTTATCAAAAGCCTGTTCCACGAAAATGTTTGTTTAATCCAAGCATTGAGATACCAACGTTGCTTATATCAAAAGCATGTTTTACGAAAGCGTTTTTTTTTTCAATCCAAACGTTTAGATACCAAGCGTCAGTTAGATGTAAGTGTCCCAGTATAACCTCTAACCATTTTTCATCGCTGATTTTCTTAGCACTTGCAGTCACGTTGGCTGCCTTGCTGCGCAAAATGCTCTGTGCCAGTAGGGGAGGGGAGGGGAGGGGAACAGGTAGACAGGTAAAAATGTGCGCACCAAGTAAAAGTCATGCGAAGACAAGCAGGTGTTTCTGTCTTTGCTCACAGTGTTCTGGTGTCTTTAAAGCCCGCATGATAACACACCTGCGTGTGCCACCTCTCTCTGTCTCTTCTCTTCTCTCTCTGTCTCTCTCTCTCTCTCTCTCTCTCTCTCTCTCTCTGTCTCTCTCTCTCCCTCCCTTTCACCCCCGTTCTCTATCTCCATCTCTCTCTCTCTCTCTCTCTCTGCCTGTCGGTGTCATGTTTTTGTCTCTGTCTCTGTCCGTCTTTCTAACACTGCGACAGAAGGCTTGCTAAGACATCACTGCTCCTACATCTCTCTCTCTCTCTCTCTCTCTCTCTCTCTTTCTTTTTCTTCTTCTCCCTCTCTCTCCATACTTCAATCCCTTCTCACAGTCATCAAAATAGTCTTTCTCTCCTGTTGAAGTCTCTAAGAGTTTGTAATTTCCCTCTGTGCTGTTCATCCCCCTAATCTTTCTCCACTCTCAGCCCACTGCGTGCTACTGTTTTCCCCTGCTCACTCAATCATCTAGACTTCCTACTCCCGTCATTTTTTTTTTCTTCCTAATGAATCTCGCCAACTCTGTCCACCCCCACCCCCCCCCCCCCTACCACACCCACCCGTCCCCAACAACAGCAAGTTCCCCCAGGCCAGCAAGCTGGACGTGACGTGGGTGGCGCATAAGCTGCTGCCGGACCTGGGTTTGCCCCAGTACAGTCACGTCTTCGAGCTGAACCTGGTGGACGGCCGCCTGCTGCACTCGCTCAGCCGCCGGGACCTGGAGAAGCACTTCGACATCCACCGCAAGTTCCACCAGGCCAGCATCCTGCACGCCGTGGAGCTGCTCAGGCGGATGGAGTTTGACCGGGAGGTGGGTCTCTTGTCTTGCTTGGGAAAAGCTCTCGTCGGATGCTGCTCATGATGAAATCCCTCCCCTAGATTTTGGGGCATTGTTTTGGTTTGGTTTGTGGTTTTACTCTTCACAGAGGATGTCTGCGTGATGCGCTCGTACGCGCGTGCTCGCGCGTGTGCGCACACACGCACGCATGCATGCGCGCGCGCACGCACACACACACACACACACGCATGCACGCGCGCGTGCGTACACACACACCCACGCACGCACGCGCGCGCGCGCACTCACACACACACACACACACACACACACACACACACACACACACGCGCGCGCCTGCCCCTACTCGTTCAGCTATAGGCCAGTCCATACATCAGTATTGCTCTCCACGTGACGAAGACGTTATTCCAAAGATTAGCCAAGGAAATCGGTTAGTGAGAACAGAACCGTATCCGCATTGATGATGATAGCAATTACATGACGACGATGATGATAATGATGATATTAAAGAAACTGGCCGACGTTGATCATGTCGTGATGATATTGACGCTAATGATGGTGGTGCAACGATGATGTTGCTAGAGATGATTATGATAATGATGGCGATGATGTTACGATGATAATGATGATGACAGTAGTGATGATGTTGGTGATGATGATAGTGATGATGATGATATTATGTTAATTACGATGATGATGATGATATAAATACAAGTGATGTTGATGATGATAATGATGATAAATACAAGTGATGATGATAAATGGTGATGGTGATGACGATGTTGCAGAAACTGTCCGAAAGACGCAGTCAATGTGAGGACTCGGACAGTGACCTCATTGTGTGGACTTGCAGTCGGCTGGTGGCCTGGGTTCGCTCCATTGACCTGGGGGTCAGTCTCTTCCACTTCATCTCTCTTTACTGTCCTGTCTGTCTGTCTGGCCCCTCTCTCTCCTCTCTCCCTCCTCTCTCCTCTCCCCTCTCTCTCTCTCCTCTCTCTCTCCTCTCTCTCTCTTTTCCTCTGTGTGTGTATGTCTGTGACTGAGTGTGTGCGTGTATGTGTGGTTGTGCACGCGCATGCGCGCGCGCGCGCGCGTGTGTATGCATACACATATTTATGTCCGCATTATGTGAGCCAAAAAAATCACAAATCAGAAACTTCCTCTTCCTCCTCGTTCGCCATCCCGTTAGATGAAGGCTCGATGAAGGCTGCCGTCCGTCGCAGTTCCTCCAGGGTGCCGTACAGCTTGGCTTCTACTGCTGTCGGTGTTGGCCAGTACTTTCTCCTGAATGCTGCATACATCGTACAGACTTGAAGGATGTGGTCGGTTGTCATTGGTCCCTCACCACAAGGGCACTCTCCACTCTGTCCAGTGCCAAATTTTGTGTGCAACACATCAGAAACTGACTGTCCCCCTCATTTCCTACCCCTTCTCCTTTCCCTCCCTCTCCCTCCCCTCAAAAAAAAAGTCAGAGGGATTAGAACCTTGAACCCCTTGTTGTTGTGCAGGAGTTCGCGGACCACCTGGAGGAGAGCGGGTGCACGGGGCCATGATGGTGCTGGAACCCTCCTTCAACGCCGACACGCTGGCCACGGCCCTGGCCATCCCGCCCAGCAAGGCCTACATCCGGCGACACCTGGCCACCGAGCTGGACACCCTCCTCCGCCCCGCCAGGTAGACAGCACTTACCTGGTGTCCTTTTGTGGGCTTTTTGTCTGTTCGTTCCAGCCTTCTGGGGAGTGCGTGTGTGTGTGTGTGTGTGTTTTGGATGTGAGGGTGGGAGTTTAGAATGAAAACCCAAACGAATGAAGAATTAGTGTACACATTAACATTACCACATTTCCAGTGATTTGCAGATGATAGCATACAACCACCTTTTCCACCTTTTCTTCGTAACCACAGCACTGCACTGAGAAGACTGATGGAAACAAAAGTAAATGCATATTTGGCTTAAGAGTTTTTACCTGGTACCTTATGGGGGAGAAAAGGACGGGTGCAGAGCTTCAGAGGAGAGTATCAAAGATACACATGATAAAAAAGACAAAAGGGAGGGTCCTCAAATCTTTATCATGTGCATGTCAAATTGTGCCATCTTTCCAGGTCTTACCAAACCGGACTGAAAATCTTGAGGTATTGTTCTGATTACCAAGTTCTCCAGTTCTTTGTCCTAGTTGTGTTGTGTTGTGTTTTCAGTTGAGCAGCTCTTCTGTCAGTGTGTGTCAGTGCGGTGGCCACGTTACCTGTTTTGCTTTCTGTGAAGCTGTGATGTACAGGTGTTGTGTTGATGTCTTACGGCCTGGCTTTTTATAATGTCCATGTAGGGCTATTTTGCCCTGATACGGTTGTTTTCTATGTTTGCAATGGCTTGTCTGCGTTTTTTGTTAGCTTTATGTGAGTGTTTTGTTTATTTACTTTCTTGATAATTATGCTCAGAAATTAGCCAGAATACTCTGATCGGCTTTGCACAAACGGTCTAAAATGAATCTCATAGCCAGGATTCTTCCATTATGACCACGAGTTCATCCCTTTGAGAGTTTTAATCTCGTTTCCCAGGGGCTTAGCACGTGTACAGAGAATAGTCTTGAAAGTCGATGTCACTTATAAAGTTGTTTTTTTCTTTTTTAAATGGTTACGTTTTTGAACTTACAATCTTGCACACGTTCATGTTTTGTCGTGCTTTTTGTGGTAAATGTATGAACTTGACATGTTTGAAAATTCGTATCGGTGTTTTGTATGAGTCTACATTTTCTCGTTATGAGGTAATGAAGTATAGAAGACGTCACTGTTCCAGCTTCGCTAGTAGTTGTTTTTGTTCTGGTGATGGTGCATCTGCTATTCTTGTTGTCATGTTATATCGTCTTTTACTACTTCCTTACAGTTTGTCACTGACTCCATTGTGTATCTCGGCTTTAATAGGATGGACATTGAGAACAATTTAAGTGTTTACCCACAATTCTCTTAAACGACGTCAGCCCGTGGTGGTGTAATTCCGTACATGACACCATTCAATTCTATCTCGTCAGTCCTGTTCAGTCTGCTGTTTTTCGTCATGGTCTTGATTCGACCATAAATTTTAAGCGATGTGTTAATACTAGTGTGGGTATTTGTATCTAGAGACTTAGATATGATAGCTGAGGTCCTGATTTGGCTCCTAGTAGTCCGCTGGACCCTATAAACACTAACTAACTTACTAATTTCTTGGTCTTGCTTTCTTGTCATTGTTTTTATAAGTCCTCATCATGTTGTTGCTGTTGTTGTTTTCAATTTCATCTTTTAACCGTTGTAAGTACAGGTAACTTTGCAGTATGATATCAAAATTCTCAGCGTAATAAGTAATGATGTCAGTGACGATATTTTGTTCATCATCACGTCTGTTGTAAATGTGTGAGTGTTTGTGAATAATTGCTTTCTTTTCATTTCTTCTTCTTCTTGCTGCCACACCTGTTGCTATCGTTCGTCTTTGGAAAGTGTTTGATGTATCATTTTGACCATGAGTCATCACACATTGTAGACCAGTGGATATTTTTGTTGTTGTTGTTGCTTTAAAGCTTTGGTCATGCTGGTCTTCATTTGTAATTGCCTGTCTTTTTGTCATCACATGATTCGTGTTTCTTTACTTTTCCGTTGTGCTGTCGTCTTGCTTCTGCTGCCGGGGTATCAGACTGTTATATGATTATCTTGAGAAAGTATATCTTATATTTATGGCATGTGTACCGATGTTACTCGTATTTTTTCAGTTTTATTGTGTGTTCTGTGTGGCATTGTGTAAGATCAGTAGGCTTCGACCAGTCCAGAATCACTTTGATATATGATTCTAATATCTTCAGTTGTATCAGTGGATGTATCAGTTCGGGAATAAGGGCAAAGCGTGAAACTTTCAAAGATATTTCCGTGCTTGTATTTACAACCATGTGTAGGCTTCTGGTGCCGAAAAATTTGCATTAATTTGGAGTGATGGAGTGTCATAGTATCACCGTGGAAGCCATAGTTGTCTCCCTTTACTGTTAATCTCTCGGGGGACAGTTGTGCATTTGTACCAAAGGCTTGTTACAGGAGATCTGGGTGAGTTGGCGTGTGTCCGTGCCTGACCTAGCTTCAAACTCAGTATATTGTAAACAAAACTACAGAAATGCACCTAGTACCTCCAACTCCCTCCTCTCCTGCACAGATATGAACACTGCCCTTTTTGTCTCCAGCGGTGTTTTACCTGTCCAAACAAAATGTGCATCACCAAATAACCCAAGCCCATCAATCACCCCACTTGTTTTGCCTCTTCCATTCTCGCCATCATGGGACTCGGGTCCTATCCCCCTTTCCCCATCTATGGTAAGTTAGTAGCGTCAAAAGCCGATAACTGGCCTCATGTTCCCAAAAGCGGAAAGTCGTTTTTTTTTTATATAGTGAAAATATCATGTTGCTTTGAAGTATCATCTCTCTGCTTTTGCGCATAATATTGCACCTTAATCTTAATGACCATGAAACTGGTTATCATGACTCATCAAAACAATAGTTAGACCCAGGAAAACGGTTACAATGCCTTACAGAAATAGCCGTTATGACTTATGTGCTTGCTTACTAAAACATTGTTCTGTACAAAAGGATGGCATCTGGCCACTTGTCAGAAATGTCTGCATGTGTTTTCACTCCATACGGCTTTCTGTGGTCAAAAGGTTGATATGTTTTCCCCTTTCTTGTCACGCACTGTCCACAGCCTATCGAAATTAACCTTTTTATTCATGCACACGGTGTCAAATGAAAACTGTTATTATAGCTGTTAAGAGAATTTTTTTTATGAAAAATAATACGCAGTATCAACATTTTAGGCGAATCATTTACCATACTCAGTCCTGTCGTATCTCAAGGGAAAAAATCTTCGAAGAATGTCTGCCAAGCAGGGAGTGTTTTTATTCATACCGTCCTGAAGAAAGAAACAAACAAACAAAAAAGAAAGAAAGAAAAAAAAGAAGAAGAAAAAGGAGGAGGTTTGGGGGGGGGGAGAGAAAAAGAAAAGAGTGGTACACGATCGAGCAAGATTTCCTTTCTTACTTTTTGGACCTGGAGACTGGTAGGTCTCAAAGACGAAGTGGAGCAAACTCAAAGACACGGCTCAGTGAACCTTTTCTCTTTGTGTCTTCATCTCCGTTTTTACTTGTTATTATATGTTCGCTTACACTTTTCATTGATACTGTAAAGTTTATGGCAGTAGGTGTATACTTGAGGAAAGGGGAAGGGTGGGGGGGGGATATTTCTTCATAACGGACAGAATACTGGGTTGTTTAAACTTTCTCTTTCTCCTTCATCTCTGTATGTTGGGTGACGTCATTTGGGGTATGCTGAAAAGTCAGCTTCTTGTGATAGGTGTCAACGTGCCAGTGACCTTTGTTTGCAGCAGGTTGTGCTGTTCCAGCGTGGAATAGAATGGTTGAAGCTCCTGGCTGGACACATGTGTAAATATATGTTCAGTTCCACACACACCTACATCCCTTCCTTCCCCCCTCCCTCCCCACCCTCCCCGTTCAGCTCTCCCTCTTGCGCTGTAAAAGCTCGGTGGTTCCTTGTTGCAGGGCGGCCCTGGATACACCTAACAACAACAGCAAACACCTTGACCCCGGGGGTAAGGGTCACACCTTCACGCGCTCTTACCGGGGTCATTCGGGCGAGGACGGCACGAAAGGCAGACTGAGTTTCAGGGTGAGTGAGTGAGAGAGAGAGAGGAGGAGAGAGAGAGAGAGTGTGTGTGTGTGTGTGTGTGTGTGTGTGTGTGTGTGTGTGTGTGTGTGTGTGTGTGTGTGTGATTCGCTTTTGTCGGTTTGCTTGTTAGAAGCCATTTCACAAAAAAAAATGGTTTTAGTCGGATCGTACAATGGTTTAGCACAGTCAATCAAGATAAGATTATATTGCAATGAGCCTGATGGCAGATCTTAAATGCGAGTAATTACCTCTATCAACGAACTATTGCAAGCAACGACATGACTAATATTCCAATGGGACAGGAAGAAACGCAATGACAGTGTCAGTTTTGTTCGGAACAGCAGCTGGTTGACAGTGAGACAGGTCAATATTGTTCTGTAAAAAACATTGGAACCGAACACGATGAGTGTTTACACACTTTCCTCGGCGTGAGCATTTTCTGTCCTATATCTGCTTTCATTTTCATGTGTTAAGTTTGGATCGGTAACGTAACTTTCTTAGAGTCATACTCGATTTGTTTGTGTGTGTGTGTGTGTGTGTGTGGTACGCGTGTGTATATTATGTGTGTGTGTGTGTACGTGTGTGACACACACAGGGCTCCCTGGGCAGGGCGTTCGGCAAGAAGATCCGTGACGACCTCAAACTGGCCTTCGACTCGGACTCCCCCAAGTGGAAGATCTCTGCCCCCATTCCCATCCAGACCACCCCCTCCCCGTTACCCCCGCCCCACCGGCCCCACCCCCAGCACAGCTCCTCGGACAACGTGGTGGAGATCCCTGGGGATTCTACGGCCGTGTGAAGAGGGAGGGATTCAGATCCCTTGACTTGGCGACCGTGCAGCTGTCGACTCTGGAGTCATGGAGAACGGAGCCTTTTGTGAAGGGAAGGGGATATCGGTCCTCTGCGTAGGGGGGATCTAGAGACTGGGGATCTAACTGCCATGTGAATTGGGAGGATCCAGATCCCGTGTGTGATGTATTGGTGGACTGTCTGGATCAGAGAGGGAGGGAACGGGGAATAGTCTGTGGACTTTCCCTTGATGGTAGAGGGAGGTTGAATAATGGCGTATCCCGCTGTGTGGGGGACTCCGAATTTTGGAGAAGTCGTCCGCATGTGATGGGGGAAGATGTGGACTCAGAAGGGTCAAGGCCACGGAGAGAATTCTTCACTTGCGTACGAAGATCTAGAGGGCGCCATGTAAATAAATCGGGATCCCGAAGGACTCTTCCACAGCAAAGTAAGTCAACAGTGATGACCCTGACAACAGACTGTATGGAACAAGAATCTGGGTCTGGAGGATCTTCGCGCAGGAATTAGTCTCCTAAAACAAATGATTTTACGAAAGGAGAGAGAGAGAGAGGAAGCGAAAGGAAAGCGTGGAGAGGGGTGAGGCAGATGCAGGATCTTTATGACGCATGTTGCTATGACGTGTGCGCCGCGTCATGCAGTGAGTATGCAGGGCAGTTGAGACTTTTTGCTTGAGTGGTGGAACAACTGGCACGGCGTGATGTGGGCACAGGGGTCACGTTTAGTCTTCTGAGATTGAGGTTTTGGTGTGGCAGGGGAGAGGGAGAGAGAGAGGGGAGAGGTGACGATTTTGATGATTGGGAGGTGAACAGGAACGCTATGCGTTGACGGATGAGGGGTGGGGAGTGGTGGGGGAGGGGGGGGGGGGGGGGGGGGGGGGGGGGGGAGAGGTGGCTGGTAGAATGTCACACTGCTCTGAGTTTTTTTCTCCGACTTTTGTGCGTCAGGTGTGGTGATAAGAAAGCTTTGCGTACTGTGTTTTCATATTGTGACGAAACAGCTTTGTTTTTATTTTGTGTGTGGTTTTATTGCTCAACGCACGATTCGTAAAGAGAGATAAAAAAAAAGAAATCTGTTCAGTCTTAATAATAATCCTTGAAGGTTCACTCCCATTACTCCTCTGGGAACTTCTCTTATTTCATTTTATGTTGAGCTTTCCCCCGTTTTATTACACGTTACACCACGTCCGGTGAAGTCCAACAAAAACAAAATGAAAGAGAATGAGGATATTGATAACAAAATTTGCACTCGCTGATTTAAAAGGTAGGTAGTACATTTGATTTTGAAGTGGGCATGGGGAATGTGCTGTGGAGAATGTATATCATTGGTCATGTCCTGGGTTATAGCACTTTTAGCAAACATCAGTTTGGACCTGACCTCATTACCACTTCACTATCACCGCACTCTCTGCGTCTCCTGGTGGCTTTGGTAGAGAAAGATTACCGATGAAAGAAAGGGGTATTAACAGACAGATCATTGGCTTGCTATCCACCGCTCCATAATGTAATTATATTGTGTCGCTTCGTCGACACTATGGATTTTTGCTCTGTGTGAAATTCGGCCTATTGCCCATGGGGAGAGACTGTCTCTCCGTTCGGTACCACGTACTACTCCCCCCCCCCCCCCCCCCCCCCTCCAATCCTTTTCTGTATACATGGCTTTTTTTTTTCAAACTAATCAAAGTGGGTTTTCCAGCAGAATGTTTTGCCGTTGATTCTTTCACAGGCACTAAATGCATGCTGAATTCCGTTTACCCTTACCTTTTGAAAGACTGGCTTTTAGACAACCTCCTCCCATCCCCTCATCCCCCCCCCCTTCCCCCCTCCCTCCTTACCCCCTTCCGTCCTCTCCACATCTGTCGTCTGGAGGAAAGAAGCAGAAGAAAGAAAAAAAAACGAACTAAATACCACAAAGTCTCAAATGTCTAAACCCGGGATTCTCAGAGAAGTGTGTGATCTTAAATTCAGCTGTACACACCAAGTGTCGATTAATGATTGATCGTGTTGATCACTGTCAAACACGTGCAAGGGCAGTAACCGTGGTCGGTTTTGCGTTGTGCTGGCTATAATGGAGAAAAAAAACTTACCTCCACAACCATCTTGTCACCACTTCGGGGCAAAATTTCAACACCCAGTTCTTCATAGTGTGCACAAATAACAATACCCAGTTACCCAGACAAGAAGTAGTGATAGTTCCACCTCGTTCAGCAGTGAATAGTAATAATGTCCACGTGCGTGCGTGTGTGTGTGCGCGCGCGCGCACGTGCGTATATGTATATGTGTGTGTGTATGAGTGTGTGTGTGTATAAGTGCGTGCGTGTGCGTGTGTGTATTGTGTGTTTGCGTGTGCGTGTGTGTGTGCTATGGGAAAAAAGCGATAGTGGTGATGCGTATTCTCGTCGCGGTCTTCAGTAGGCCAACTCCTGATCCTTCCAGAGAAGTGAGTATGGACACCCCGTGCATCAAAGGTGAAGCTTTATTCCAGCATCAGTCCATCCTTTTCGATTAGTTTCGGATGCAGAAGTAAAGCTTTCGAATACAGCATGGGGCTCCATGAGAGCGAAGCTGAAAGGAAAGTGTTGGGTTTGGAAAAGAACAGTCGGTTTGACCCTGTTGGGTTGGCCAGTATCAGGTTTGTGTTTCTTGTGTGTTGTTTCTGGCTTGAAATGGGTTCTGTCCCTTCAGAGTGGTCACTGCTTTTCAGTAATGCCCTGCTTCCAAATCCTTTCTGATTCTTCTGTTTCTTCTTCTTCTTCTTTATTCTTCTTCTTGTCGTACTTCTTCTTTGTCTTCCTCCTCCTCCTCTTCTTCTTCTTCTTCTTCTTCTTCTTTTTCTTGTCGTACTTCTTCTTTTTCTTCTTCGTCTTCCTCCTCCTCCTCCTCCTCTTCTTCTTCTTTCTAGAAGTTCGTTAGATCAGGGATTTGAAGTCTGCCGTCTAAAGTTGGTTCATCCGTTTTTGAAGGAGGGGTGGTATCATGTTGATTCAGCATTGTGGCGGCGGTGTATCTGTGAACTGGACATCGACACGAGATGCTGATGTTGAAGTGAGTGAAGAGGGGAATGGAGGGAACTAAAAAGATAGGGTATTGGGTCAGAAATGAAGAAAGATGGATGAGGTAGCGGATGAGAACTAACCAAAACGCAAGAGAAAGAACTCTTTTATTGTCTTCTTTTTATTGTTCATATCTTTTGTGTGTGTTTTTTTTTATTGATTGAAAATCTTATGTCGGCGGACAATGCATTAAAGGGTCTTAAACCAGCGGGAACGGAAATGACGTCACAAATTGCAAACAGGAAAGACAGTGTGACATTTGCACTCTGCCCACTCTCCCCCCCCCCCCCTCTCCCCCCCCTCTCTCTCTCTCTCTCTCTCTCTCTCTCTCTGTTTTCAGGAAGATATAATGTTCAAAATTGTATGGTGTATAATCTGCATGGCACTGCCACCTCGTACCGCCCAGATTGAGTTTAACATGGGAGATTTGTTTCAGCATCTGTGTTGCGTAAATTCCATGGAAGGCAGTACGTGCACGTGATGTGTGTAGGTGTGTGTGTGTGTGTGTGTGTGTGTGTGTGTGTGTGTGTGTGTGTAGTTCTTCTTGTTGTTCATGTTCTTGTTTCTGTGTTATGATGTGCATGTAGTCTTGTTGTGTAGTTCTGTGTATGTGTTAAAGTACTGACATGAGAGCGGCAAAATGTGCTACAATTCTTTTCGGTCAGAGGGTAGAGAGTGACAGATGATGCGTGAAAGATGCAGTGAGTGTTTGCACAGATCTTTGACATGGTTTTTTTTTCCCTGTTGATTGTTATGACGTCGATATTGTGCGATGTCACCTTGTGGTTAGCTACACTGATTGATTGGCTGGTTGAGGTTTTAGGCCAAATTGAGCGATGAGTTTGTGGTGGGGTTCTGAGGGAGGCTGGGGTAGAAATGTTGGCTAGTGTATACTGTCACTT
>CM031611.1:17389362-17409362 GCA_018398815.1 Conus ventricosus | reverse complement strand
TGTAGTGGAAGAAAAAGTATGATTCAGCTACACCCCCTTATTGTAGTTGACATTGAAAACATCCAGTATTTTGTTTAACTGACTTGGACAGACTATACTGACTCCCATTATCATTTCCTTGTATCTGTCCAGTGACGCCTTGTGGGGAGCTATCGTAAACCAAACAAACAGCTCGGGACGGCTGCTTGCTGCTTCAAACACGAAAACATAGCCAACATCGCTATCTGTTTGAACGGACCCTGGTGTGACGTCATTGTTATGGCCTCCGACATGGCTGCAGTTCTGCATGCTAGTTTCATTTTGGTTTAACGTGGGGACCCACCCAGGGTGAAACGGCAGACGGGGATAACTGAACCAGGAGAGTGGGGAAAAGAGGGGAAGAGGGAACTTGTCTGGCACTACAGTGATACCACCAGAACGATAACGCGATAAATAGAAAATAAAGAATAGTGAGACGCCTTTTTTTTCCTTGCGGGATTCGAACTAAAAACGTCTGACTTAGAACCGGGTGCTGTTCCACTGGGCCCAAGCTGGACGCAGGGAAACAGAGCATTGACTGGCCTGGAGACGGTGCCAGAATACTCCGGGGATGTAGAGCGGAGGGTCTGACGTCATCACACATGCGTCACAGCGTCGGTGGATGATGTACAGTATTGATTCCGATTCCACAATGACCACTTCATATGACGGGGTGGATGGTGGTGGTGGTGGTGATGGAGGAGAGACAGGGGGGGGGGGGGGGGAGTGTTATCGAGGCTGTGCCCTGGGAAGCGTTGACTGCTGACCGAATTGGACCATGTGTGTTGACCAGGTTGTTGACCTGTCCGGCGGATCAGGGGTGGTATCAGTAAGTAGCATCACTGGGGCTTGGCTGACTGACCGTGTCGTACACTGCCTAGGACCTGAAATGCGCCTGTGTGTGTGACGTTTGACCTGTGTCAGTATGAAGGACAAAATAGCAGACATGTTCACATGTTGGACGGTGATGAGATTTTCCGAACACCTCACACTTTTCAGATGCACCCGAATCGTATTGTAATCATTATTTCATCATCACGCCTATTATTCACTATGGTATTATTAATGATGATGTTCTTGTTCATATTAGTTTTGTAAGTGGTCTTGTTGTTGCTTAACTGGGTTTGACATATTAAAACACATGGTGGAAGAGTTTAAGATTAAAGCGCACGTCTTCATTAGAAAGTGCCCGTGTTAAAGAGAGCCACTCAAGTTTAGTGTGGGTTGTATTATAATTTTTCACTAGGTTGGTGTCCTTTCTTCTCATTCTGAACTAGAAAGTGCCAAGAATGAGAAGAGACCAAATCAGGAAATATTAGGATTCAACCTTCATGTCTCAGGACTAAACTCTGTGCAGAGAAATGCAGAACGCTGCGATTGAAAGACAACGTGTTTTCTTATGGCATCGTTACTTGCGTCGCGTTTGAGTAATTTGGACACCGTGGACAAAGATTTTCAGAATGGGCCTTGGCCTTCGTTTCTATGTCAGATTATTTGCGCAACAGACACCCTGGGCTGAGTGCAAGATTCCCCCCATGGGCAATTTGAACCTGTGTTCTCCTTGCCTATGAAGCAATGTCTTCTGTTTAGTATTCAGAATTCAGAGACGTCTACCGATGGCGTTTTGGTTTGGGACACAGCCTTACATCCCGAAGTTGCTCCCGTCGTGAAACAGGTAAGGCATATACTTAGAGGTCGCTTACAGTTTCTGTATCACCGAGTTGTACACTAGCAGTGGCGAGTGATGGCACAAGAGTAAAAACATCCGTTTTGGAAAAACAAAGCAAGCACCACCTTGCAGCATGCACCTCTAAGTCTGCCCTGTCCACACGGCAAGAGAATAATCAGCGCGAGGATACATTGTCAGCTATCTTCGTACGCACACCACCACCCAGTGATAGCAAAGGTCGTGGTCATCTTCGCCGCAAGGGACATGCAACACACCCCAAAGAAGAGAGACTGCCATTTTCCAAGGTCAGATGAAGAGGGCGTAACCTTGAAGTCAAAGCTAGATCTCCTCGGATAGCCTTCATGGCGGACGTCACAGAAATGCGATGCGAACTTGGAGAAACGAAACAAGAAATTAAGTATCGAAAACAGGTAGTGTTCAGAAACGGTTTTTTTTTTTACAGAAAGCATTTAACACCTTGTGCTGAGAGATGGAGTGACTTAAGTCACCTTTTACCGCGCGCATTGCAAACACTCAGTCAGAAGTGAAAATGGCTTCCAGACTATCGTGATTCCAAACGCAGTTTCACTATGCAGACAATATAACACATGAGTTACTGTGTTTTAGAAAAGGGACTAAAATGAAATCAAAACCGGAGACAACTCGACATTTGGTTGAAAAACCGTGCCGCAGGTTTATGTCACTGGTTTAGGATTTTGCCTCGGGTGAATACGGTTCGTCGTTTGACGGCCGTGTTTTATCTCTAAATTGTAGTACTTCTAATCATCTGTTGAGATCTCACGTATGAGGAATTTGGAATAGGCACATATCGGGGAGTGTTTTTGTTTATCGTGTATCGTTTACTTGTGTATTTTGTTTTCTTCCCTTGATTCAGCTAACTGGTTTTATTGATTACAATTCTGTATGCCTTTTCTTCGGTTAGACGTTGTGCAGCTTTTATCTGGTAGCTCCTTCGCGGTATACTTCAAGAGCGTTACTTATTTCTTGTTATTCATGCTCGGTTTCTCACTCTGTATTTATGATTTCTTTGAGTAAATGGCTTCCTGTATATCTAGCGTTAGTACTGGTAAAATATATGCAGTCTGTATTTATTATTACGGTTGGTTGTTGTACACAAAGCAATGTTTGCAAAATTTTTGGTATCTGTGGTTCTGTTTTCTGTCATTGAATGACGTGTCCAGTCAGAACAATAAGGAGCGTGAAGTTGTCGCTTACTTCTAGTCAATGTACAGGTGTATTGTATCGTTACTCCGATAAATAATACCCCGACTTGTCATGCCTAAGCTGCCGTTGATGTAAACTCTGGCTTCATATTAACCACAGTTGACTGTATATTTGTGAATATGTATACGAGATCGACTTCGTGTTTTAAATGGTTAGGTCGTTTCAGAAGTTGCGTGTTGGTCTGGTTGAAATATGGCTGTGTGTGTCTTTTTTTTTTTCTCAACAAAAACACGATGTGGAGTTATGTGTGGTGTTGGAGTTGTGTAGAAGACCTGTTTGGTGATGACTGTTGGGAGCTGGGGTCACGGAGACTTACGGTTTGCTGGAAACTTGGATTTTGTGGGCAGGAACAGGCGGTGGGCTTGACCAATGTTTCCTCTGTTTCTGTACCACTACTCCTCCCTTCCTCCGCATTCCCATTGTTCTCCACTCCTCCACCGCTTCCTTCCCCGCCATGTACACGTACATGTGCGCGCAATCATGCACACGCTTTATTAACTGCAAAGCGTGTGGAGGAAGAAACATATGTCTTGTTAACAATTGAGGAAGATGGGAATTGGGGGGGGGGGGGGGGAGACATGCATCTGACGGAAAAGAAACAAAACAAAAACGAAAAAAAAAAAAAAGCGTTCCTTGTCCTCACAGATTGGAAATGTACTTTACGTAGATTACACACACACAAAAAGAACACGAAGAAAAAAGAAAAGAAACACGCTTTGGTTACTTAGAGATAAATATTAAAGAGGTCTGTGGATTGCCGAGCTATTACTCTACAGTAGAGGTAGTTTACAGTAGTTTACAGTCAACAGATTTGTAAGAGAAGAACCCTGTGTCAAGGAAGCGTAGAAGGGAATCACACAGCCTGACAGCGGTGAAAAGAGGAGGGGATAGTATGATTGGACATCCTCCCTCCCTCGTGGACCGACAGCATGAATAGCACATAAATCAGAGGACCAATCAGTGGATGTTACTATTTATGGCAAAAAAACAATGACGGTACAAACGGAGTACATGTTTCTTTTCTGACATCTAGCCCCTTTAAAGAAAAAAAAAATGCTGAAGAAAAAGGAGGGAGGGGAGAGAGGGAAAGAGAGACTACATGTTCTGGTTTGTATGGAAGATGAAGTGGATGGTAAACGGAAAGATGATGAATCGAATTCTAGTTGTTTTAAAGATATTCTTTGGGTGACGGGCTACGTTACTGGCCATTTCTGTCAAGTGTCATGGCAATTGACAATTGTCAGCAGCTGCATTTGCCAATCGCCCCACTTCCACCCGCGTCCCTCCCGCCCCAACCGCCTCCCCACTCACCCACCCCTCCCAGCTCTGGTAATCACCGCGCGCCAAACCAGATCCAGTTCCTAGCAGATACGAGTTTCTCGATCACAGGAACGTGTTTACATGTTTGTGTGTGTGTTTCTCTCTCACAGCAATAAATACGTGTTCCTGTTGTCCCAGCTAGCAGATGAGCGAGTGGGTTTAGCGCAGACAGGCGACGCTACGCAGATTGGGGAGGTTCAGATGAATGATGATTGGGGAGAATGAGGCGGAGGAGAAGGACGTGGATGTCGTGACGTGTGTGTCGATGACTGTGTCTGTCTTCGTTGTGTCTTCACAGGATATGTTAGCGGCCACAGCAGATCTACCCGTCAGTATTTGGGACCCCTCTCATCCCCAATCCCCGTCTCGCCCCTCTTTCTCTCTCTCTTGTATCTTGCTGTTATTATGTACGACACAGAAAATTAAACAATTCCAAGATGTGCTTTATTTGTGGTTTCGTATGCGTGGTGTGTGTGTGTGTATGCGTGCGTGAGTGTGTGTGTGTAAGAGAGAGAGGGTGAGAGACGTTCTGGGATGGTATACTCATTTGGGCTCGCTCTCTTTCTCTGTCTGGAGCCCTTCAGCATGTTCTATGGACACATATAATGATGTGCGACACACATACGCGAACGCGCGCGCTCACACACACACACACGCGCGCGCGCGCGCGTACGCACGCACGCACACACATACACTCACAGAGCTGTATTTCAATCATATATATATTTAATCTCAAAGAGTGAATCAGAACAAGCGACACATGTACAAAAATCATGTATGGTATCCTTGTACTTTGAACGTGGCTTTGGTTCTTGATCTTTTTTTTGTTTTTACATAAATTTGAAAAAGGCTTAAAACCACGGCCCACACAGGTGACGCACCTGATGGTACCTAACTGAACTGACAGAACGGAAACTACAGAGCAAGCGAACAGAAAAATGATGTCCGTGGTATCACAAACCACACAGCGTTGTTCAAAGCTTCATCCAGGCCTAACAGCTGTGAACAAACCTATCTTTACACCATGAAAACAACATATTTAAAATGTATAGGAACACCTGTACTTTATTCTTTTTTAAAAAGATCTGCAAAAAATACTCTTTCCCTCGTACTTACGTCACATCTAGAACGGTTGAAATTAGGATGCCGTGGTTTGAAATCCGTTGTTTCTAAAATAAGTGGACTGTATGACAACACGAAATATCGTCTAAAACACAATATAGTCCAGAATGTGATCTGGTCAGTGTGGCTAAAGCACAAAAAGTACAAGTCAGGAACTCGTATGAGGCAAAAGTAATTCACAAAGTGTATTTTGAAAAGGTTTTAGCCAATGTAAAACATTTCTCTGTCAAATGTAAGGATAATTTAACTTCTGTGATACCCTGAAACATTTATATGTTTATGATATCAATTATAAAACGCATTAATGAGATTGCCGCAAAGAAAAGCGATGCTAGCCATAACCCATTTACATTGACAAGATAATAAACAGATTCACCCCGTTTCCTCGGTCAGTCACTTTCTTACGCTAAAAATAATCGCCCATAAGGAGAAGACCTCGCCTTTCAGCCCACAACGGTAAACAAATATGGAAAGGAAAAGTGGAAGAAAGAGAGAAAACAACTCCTGTACGTAACACCGTGATCAACACAACATGATCGATCAGCATCGTCTGTCAACATATTTTCTTCTGCACATAAATATTGAACACTTATCTCTCCATCACAGATACTTGAACCAACACAACATGAAACCACATGTCTTCTCTACCCAGTGCTGTTAGTATTCATGGGAAACGGAAAGTCAATTTACTTCTTATCCCGAACATCTGAGGAGAAAAAGCCAGCATCGTTTCCAAGTCGTGGCTTTCACGTTAACTGAACACACCGCGTCATCACATCACTTGGCCACCGGAAGTGTCGGAAAAGAAAGTCCGTGAACTCCAACCTTCCTTTCAACAGATATCAATCGGACTTAATTGCCCGATTCAACGAGAGGAAAACCTTTTATCAATACTTTAACCGGTTGTTTTCAACTGAAACGCAATACTTAAACGGTCATCTTCAACATATCCAACAGAACTTTCCTTTGCAAACAAAAAACTTATCACAATCACATCTTCAAATCTTTGTATTCGATTTCCGAAACGGCAATAGTTCCAGTGGCAAGACAGGACAACAGTATTCAATAAAGTGAAATGGGTTTTGTTTTTCGTACAACCTCTGGTTCGTTTTGGGTTTTTTTTCTTCAAAAACTTACCAACCCGGGTCTTGACAGTCAACGTTAAACTCGCTGAGATCAACTGAACTCTCTCAGGCAATTACGAACTTGGAATATATTCATCAAATTGTTTCACTCCCTAATTTTTCCAATCAAAGTGTGTCTTCTTCTATCATGAAACAGATATAATCAACACAGACAACGCAGAAAATTTGAAAAACAGAAATGTGGTATGCATTTGTCGTAGATTATCAAGGTTTTTATCTTGCCCTCCTAAAATCATACGTATCTCATATCTCTGGAACTGACAGGGCTAGAGAAAGACAGGACTCCCATCTCTTTGTGGTGAACAGTCGACACTTTTGTTTAGGTGTATGGAAAGCAGGCCTACATACCTCTGCTACTCTACACACAGTCACCTGACAACACTTATGCGGAGTCAACTTCGATGTCCACTGATATACTCTCATGTCCTTGGTCCAAAGTGTATTACAAACGTTGTATAATATCCAGAAAACTTGCCAACGTGGGACCATGTTCAACAGCTAAAAACCACAAATCTTGCTAAAGATACCTGCTATATATATATATATATATATATATATATCTTACATTTATTGGAGAAAACCTGTTTCAACACCCAAATGAAATGTTCAATCGATACAATAACAAATTTTTCATACCATCATGAACATGTCCGAAATCGTACAAAAACTTATCATGATCTAGAAAATTAATTTCCACAAAATACAAGGCTGAACATGAATGACATCTACGAGAGTGGAAAGACGGGAGAAGAGGGGGGGGGGGGGGAGCAACGATCAAAAATCGATTAAGAACTAGATCAACCGAAAAGAAATGCTGTACGGGAAATACGATGAAAGCCTGGCTACGGAGGTTGAATAATAGAAAACCCGATGGACAGAAACGTGTGGACAGGTCATGAGGAGGAAACGGCACCGTGCCCGACCACGGAACTCGGCGTCCCCAAAATGTCTGAATTGTTCTAACTACCCGCCCACCCCAGAGCGCTCTCTTCGCGCGATCCCTCAATCCACACAGCCTGTTTGGCTGTCGCTGATCATAAGATGGACGGCATCAAATTTGTTAAATTGCGACATAAACCATGATAAACATATACGTGAACGTTTTAACCAGCAACAAAAAAATGTTGGACTGAATAAGACGTAAGCACGCACGCACACACACCACACGCACGCACGCACACGACATGAGATGGCTTGATATGGTATATTTTCGAACCATTCTTTTAAATATGAATAACATCTCCTCTCTCTCTCTCTCTCTCTCTCTCTCTCTCTCTCTCTCTCTCTCTCTCTCTCTCTCTCCTCTCTCAGCACACACACACACACACACACACACACACACACACACACATCCGTATACTATCACTAATCCATTCATACTCGCTATGAACCATACAACGCGCAAACCATCAAAAGTAATATCTTCCACTGCAAGCGAAACCTGACTATACAAAAATAGATGGAACACGGCAAACCAGTTTAAAAAAAAAATTTTAAACATAATAATATCATCGACCTGCATAGCCGAATTAGGTCAGTGTGTTTGTCCCATACCGAACTGAAAGTTTATTTTCTCAACAACCTGGATCGAGCTAAAGCAAGGAAGTATAGGGGCCGGGGAAAGAAGTTGGGGGGGGGGGGGGGGGGTTGCAAAAGTAAGTTAACAAAGAAAGCAAAGAAAAAAAGAAAAAGAAAAAACTATACACTGTATCAAACTTCCTGGTCCATTGTAATGATATGATTGTAATGGCTCTGACACTAAAACAGGACACAATTAAAAGCAGTTGTGTGATATGGTATCAAAAATAAAACCTTATTTATCACTACGTCACAACATCAGAAGCTGACACCGTTTGAAAAGGAATGCTGATGCTTGGCTACGCCAAAAACTGTACAAGAACAAGCCCCCTTCCTCTTCTCTCCCAGTCATACAATCCATCTGCAGGACACACACACACACACACACACAGCAGACCGTGCATAAAAGAGCTGCTTGCACGCAAGTACACACAAGCAGGCACACTGAGAAAAAAATATGGAATGTAACAAATATCATAAAATTGATTGAAGCTTGGACGGAATCAAAAGAAAATCTTATCTCACTGAAAGCACTCAATGTCGCAACACTGCGTGAATAATAATCATCATAATAAATGGGCCTCAAGCATATCGTGATAAAATAATATAGTGTCTACTGTCAGACAAACTCAGTAATTGGATAAATAAATAAACTGGTTGCGTGAAGAGCGCCACTTTTTTTTAACGAATTTATAACAGAAAAAAAGCTATTACCGCTTCAAACTCTGATAACCTGGCATTCATCATTGATGTTTGCATGGTCGCCTATTTCCAGACTTCGATTTTAATAGTTTCTTATATTGAAATCATTTTTATTTCGAATTCTGCAAGTACCCAAAAAGGAAAGAAAAACGGCGAAAATATACTTATCTGTGCCAAACGTAACTGTCCCATTCAGTTATGTCCCTTGCCAGTGACAGTGAATTGTGTGTTGAAAGAATCAAATTTTGACATTTCAAACACTGTGTTTCGCAAATATTACCGTAACTATTGCCACTACTGGTCGTTGGACTACAGTTGCCCACTGCCTTAATGCTTATATGCAACTGAATGTTGATACTGTGGCGGGAATAAGCATTCGCCCCGTTATTTTCACTGTTGTTTTCACTATTATGGATGACCAATGACAATTTGCCGCTGTGCACGAAAATATGAAATTGTGCATCACTTTTTCGTCTCGTTTTTCGAATAGAATACATACTTTTAAGGGGAAGATGGTGGTGTTCAGTTAATCGTCATATCGGTGTTCTGTTCCTGTTCTTTCTTTCATGTGTGGATTAATAATACGAGTTATTGTACCTATTTTGGTACCTTGTCCAAAACATTGTTTTTCAGTTCTGCCAGCAAATATGTTTATGCATTTAGGCATGAGCTATTTTTTCTTTAAAAATCTTTTCTCAAAATTTTGAGCTGGCTTTCTGTTAGAATTCACTCAGTGTGATCAGTTAAGTAAGATTTGTACGTACATTTTCAGCAAATGGAAAAAAAATGGATGTTCCACTTTCACAAAAAATGTTTGTTCCTGACTGGGTTTTATTACTGTCAATATCATTAAACATGACACTGAATCAGCATTTGTTCGTTCTACGGTCAAACTAGTTCTTTTTCTCTAGGTGTGGTTAACAGGTTTCACTGTCCAACGCTTCTGCAGAGCGAAAAGAAGCGACGAAATTTAGCAAGGGACATAAATGGTACCAGTTGTCTGCGAATTAGCTGCCTTTCTTTGTCAACATACCTCGCATGGCTAGTGGGTGGCTCTAGCCAGATTCAGCCGTGTGATCATAAATGAAAGATCCGACATAAACAATCGATAAATGGTTTTTAGATACATTTTTAACCGAAAGGCAAGACACTTTAAAATCAGTATGACAGGGGAAGAATATTAGCGAGATAGTTGAACCTATTTGTGATAAAACGCCTAAACGTTCACTTTAAAAAAAAAATGTGTTTTGTCCCTAAAGGGAAATCAGTTCAAACCCATTAAATCAAAAACATCACTACTTTCAGTTGAGCCCTCTCCATCGAAAAGCAGCTCTATTACATAACCACATTTTTTGATAAATAAATGGAATATATATACCTGAGAGAAAAAATATCAACTAGCAAATAAATTCCTTCAATTTGATCGTTCACAAAATAGTGAAAAACGTATACAAAACATAAAAACAAACAAAAATGAAGATGTGAACAAAACTAAACTCTGCTTCCCTTTTGGGTTTTGGTTCATAATCACATCCTAAGGAAAGTCCTGTAACACTGGCTCTAACGGAATGCACACACCAGCATCATATGACAAGCGTTTTAATCATGATAAAGACAGAGAGGGCAAGAAATGAAGAGACCAAAGCACTGTAACCCGTAAAGCGTGCAAGACAATACCCACGATTCCTCTCTCATTCTCTCTCACGGCTGCTCACTCTGCTACAATCCCACTACACAAGTGCCAGGCAGTCGGTCACACACACACACACACCCTCGCCAATCTGACTGTCACCACTTCAAAATATCACAGACGTTTCTCTTGCCCATCAGTTCGTGTCCCCAAAAGCAATATACAGTCCACGCAGAAAACATCGGAAATGATATTTACACTGAGACCATCAACGGGGTTATTTCCTCATTAAACATGACAAACACACAAGAATGTTTGTAACAGCGTATTTTTTAAGCTGTCGACCGACAGCTGTGACAATAATCCCCATAGAAGACAGACTGGAATGGCAATGTGAGGAATTTGAAGTGAAGCACGACAGTCTGAGCCCTGCGGACATGTACACAATGTATATACGAGTTGTCTATAAAAACGAGGTTCTAAAACGGACGGCCATGGCGTTTTTACACAACATTGGTGTTGCTGTAAATCACAATGTACTCGACGGATTGGTGTAAAATATAAAGTTATAGTACATCTCGGGGGGGGAAAAACTGTGCAAGGTTTGCACGCACGTTTTTCGTACACACACACGCGCGCGTTCTTCTCTCTCTCTCTCTCTCCTCTCTCTCTCTCTCTCTCTCTCTCACACACACACACACACACACACACACACCCACACACACACCTAAAAACAAACCCATGCGTGTGAGTCTTGTTCCACAACCAGCTCGCGCTATAAATAAATTAAATACACAAAAAAGCCATTCTTAGCCTTGACAGCATTTGGGAAGTTTATGATGTAAACAGCAAGGGCGAGAACAGCGTTTTCACTCACTAAACACACCCACTGACAGCGACATCTGCCGGGTCCGCCAGGAACCCCGAACATCAAGTTTGAAAAACCTGGTCAACAAAACCGTATGTGGAAAACATACCTGTCAACATCATCAAATAAAACGACAGTTCTCTCCGCCTAGCAGGTCCATTTTCAACAGCCTCTGTCGAGCTTTTTTGTCTGTCTCTCTGTCAGCGTGACAAGGCAAACCCTGCTAAAACGATGTTCACATAGATCTTAACTCAATGGACAGATGGACTGTGGTATAAGGACCAGCCCAGTAACTTTCAGTACGGATCCAATACAAAGGTCACAACCCAGGATCCGTACAGCATTTTTTTTTTCAAAACTTTCTACCTGACTATTAAGACCGTAAAAAGTTACCGTTTTCCATCGTTTAGGTTCAAAAAGCAGGGGAAGTAACTCTATCAATTATCACCAACTATGACCTTTCCTGGCGAGAAAATAACTCGGGTTTTTGCCCTCGTGAACTGACTCACTGACGGATGCAGGATCCGGTCGATCTGAGCGGAGTTCTGGCCTGTCTCGGGTGCCTTTGGGGTTCTCTGCTGGTTTAAACAGTAAAGCCGGTCACCTGGACATCATCATCTCTCTGGGTGACCAGCGCGCGCTCCTTGCTCTAAGAATATTCCAACAAACAAACTGATAATACTGACTGATAAAAAGAAAACAGAAACTGATCATATTGAAAGAAACGATGCATTAAAAAAAGGCAAATAAAAAGGAGTTAAAATGGACGGAATAAATGATAGAGCGTATTGGACTTCTTCTGTCTTTTCACCCTCACCACAGAATCTATGTTTTTCACCCATTTTCAGTTGGTGTGTTTCTCTGTTGGTCAAATTCTGCAAAATCTACGAAACCGTAAACTTGGTGAAATCATAGAATGTGGTCGAGGGACGAATCCAATACATGTTGGTGCCACTCCGGATCAAAGAGCGGATCCAGCTTTTTTCTTAAACATTATGTAGCTTTTTTTTTTCTCGGGACAGGGGTGGGGGTGTTTAAATTTCTCATAGCATGAATCTCGAGGAGGGTGGAAGGTGGAAATCGGGCTTATTATATTTACTGCCATGCACAAACCTGTAGGATCCGGTGTGAATTTGTATTATACTCCGGTGAATAAGGACTGTTTGACCTTGGACGAGGTCTAGTTATTCCCCTTAAGATTGTTGTTGTTGTTGTACTTCCTCCCCCCCCCCCTCTTAGTTGTTCTTCCCTTTTGTTTACACAATTGAAGAACACCAGTCCACCTCTGACAGGGGCCTGGACTTGAATGAGACACAGAGAATCACAAGAAGGATCAGACGCCAGAGAGAAGGCGCCAGCCCGGGATACCTTTTAGAAACCTGAGCGTATATGCGCGCGCGCGTGTGTGTGTGTGTGTGTGGGGGGGTGGGGGGGGGTAACTGCAGAGTGCCGATCATACCGTTTAGAACGGATATGATTCAGCAGCATTGACGACTATAACTAAAGAACAGACCAAACTAGAAAACTGAAACTAAAAAGAAGAAGAAAAAAGAAAAGAAAAGAAAGAAAAGGAAAGGAAGCAAGGAGGAAAAAGAAAGAAGACTCCTCGGACAGTTCTGATGAGTGCTTTCCCCCACAGTGATGTGGACACTGCACTCACCTGACATGATGATACTGCCATCCCCCTTCCTCGCCCGTCTCCCCTTCCCTCCTTTTCCTTGTCCCACCACGTCCTCCCCCTCTTCCGTCTAGCCGTCCTACATACCCTGCACCCGACTTTCTCGTTTTGCTCTTTGTTCCGAGACGATGGAGGCATCCATGACCTGTCACACGACCTCAAATACCAGGTCGACCTCTCTGACCTTCGAACTTTCGTGCACGGTGGTCTCCGCCATCCGGTGAATCAGTCCAGCACAGGTGTCACAAAAGTCTGTCGCACCTTCACAGAGCATCGGGCACGATTCTGTTCAACGTCCCAAGTCTGGAGGTCAAGAGACATCTGACGATCGTGACGGGGCATGGAGAGTTCAACACATCCGGGTCGTTTCTTCTGCTTCCAGGACTTCCACGTCACGTCGCAGGCAAAGCTTCCATCATGGGGGGAGGGGGGGGGGGAGGGATGACTTTTTCACAACCCAGTTTAGTGAACCCCCCACCCCCAACCCCTTCTTCCCCAGGACAATAAATAAACAAACAAATACAACGAGACAACGACAGACTGCAGATGTACAATATGGCCTAAAGATTATACAGACAGTTCGGCTTCTCGGACCCCAGCCTGCCGAGGCGTCAGCAACATCTCTCTGATGGAAAAGCACAAAAAAAACAGCAGATACAGGTATCTTCAGCACGACTGGAAGAAGACCTTTTCCCCCTCTTTGTTCTTGTTTTCCCCTTCTCTTTATCGATCGTCAAATATCACAACTCAGTGAACACACCTTAAAAGCGTCCTCTTGATAACACTGAACAGTCTTGAACCACCCTTCCAGGAGTACTCCCGAGTCACAACAGACGCCTTGATCTGCATGTGGGTCCTCCCAGGGACTCCCAAGACTCGCACGATCCGGCCCCGGGCCCCCTAAATATGCATCACCAGCTCGGAGAGCATCTGGGGTAGTTCTGCTCCACGACAACGAGGGCAGTGTGACGGACTTGTCTCCGCTGCCCAGGTGACCAGCTGCAGGGAGGTGTTGCCTCCCCCGGTGTGTCGGGAGGTCTCCAGCGACAGCTGGGGAAGAGCTTGTCGGCCATGGCGTCCACCAGGTAGGGGTCGTTGCCAGACAGCAGGCCTTTCATCGTGCTCTTCCCGCCGCCTCCTGTCCGCTTGGGTCTGTGGGAGAGAGGTGGGCAGGCACGCACGCGCGCGCGTGCACACACACACACACACACACACACACACACACACACACACACACACACATCATGGTAAGTCAGTATGGGTTTTCTCCGGGTCTTAGCTTTGATATATCAACCAGGAAGAAGGAGGCGTAATGCGGTGGGGTGGGGAGAAGGGGAGTAGAGGATGAGAAAAAAATCAAAGATTAAAGAAAGAAAGAAGAAGAGAGGATGGAGAAATGGAGAGAAGGAAGAAATAAAGAACCAAAAGTGGGGGGAAAAAAGAGGAAGAAGCGGAGGACAGGAAAAAAGGAAAGATTAAGGACAGAAATAAAGAAAGACGGTGATGATGATGATAATGATGAAAATGACGTCACTTATGTATAACCCAGCTGACCGACAAACGCCATATCTAATGATGATGATGATGATGATGATAAGGATGTCCTATTTTTTACATCCCTGCCGACTGCCAAGTCCATGTCTGGACTGAAATCACGTTGACATCAAAACAATGATGATAATGGTGATGATGATGACGACAATAATGATAATGATGATAATGATGATGATGATGACGACGACAATGATGATGATGATGATGTTGACGACAATAATGATGATGACGATAACGACGACGATGACGATGACGACGACGATGATGATGATTATGAGGATTGAAAGAACTGTACTGTGACAGTTTTTCACAAGTTCTCTCTCTCTCTCTCTCTCTCTCTCTCTCTCTCTCTCTCTCCTCTCTCTCTCTCTCTCTCAATGCAACCTTACTTCACATATTCAACAGCGTTTCGTTAAATCAACTATTGTCGAAAACCAGAGAGAAAGGGGGGGGGGGGGAGAGAAAGACAGGGGTGAAGGAGGGAGTGGGCTGGGATGCCCAACAGAACTAGTATCACAGTCCATCCAGACCCGCACCTGAAAGTGTCACATCCATCACAATAACATGCCGACAGACAAAGCCCTACTGACGTGAATGAAAGATTTTAAATCAAAATGTCCTTTGCAGGCCACATTCTATCCGGCTTATCTCCGATCTGTACGATCTTCCGTCTGTCAACAACCAGCTCCCATCATCCGCAGACACACGCATTCTGTCTAGATTCTCTCCCTCAAACAAAACCTCCCAGCTCCCACTCCTTTTCTTATTAAGCACTAGGTCTTCTTCTTCTTCTTTCTTTCTTTTAGTGTCCACAATCATCATGTTGATTATTCTGACACTTTAGTATGTATGACCATCTTTTATCCCGCCATTAAGGCAGCCATGCTCCAGCTTCGGGAAGGTGCATGCTGTGTGTAATGTGTCATCCATACCAACGGCTAAACATGCCTTCTCTTCCGAAAGTTGGTGATGGGATTTTACGTGTGTGCAAGATGATGTGCGTGCGTTCACACACGGAACCTCGGTTCTCATTCGAAGGACTGTGTGGGGAATGGAGTCAGAACCAATGTTAACTCCGAGGGAAAAATCCCCCTGTACCGAAACGGCCCGGCGGAGATGCGAACTCGCAACCCCAAGATTACGAGTCCGACGCTCTACCAACTGAGCTATTCCGGCCCCAAAAGTCTCTGCAGTTCACACTCCTACAATGTACGCCCCATGCCACCTTTCAAAACAATCTCTAACAACTTCCATGTTCATCACTGTGTTGACCTGCAATGTACTTTTCTGTCTGCCATGCCATGACTGTTACGTGCAGTGATATTTCCCGATTAGTAGGGTGTAACTGCACGCGCGAAAGTCTGTATGAGAGTTCGCTGTATCATTGTGGTGTGTTGTTGCCACAATATAATATATATATATATATATATAATATATTATATATATATATATATATAATATATAATATATATATATATATATATATATATATCCACAACTGCTTTAAATTACTTCGTTCATACGTGTGCACGTATGTAGAGATTTATTTATTTCAGATTTTCTTTCATTGTAAAGCGTGATGCAGCAGACAACTATTCTAGACATGGCGCTGAGTAAATTTGTCCGCTATTATCATCATCATTATTTGTAGCAGTAGTATAACAGTAGTTGTAGCAGCAGCAGCAGTAGTAGTTGTTGTTGTTGTAATAGTACCTATTTCTGTGCAACAACCTGCAATCAGAAACAGATACCAGGCCCCTCGACTGAGCAAGGATGGGGGGGGGGGGGGGGTGAGACGAAGACAAGTACCAAAGTATGCAAGTGTCCAAAGAAGGGCGTTTCTAAGCTCCAGATTTGTCGCTTTATGTGAGGAGTGGGGGTTGGCAAAAGTAGACGGAAATGGGGGGTGGGTATAGGGAGTGGGGGGTGGTGGCGGTGGGGGTGGGGCGAAAGTAGGGAAGCGGAACGGCGAAAGCGAGTGCGGACGGTGGGTTGGTGGTGGTGGTGGCTCATCACCTTCCTCTCTTGAGCTGCAGGGAAGCCGCCGCTTTCTTCTCGTCGCCGTCGATGTTCTCGAACAGCTTGAAGAGCAGGTCCGTGTTGGCCACGGTGATCTTCCGTTCACTGACGGCTGCCGTGGCTTCCCTTTGTCGCCGCTCTCCGCGCCCTGGTCATGAGGAGGCGTGACTGGCCGCACGTCTGAAACAGACCACGCCAGCCGGTGAGAGGCGCTGTTAGTTTGCACCAATCAACATCGAGCTTACACAGCTAAGTGAATCGCACAGCTCGACAAATACAGTAATGTGTGTCACCAACACACCCGCACAGATAAAGCGCCTAGTCCCTTATTTAGCTTCTTTCCGCTGATACAATGTCCACAACAGGCATGATACATGTTGTCCTTCAGAGCGAAATGTTAGTCTTTCTTAACCGATGTACAGTCTTTTTCCCCCAAGCACGTAAATAGTCACATAAATATGATTGGCAGCCAATTTGTGCATCGTTCATATTACCACCATATTTCCTTGGATTCATGTGTCAGTAGGCTCAAATACATATACAGGGTTGGGGTTTAAGATGGGATGTTTGGGGGTGGGAGTGGGGTGGGAATTAAAAGGAGGACGTTAAAAGTGTTGATATTCAGTCCTTCACTGACAGCAAATGGGACCCACCGAACTCTTGCCTTGTGAACAGACCCATTTGCTGCGCGTTTCTATGGTCCATTTTCATCCCCTGGGTAAGACTCATTAGTGGAACCAGCCCCATATGTAAGCAGATTGGTGTGTGTGTGTGGTGTGTGTGTGTGTGTTGTGTGTGTGTGTGTGTGTGTGTGTGCATGCGTGAGTATGTGCGTGCTGCGTGCGTTTGTGTGTGTGAGTAACAATATCTGTGTCTGTGCGTCTGTCTGTCTGTGCATGTGTGTATGCATCCCTGTTTGCGTCTCTGTCAGAGTGACGGTGAACACGTGCGTTCTACCTGCAGCAGAGTAACATTGTCACATAACATGGAAACAACCGATATGGTCGGCTCCACACACACAACAACAAAACCAGTCAAACCCAGTATTGTGAAACTGCTACTGCTCCTACTTCTTCCTCGCCTTGTCCCTGTTTGTAACCAAGACGAACAGAGGGGCGCGAAGGGAAACAGGCCAAAGACACAGTCACAGCACAGTCGTGTCACATTCAGAAGTATCCTGCAGCCCTTGCCTTATTATACGAGGAAAGGTTGTTCGCCCCTTGCATGAGGAGGGAAGGAAAGAGGGACGGGGAGGAGGTGGAGCAGACAGTAGCAATCGATCACCGCTCGTCCCTCCCCCCCCCCCCCCCCCCTCCCCCCCCCCCCTCCCCTCCCTCCACTGTCTCGGTCGCAGAAGCAATCAAACGATGAGGATTGCAATGGAGGGAAAGGGGAAGGGACGTGCGTGGTGGGCTCGGGAGTGGGTGTAAGGGGTGGGGGTGGGGGTGGGAGGTCGTGATGAGGATTGCGGCAGATCTCAAGACATTACGTGGAATAGGATAGGCTAAGGAAAGGGCACAGAGAGAGAAATTGAGGGAGGGAGAGAGAGGGAGAGAGAGAGAGAGAGGGAGAGAGAGAGGGGAGAGAGAGAGAGAGAGAGAGAGAGAGAGACACTCAGAGACAGAAAGACAGACAAAGAAAGAGAGAGACACAGAGACAGACAGACAGAGAAACAGGCAGACAGGCAGTCAGTCAGTCAGACAGACAGACAGACGGGTAGGCAGACAGGCAGGCAGACAGACAGACAGACAAATGCGGAAAGAGAGAGAAAGCCGCTTATCTTAATCCCCCCTTACCCAGTTCCTCCATCGTATTCCTCCTCCGAAGCTCCTTCCTCCTCTTTCTCCCCCTTACCCTTTGCCCCCCCCCCCCCCCCCCCCCCCCCCCTTCCCCAAACCCCTCCTTCTCCCATCTTCTGTCCTGCTCACTTCCTCAGCGATCCCTCCGCGCCACTAAGTTGTGTATGGTGGTCGCCCAGTGTGCGACAGGACCTGATGTTTTTGTTCCCCCATTCCGCATCCCACCCCGTATCCCCAATCCCACCCCTCCAAAAACAGACCTTTGGTGTTTGTTTTGTCTGCATGTAATGTTTCGCTCTGTGAGTGTATGTGCGTGCGCGTGGCTGTGTGTGTGCGTGTGTGTGTGTGTGTGTGTGTGTGTGTGTGTGTGTGTGTGTGTGTGTGCAAGCGTGCGTGGGTGCGTGCGTGCGTGCGTGTGCAGAAACGAAGAACTTGATGAACACACTAACACCCTAACCATGGCCTAGTCTTTCGATGAGCCGTGCCGTGACGAACTGTCGTGAATAGCTCTGACGCTGGTTGTTCTTCCGGACCGACGCTTTATCTTCCAAACCGTGGACACAGACTGGAACTGGCTCGTCCTCTGTGTGCCTTACCGGCCTGAAAGGACTCGGGTGGTTGGGCCCGGTGGGCGATAACAACACTTACATCGTCAAATCAACACCACCGAAAGGAGAGGGCTGACGATACAATACAGTCAACGCAATCTTAAAGTACGCAGCACCAAGAAACTCTTCGTGAGGTGGACAGCCGCAGGTGTTCAGAGACGAAGCCCTCATCCCACAACCCATCCCTGCTCACCCCCCTCTGCTCCTTAAGCAAGCGTCTCGGCACTTCAACCCCTCGACTCCTCGCACTCTGAGAAGGGCGGGCGGCATCCAGGCCACAACTAAAGACGTCCTCCTGCTATCTATTTTTCTGTGCTGGTGCCTGGATTCGAACCCGCAGTTCCAGACGGTTGGGCGCTTAAAAGCTACGTCACCTTGTGACTAATGAAGGAAGGTAACGTTTATTCCTCCTCGTCCACATCCAGCTGGAACTGTGTTCAGCGGCTTCTGCCGCTGCTTTTAGCGCTCTGACCCTCTTTCTTCTAGAAATTCGGCAGAACTGCTTCAAGAGATCATAGGCAGATGCGCCTACAACCTCCTTGATCCAGCCTCTATGGCGAGGTCTACGCTCGGGGGGAGGGGGGGGGGGGGGGGGGGGGGGGGAGAGGAGGGGAGAGGGGAAGGGGGGGAGGGGGGGGGGAGGGGGAATCCCTCAGGCTGCTGGCTAAACTTGCATACTTATCTTTGGGGGGGGGGGGGGTGGAGAGAGGAGGAGGGGGGAGGGGGATTCCCTCAGGCTGCTGGCTAAACTTGCATACTTATCTTTTTCCTACCTTAGATGACTTTGTGTCTGTTGGGGCTGACAAGAAGCATCAGACTCCCCTAAACAGTCTCAGCCACGGGACAGGCAATCAGACGTATGATGGCGTAGGTCGATGGCAGACGATCATAAGGGTCCGTGATGGGTCCACGTAGAGAAGACGAAACAGATAACACTGATCTCCAAACTGGTACAACTCCCATAATCAACTCTCTTTCCCACTATTCTAATAAGGGTCGTCTACGTTGTTTCTGTTTTGTTTTTTTGCTTTCTATTTCTTTTTTT
>CM031611.1:17369362-17374362 GCA_018398815.1 Conus ventricosus | reverse complement strand
TCTATTTGAACGATACTCCTATTCAAAAGATGGATAAGCATCATGTAGGGGCAAAATTAATCTCAAACACTTCGTAGCAAGACCGTCTTCAAATATCTTTTCGTCTTGTCTCAATTTCAGCACTATGCCAACATCCTGCACGTTGGCTTTTCTTAAATGCTCAAGCAATGTCACATATCAATTACGCTTCAACGACATGGAACGGGTGTAGTGAGGTCCACACACAAAAAAGACTGAATTCTCTCCATCGACAGGCAGCAAAGCTACTCCTTCCAGCTGCACCTTTTAACAGCAGATGGAAATTAACAGTACCGAACATGCTTCCTTTCAATAACCAATCTGAATTGAACAAGGCATCTTTGATGCTTAAAATGTCCACAAATACATGCCATCCTAAAGTAACGCACTACTTTTTTTTTTTTTTTACGAGACTGACTAGCGGTTCTGGTGTGCAGGAACCTCCTCTACCTTAACCACACATAAATCAATACAAAAGAAGCCTAACCTACGATGGACCACACGTCTGGAACACACTTCCAGTTAGTCTACAAAATGCCAATTCGCTGAAACGTTGAAAGAAACGTGCACCCACACTTCTCATGTCTCCATAATGTGTTCCTTAAATTTTAAACCATAAACATCCATTCGCAAATGAATACACTGTCTGAACAGCCAACTCACTCATCTCACCCCCATGTTCACTTCTTCTCCCCTCCTTGGCCCACCTCTCTCTCTCTCTCTCTCTCTCTCTCTCTCTCTCTCTCTCTCTCTCTCTCCCTCACTCTCTCTCTCTCTCTCTCTCTCTCTCTCTCTCTCCCTCCTCTCTCTCTCTCTCTCTCCTCTCTTTATCTGGACTGACTAACAGTGAACAATTGAAAGTGGAAGACCTATCAAAACGTACATGAACAAAAATGAAAAGCAAGAGCAAACAGACGCACCGTTTTACAAAGAAAAATGACATCTTTAAGAGAATTCCTTAACAAGAAAAAAGATCGAGTCAAGAAACAGAAAATTACTCTAAGCCTTATCGAATAAAGGAACATTTTATATGACAAACAAAAGGCTGATGAATCTTTACTGAGTTGAAATACCAGTATTCGCTTTATTTCTGACAGCAGTGACAGGGTTGTGCGTAGAGAGAATGAATCACATCTGCTTCATTTACTGTCATTTGACATCTGCAGTCTGTTCTCCCGTCTGATTCTTTTTCTTCTTTTTTTCAATAGCCCAGCCGGTCACACACCCACAGCCTGTCCAGGACTGTCCATCTCCAATTTCATACAATCCTCTGTGGGAGATTTCTCCCCGGGGGATAGACAAGACTGATAGTTCAACATAGACCAACACATAGACGGACGGACGGACAGACAGACAGACAGACAGCTGAGGGTCTGACCAGCTATGTCCTCGCCGGTGTCTTTGTGGCAGAGGGGCGGCAGGACGGGGAACATGGTGGCCGGAGACACCTGCTGGGTCACGTTGGGCTGCTGCCAGAACGACTGGGGCAAGGCCCGCAACTTCATGGGCAGGGGATCTGAAACAGACAGCAAATGCACACCGTCACTGACTGACTGACTGGCTGACCGGCTGACTGACTGACTGACTGACTGGCTGACTGACTGACTTATTAATTGATGGACTGATTCTGACTGCTGTCAAAAACGATTCTAGATTCTCTGCCCATGAAGCCGCGAGCCTTACGCTCGCGGCTTCATGGACAGAGAATCTAGAATAAAATAGTTTAAGTAAATGAATAATACAAAACTATTGTTGACTGACTGACTAAATAGGATCTAAAAAAAAAAAAGCATCAAATAAAAGTCCATCATTGACTGACTGACTGTAATTGATTGACTGATTGATTCTGACCGCTGCCAACACGACCGGTGTAAGGGGCCCCAACTTGGAGGACAGGAAACCTGAGATTAAAACATCGGCATGACTGACTGATTACTAAACTGATTGATTTATTGATTGATTGACTAATTCACTCACTCGCTCGCTCACTGTCTGCACAGTGAATCAATGGAATGTTAGACTGACTGATTGGTTGATTTCTGTATTCATTTCTTTTTCATTCTTCGACTTATCAATTGACTGTTTAACTGACTGGACTCATTCATTCATTAACTAATCTATTGACTGCTTAATGGACTGTTTAACTGACTGGACTCATTCATTCATTAACTAATCTATTGACTGCTTAATGGACTGACTGATTGGTTGATTTATAAACTGATCAACTGATTCATTTATCACCACAGTGACAGTGGCGCATTTCTGTCTTTAAAAGAAATAACGGATGATTTCTCTCTCTAAAAAAAAAAAATCTTATAAAACTGAAGTATTATTATTATTCCTGAATTGTGATAAAATATGGGACGGGAAACTACTATTTCATGCGACTTAAACACTCCTCAATGTTCTCTCGAAAGAGCTAAGCTGCCGGTATCTACGCAAAGAGAACTATCGCTCACTTCTTCAGGCGTGATTTCCCTCCCTTGCGCCTTCTTTCCGCTAAAGATCAGAGTAGATTTTATAAGAAAACAACTTAATGTTCTTTAATTTTAAATGAATACACAAGCTGGTGCATTTATTGTTTTAATAAACATGACCTGAACATTTGCCAGAAAGTTCTCCTGCTAAGGGACGTTATTCTGTGAGTTTTTTTTATTCGGGACACTCTGATAATGTTTCTGACAGGAGAACATTTCCTGCGTGTTACTCTGCGAAAAGCTGGTTCGGAGGGTTTATGTACAGCCAACTGTACTTTTTGTATTCACTGTTTACTGTTCCCTGCCTCATTCAAGATTCCCTTTTAATCAGTGCTAAAGTTCTGCATTCAGTAGACGACTAAAGGAACACGGCTACCAGGGTCGAACGGATCTAGGAAGTGCCCTTTTGATCCGGATCCGCCACACACGAAATCCACTCCAAAATCTGATGGATTAGTCCCAGGGCCGCATTCCGCTTTTTTGGCAACAGGACAGTTTCACTCAATGGAGACCTCGGGACAACCGCACCCACAGTCCGACAGCACACGTGCACTATTTCAAGGTCACCGTGAGCTAACCCCCCAGCAGGGCCCCAAATACCCAATCCATATGAAACGCACGTGTTGACCTGATTTTCGAAATTCATAAACTTATGAGAAGCTTACACGTATAACACATTTTCCACAAATTAATTTATCACTACCATAATAATTTCATTGCTGTTTATTTAAAAAGCCAGTGGCCTCGTTTTTTTATACGCACATTACATGCCAAGCACGTTCACTTATATCTCTCTCTTTTAAATAATTTTGCCACAGTCACCGTGTTGATTTTATTAATTTCATTTCAGAAATCGGCAAACTTGTTTCTGTGTGTGCATATTACATATTTAGGGTACTCCTTTACCGTAATCCTCGTAACTGTATCGCTGTTAATTTGTATGCGCACGTTGTCACACACGAATGTCTCTGCAACGATTTCTTCCTGCCGAACAATTTCCAGCTGTCTAGGTTACAGAACTAGCCATTAGCGACCATGCCATGAAATTAAGACATCTGCTGGGTTGTGATTTCCATGGGTGCAGTTGCTCAGTACAGTTGTACACAACAGGCCGTGTATGTCGTTGTACTAGGATCGTGTGCAGCTGTCCAGTACAGCCACTTTCCACTGAGCTTCGTTGAAATCCATTCGGTAATTCGTAATTCTTGCAAACAGACAAACAAACAAACTTAGCATACATGGAAGAAAACAGGAACTCTTTTGCGGCGGTAACAAACAACAGTTCCATGATAACGTTTCTGCCGAACACGTCACATGTTTAGAAATCCCGGTGTCAATATGCCTCCATATCTATGTCATTGTGATTACATGTCCCCGACTCTATGTGTCCCTTGCCTCTATGTGTCCACTGTCTCTTAATGTCCCCACCTTTGTATGTACCCGTTTCTGTATGTTCCTGTCTCTATGTCCCCGTCTCTATACGTGCCTCTCTTTATGCGTCCCCGTCTCTATTTGTCTTTGTGTATCGCCGTCCCTGTTTGTCCCTGAGAAAGAGAATGCGAACGCGAAAGTTTATTCAGTACAGGCGAAGGTCCCTCACTGAAGGGGTGCACATACAGAAAACATTAACAATATTTAATGCAGCTGGTGACAGACACTGCAATATTCGCGTTACAGAAAACGAACACCATCTTAGAAACAACGGGCACAATAAAATATATATAGTACATGAACATGCTAAAATGTCGCAGTAACTAGTGTTTTGTGAGCTTTATAAAAATACTGTGCTGGACTGGATATAGTATTTTCATTTCTTGATGGTAAAGGCAAAGTGAATTTAAATGTACATGGATCATTGTAACATGAGAAAGAGAGACAGACAGACAGACAGACAGACAGACAGACAGACAGAGATTGTGAAAGAGTTTTCTATACAGTGACTACGGTCGAACTATAAACACAAGACCAATAGAGGAAAACAACAGGACTGCAGAGAGGATAGCCGGTGTCTCAGTCGTTGGTTCTCTTTCTGTCGCACTGATGGGCCTCTATTAATCTTGAACTCCGCCTCTAAAACAACACACCATCTAATAACATATGACCGTCAACTGCTGACAATTCCTATCTTTACAACGTTCCGAAAACAAACAAAACACAAATAACCAATGCAACGCAACAATTTAACCGTTAACATCCACCTTCTGACTTTCCTTCCTAAACTTCTCAAACGGGTGGATGCGCAGAAACACTGTAAAAGCGCAAACCTTGGAGCCGGTGTACAAATTATCAATAAACAGTGCATCTCATTTTACATGACTTTCACACCTGTGAAGTGTATTGGTGCGACAGAAAAGATGCGCTTCTTGTCATTGTTTATACCACTGACATCTGCTAGTTCCCAGCCTGCTTCAGTGTTCTCTCCGCCTCCCAACCTGTCCTCCGCCACCCACCCCACCTCCATCTCTCTCTCTCTCTCTCTCTCTCTCTCTCTCTCTCTCTCTCTCT
>CM031611.1:17359362-17364362 GCA_018398815.1 Conus ventricosus | reverse complement strand
GTGAATTCTTCATATGTCATGAATTTTCCGTCTTCTTTTAAGAAATGCATTCCCTGCAATGTTTTTCTTTTTCAATCAGCTTCTTTTGTTTGATCGTGACGTTACCTACTTTTATTTTATCATTGTAAAACACTGGTTCCGACAGTAGGTAAATTCACTGTTTGGGTTCTACACGAAAGGGCAAAATTCTTTGTAAGCCTTAAAAACATGATCCAAAATAAATTTGAGTTTGTACAAAACACAAGCAACTGCTGATCCATAACACTCAAGTTTTTCAATAAATGGATGGGTTTTCCTTATAAAAATTCTCCATTTATGATTAGTCGTGTTAATTTTTTTTATCCACGAGATTTTCAAAGCATAAATGTATTTTCTAAATGTCAGGTATGTTTAGACCACCGTCTTTACAGTTTTGATCGTTGTCTTCCTGCTGATCTATCTTGTTTACCACTCCACACAAAGTGGAAGCACATTTTTTGAAGTTTTTTAATAAAGGGGTCAGGTGGATCAGGCAAGAAATCCAAAGATGTATCAATTTCGACAGGACTAATGACTTTAAAACTGCGACCCCTTCCCACAGGTGTAATAGTTCTTTGAGTCCAAATTTTGAATAAACATTTTATTTCAAAAATTTGTCTTTAAATGGGTTCATCATTTCACATTCTTTTAAGTCTTGTGTAAACCAAATTCCAAGTATTTTAAATCTTGGGGGATTCCATATCATTTTTAAATGTGGGCAGTATGTTGTCTTTGACATCTTTTGACCACCCGAGCCATACAGCTTGCGTTTTCTCACTGTTCATGTGTAAACCAAAAAGCTCTGCCAATGTGTCGAGAATATAATAGAACTTTCAAAAGAAACTCTATCCCATTATTTAATAACTGAGTGTCGTCAGCAAACTGAGCTATTTTATGGTCCATCTCACCTATTTTTTTCCTTTTATCAATTTTTCTTCCTTTTTTAATCATTATAGCTAATATCTCTACACTGAGTATAAACAAATACGGAGAAATGGGATCTCCTTGCCTACATCCTTGTTCTTCTCAAACCATGGCGTAGTCTGTCCATTTACAATAACTGTTGATTAATATTCCTATAAAATGTTTTTTATCCACTGGCCATATACTTTCGCCAAAACCAAACGCTTTTAGTACCTTAATCATGAAATTCAATTTAAAGAATCGAAAGCTTTTTCAAAGTCAATGCATAACAACAAACCAGGGAGATTTTTTAAGTTTAAATAGTTCATCAAATCGTAAACCCAGTCAATATTATCCCCCAATGTACCGATTGGTCATAAAGCCTGTTTGATCTTCACAATGAGTAAAGGCAAGACGTCTTTTAGTCTGTTGGAAATACATTTAGAACCTATCTTGTATACTACATTTAAAAGAGAATGGGCGCCAATTTTTTACAAATTCCCTTTTGGGCTTATCGCCTTTTTGGGACACATATAATTACCCCTTCTTTTGCGTAGTTGAAATTTCCTTCATCTTTGTAAGCTTCGTTAAGGGATCTAACCACAAGGGGTCCAAAACTGTTTCCAAAAAACTTAAAGAATTCGGCGCTAAATCCTCTGTCCCCTGGGCTTTTTTCCGTGCTTCATGTCTTTTAGGGCTAGGCCTGCTTCCTCAAATTTGTGATTTCTCCTTCCAGTAATTCTTTTTCATTTTCTGATAATTTGGGAATTGATTTACAAGACTTCAATATTACGGTTTTGAGTTTCTTTTTCCTATATAGTTTTTCATAAAAGATCTTAACTTCATTCAGAATATCTTTTTGTCGGTTATTATTTCATCAACCTTGTTACTAGTTTTTCGATATGCTTACTAATAAAATTTCCCTTTTCTCAAGGTTACAGAAAAACTTAGAATTTTTTTCACCGTCTGCAACCCATCTTGCCTTGGACCTTAAGAGTACTCCTTCCATCTTCTTCTCTCTGAGTGATCTTAATTTTTGATTTTGTTGTTGAAGTAGTTCTTCTTTCTGATTTTTTTTTTTTATTTTCCTCTTTTCTTAGTGATTCTATATCTTCTATTAGGGTTTTTTTTCTTTTCTCTGTTGTTTTTTTCTTTTTTCTAATCGAGTAAGCTATTGGGTTTTTCTCTAAATTTTCATCAAAAGGAAATCTAAAAATAGTTTGTCTGGAATCTTAAATTTGCAGAATTTTACTAATTCGTATATCGACTGGTCTTCTTTTGCTGAAAGATCGACTGCATATTCTCGTATTACATTTAGGATTAGTTTTGTTTATTTCATCGACATACTGTTTATCTTTTAATATAGACACATTAAATTCCAGAAACTTTTAAACTTTTCACTTTCCCCCAATTTCAAACACAAAGTAATTAAAGGAATGATCAGACCGATAACCTGGAAAATATCAGCATTTTCGAAAGCAAAATAAAGATAATCTGATAACAGAAAATAGTCTAATCGGCTTTTTTTTAGTGGTGTTGGTCTTCGCCAGGTATACCTTTTACAATCAGGGTTCTCTTCTCTCCATACGTCACAAGTCCTATTTCTTCAGTCATATTTATCAGTGTTTTCCCTGGCCCTAGGGTTGTTATCTTGCGCATAGTTAAAACAGTCTAAGTTAGGATCCACACGACCCTTCCAGTCGCCTACAGCAATGTGTTGTTATTTTATAACTCTTTATGATCTTGTTGAGTGTGCCGTAAAACAAGGGTCCTCTTTTTTGGGTCCATACACGTTTTACCAAGAGAAATTCTTTTTTAAATGAAGAAAAAAGACCACCAGTAGAAGTGTCCATTTTCATCACGGTGTAAATTTTTTTTTCTGGAACTCCAAATTGTTTGAAAATAAAATAGCTACGCCTCTAGAGTTGGATCGAAAGGAGGAAAAGGAAACATTTGTAGCCCCATTCGGCATTTACATACTTTTCTATTTTTTTTTTTTAAAGTGGGTGTCTTGCAGACAATAAATAGAGAACTTTTTTTTTTTTAAAAAGTGGAATACGTCCCTACTTTATGTAAATCCCCAGTCCCTGACAATTTAAGGAAACAATTGTTATACTGTCCATCGTAAAGGTTTTTTAAAAGGGAAAGAAAAAAGTTTGAACAACACCTAATGCCCTTAGTGAAAAAGAGTAGCATTTAAAAAACTCCCCGACAGGGCCTGTTATACAATATGTGTTGAAGAGGAGTACATGAATATACAGTATTCCTTGAAGCAAAACAGTAAAATTGTCATGCATACAGACAAGACATAACTCAGCATATACCCCTCTATGCTGATAACACACAAATGTAAAATAAAAGAAAATCCCTTGCCAAAAAAAAAAGTCGAAAGGATAGAAAAAAAAAATGCAAATCCTGACAAAAAGCAAATATGAAAACAATCGAACACTAAATAACACAAAACCATACCAAAAAGACATATGTAGAAAAATGACGGTACAAATAGAAACCATATGCATATGCACAAACAATACACGAATGCATACTGAAAAAATCAAATCTACAAGACTATCAACACGTACAATCTAAATCCAAAAATGATCAAAATTTGCTTGACCAACGCAGGCAAGCGACAGGCGCAGAGAAGAAAAGAAGAAGAAGAAGTCGAAGAAAAAGAAAAAAGAAAAAAAAAAAAAAAAAGAAAGAACAAAAAAAAAGAAGAAGAGACACGAACAACAAGAAGAACAAAAACAAGAAAAAGGACGCAATATACCAATAAGGCAAAGGAACATTACATAAAGCAGCGTCAACTAAAACAAGCTTGACTTTCAAGAAAGGTGAAACGTATGCTTTCCATACACAACCTACATATACACTCACACACACACAAGCACGCACGCGCCCACGCCTCTCTCTCTCTCTCTCTCTCCTCTCGCCACACACACACACACACACACACCACACACACACACAAGCGCACCACGCACGCAACCCTCGCTCACTCACTTACAAAAAAGGAAGGGAGAGGGGTCATGGGTGCGGATGGGCGTGGAAAACCCCGATCAGGCGCGCGTATGTGTGCCTCAAGTTCAGTGTATCTGTGAATACAAATTTAACTGTCTTCAAGGGCAGGAACACTCGGGGCGACTCATGTTTTGTTTCGCACAGAGCGTGATGGGGAGGGAGGGGGGAGGGGGGGGGGTATGCACCATGTGTATTTTAAGTAAGATAACAGATCAAACGCAAGACGGGTTTGAGGGGAGGGGGAGGGGGGGGGGGAGCAGTTTTGGACGGAGCGGGGGAGGGGAGTGCGGAGGGGGGGGGCGCGCGCGCGGGGGCACGCGAGAAGGGAGGGGAAAAAGGTGTAAGAAAAGAAAGATTTAAAAAAAGAAAAAAAAAAAAAAAAGAAACCTGGTTCGTGGAGGGGGGGGGGGGGGGATGTTCCCTGTAAAAAGGGGGATGTATAAAAAGCATAATGTTGCCAAAGCTTTTCAAGGATTATCAAACAACAAAAACATCGATAGCTTCAACTTCCTTCCTAAGAACCAATCACGTCTAAACAACACTCATCATCCACACATCTTAATGCCACTCTGCATAACTTGTGCATATAGCCCGTCAAAACTTCTTACTTCCCTTCAAAATCTAAACAATACAAAGCAGCAGTTTAACGAAGCACAGATTACCAGTTACCAACTTTTCAAGAAGAATCAAAACAAGCAAACTCAAAAAATCAGCTTTAATCAGCATAGGCAGTTCCTGTCCCACATTCATATCATCCATTTGCTTACTCAGCAGTATCGCTCAAACTGCCTCGCATTTAATCATTGTAGACATAAATAAAAATATAATCAAACAGTGGATCACCACAATTCATGGCCAGTAATGACTTCGCATTCTCTATAAACATCATCTAACCAAACCTAGTTTTACATCATCATCCATGGATATCATTATGAACAGGAATAATCTGCATCACCTTGTATCATATATTGCAACATAGCCAAACCCCCAACATACTGACAGTGTTTTCGGTTCTATCCATCAATAACTCTGTCACATCTCTTCAATTGTATTCC
>CM031611.1:17347463-17358362 GCA_018398815.1 Conus ventricosus | reverse complement strand
TCCCCCCTTTTTCAAGAAAAGTTTTTGTTCATTTTCCGTGCGAGCTTTGGTAATCTCACAGGAAAGTCTGTCTCTTTCATTTTGTAGGTCCATAACACTGCTTCTAGCACTTCTATCCTGGTGGTCATTGAGGTTCTCAGTCTCTCCATCTCCTCTCTCAGCTGATGAACATCTTCCTTGGTAGACAGTTTCGTCAAAGCTGCTTTGATTTCACATAAAGTCTCATGCATTGTCATTTCGTCTGCACTGCTATCTAAATCTTGTTTCTGTTTTTTGCTCATGATTTTGCTCTCTTGGTTGGGGCTGGTGACACTCGCTTCACTCGACGAAGATGGTTTCCGTTTTTCACCCTCTTCCAGAAAAATATTTAGAAATGGTTGATGTCATTTTCCTTATGTTCTCCTTCCATAGCACATCTGGTTTAATAAAGTTTGCGTCATTGAAATCTTAGTTGCCCATCTCTTGAGAAACAGAAGGGGGGGGGGGGGGGGGGGGGGGGGGAATGGAGGGAAAAAATGCTGCGCCGCGCTCACCTCACACTACTATCTGCATTACTCCATCGTGCCTCACAGAAGGCTAACACAACACGTCACTGTTTTCACAGAAAGTAAATCGGCCGTTTCCTGCACAGTAGTTCCATGCACATAGTCCAACTAAGGAACAACTTCTTTCACAGACTGCAGAACATGGAGAGGTTAACAAAAAAGCCTGAAAACCTGTCGTGTTGCGGAGCACTCGTCAGACACGTCCGACCGCTTCGGCGAGCGGAAGTCAAGTCCAATTTTAGACTATTATTATAAAAGAAAAGAGGACGATGTGGTTACATGGAACATAAATAAAGCATAGATGAATTGTAGGACAGTAACTATGAAAAATTAGATAAAAATAACTAAAATAATCTAACTTACGATTATGATTATAAAATGTTCCTTAATGGACTTCCCAAAAGGTTACTCGTTAATTTAACAAGAGAAACAACTGGCAACGAATCTAAAAAGTCAAACACATTAACATGCCCAGTGTCAGCACTTGGTATAACACCATTCAAAAAGGGTTTCGTTAGTTCACAATCAAAAATCACATGTTGAACTGAAAGATCCCCACGACATACGCACTTAACAGTCTGGCAATACTTGGTTCGTAGGGAATTACATAAAAGTCTAAAAGTCAGGCTAGTGTGTGTGTGTGTGTGTGTGTGTGTGTGTGTGTGTGTGTGTGTGTGTGTGTGTGTGTGTGTGTGTGTGTGTGTTTTGCGGGGGAGAGAGAGAGACAGAGAAGGTAGTAGTGAGAGAGACAGAGAGAGACAGAGAAGATAGGGGAGAGAGGGTGGGAGAGAGATGAGAGAGAGAGAGACGGAGAGCCTACAGGGTGGGCATGGGGGATAGAGACACTGATACAGACACAGGGAAGAGACACGGTCAAAGAAGTCTCCTCTGATAAAAGCAAACACATTACGATACATAGAAACAGTGAGAGGCAAAGAACATGGGGGGGGGGGGGGGGGGTCAGACTGAGAGTCATTAACTCGGCATCGGCATTTCACAGAGAACGTAGACGCAGAAGAAGAAAAAATGTCCGGACAAGTTAGCTTTTTTTTGGCGTACCAATATGTCCAAACTTTTTTTTCTCCCTTTTTTTCGACAAATCCGCGTTCATTCTGTTTCGACAATTTAAACGGCATTTTTGCTGGGTATGTCCTCTTTTCCCCCTTTATTTTATGGCTGGTTCCGACAAATTGGCCGATTATGGAAGACCCGACTTGCCCATTTAGACCAAATGGAACTTTGCACAAATCGGGACGAAGCGCCTTGTGTTTGTTTATTGCAAAGCCTCAAGCACTTACGTATAAAATGGAGAGTAAAACCGACGCACAACCACCCATCGACAAAAGACGAGACCGCTTCAAGTTAGCAGCTCTCTTCCTCTCTGCCACAGCGCAGACAACAGCGGTATTGCCCACGCCCGTCTCCACGCAACCTTATGCGTATGAGCCTCCCGTGCTTCTGACTGACTCAGTTTGTTTTATCACAAACCGACAACACGCAGTCTACCTCAACGCTAACATTCCACCCTGCGCGATACAAACAGAAACCGCGTTGTTGCGTCGGTTGTCAAGTTCCTAACGTCTGGGTTTTGTTTACGTAAGTGTGTCTTCTATCTAGCTGGATAGGACAAGGAGTTGACGACGTCACAAAAGCCGGGAGAATATTGCCGTCCTCCTTTTCCTGAGAGCTGACGACTTGCAGTACACACACACACACACACACCTATCTCTGCCGCTACCTCCTCACTCAATCTCGCTCGCTGCTGCTGGGAAATACGCTCTCAGACTACCTATTATATTGACCCGGTGACCGGTACGAAAAGAGCCGAGCTTAATCGAGAGAGCCATTTACCCCGACGGCGCTGCCAGCTTAAAAGAGAGAGTGAGAGAGAGAGAGAGGGAAAAAAAAGAAATAGACAAGAAATTGACTGCCTCCGGGTGTTTCCTGTTTCACATTTCCAAGTCTCTCTGCAGCCGAGGAAAGCGGCGCTGAATTACCTTGCTCTCATCAACTGGCCAGCTCCGTTTTGCCACTGAAGGTAAGATCGTGTTGTTTGGGATGCCATCAGGTTATGTGTATAGTTGTTTCTGCGGCAGTAGATGTGTCTGGGTATGACGATTTAACAATGGATGCAATTTTGGTGAACTGTCTCGCAGGCAATTTCGCAACGGCGGTAAATGTTGAGCTCTCTCTCTCTCTCTCTCTCTCTCTCTCTCTCTCCCTCTCTCTCTCTCTCTCTCTCTCTCACACACACACACACACACACACACACACACACACACACACACACACACACACACTACCACACACACACAATCTCTCTCTATATATATCTATTTATATCTATATCATACACACAGACACACAGACAAACACACACACACACACACACACACACACACACACACACACACACACACACACACATTCACTCACAAAACTCACTCACTGCCATACATATCTTCACCTCTCTCTCTCTCTCTTCTCTTCTCTCTCTCTCTCTCTCTCTCTCTCTCTTCTCATGTCGTTGTGGACGGCACACAGAGCGGGTTGGGGTGGGAGGTGGAGAAGCGGCGGGGAAAAACAGGGAAGGGGACAGAGAGAAACGAAGTGTTTTTCTCTTGATGACAAACCCTCTCTGGTTTTTGTACATACAATCCCTTGTTCTCCTTGAAGACTCCAAGATCCCTTTTTCTTAGAACACTGATGATTTACGTTCGGGAGTCACTTATGTAGGTTTCTGACGTATCCATTGCCTTTTGATTTTGTGTATCTTGTCGAAACTTTTGAAGAGGATTGGAAAGCAGATGTAAAGCCATGCTGGTCTTTTTGAAAAAAATTTAGGAGGGGGGGGGGGCATATAATAATATACTCAATAATCATTTAATTAGGGAAGGATTTACTCCCTTCGTACGCTAATTAAGTGTTATTGTGAAAATCAGTATCTGAATATTGATTAACAGTTGTTTGCTTGCTGACAAGATGTTCTTCACGAATGTGTATATATGTACCACTGGAAAGGTCTCCTTTCTGTGGTCATTTTGACTATGATCTAAGTACTCTTTTTTCAACGCTTGAATCTTGGTGGATGACTGTGGATGATCGAGGTGTTATTCGATCACATCCTCTGCCATGAACAGTCGGATCTCATATTTCTTTCACGGCCAGCGAACGAAGACATCGGTTCTCGTTAAAATCAACAACAACAACAAAGAAAGAGAGAGAAAAAAAATACAGAAAGAAAGAAAAAAGAAAAGAAAGAAAGGAAAGAAAGAAAGAAAGAAAGAAAGGCTGTGTATTTAACTGTGACAGCAAAGCTCAGGATGAACACATAAATGGTCACAGCAAATGACTCTTAGACACCAATACTGAACTTGAATGGACTAATGTCACTGCCAAGGAGATGGTGTCTTTACTCACGTCTGTTGGCTGGTTGGTCTGTCAGCAAGATAAGACAAAAAGCCATGGAGCTGATTCGAAAGAAATGTGGCGGAGAGATTGAATGTGGTCACAGGACAGAGCAGTTCGTTTGGGATCTGTGGTGGGGATCTGCAGAGCGGATCTGTTGTCTGCTTAACTGGTGCGGATCTGTGTTGTGGATCTGTGGTACGGATCCGTGGTGTGGATCCTAGGTGCGGGTCCATAATGTAATCCTAGGTGCGGATCCGGATCAGAAGGTGGATCCAGGATTCGTTCGGTACGGTGACGCAACCATAACAAAATCGAAGGAAAGATGGGGAATGGGACTCCAGGGCGAATCTAGTCCATTTCGGCACAGATCCGTAGCGCTGATTCCTATCAAAGGGCCGATCCAGGAGATCTGCCTTCTCCGACGTGCACCTTTAGGCTTTCAGTGAGATTGAAAATTGGGATCAGGAAGGCCAGCACACATGTCCAAATGAAACTGGAAGCAGCCTACTTGACTTTTTGCTTTACAACTTCTATGTTTATGAGCATGTCCAGAGGGTCATGGGTTCCAATCCCAGCCATGGCTCGTCCCAAGATGGGGGGAAAAAAAAAAGGGGGAGCAGAGGGACATCCGGAGTCATGAACCGGGTGTGGCCCAACCCCCTAGAGTGTCAGGAGATAAGGGCCGAAACACTTGCTTGAAGGGGGCTTCTCTTCTGAGGACTCTCTGCTGCCACGCTCTCCACGAGTTTCTTTCTACTGTTTATGATGTATGTGAACTTCATTTTGTTGATCAAACGGAATCACATCACATGGTCGATAGAGCAGTATGTCGGGGGAGAAGAATGCGGTCGTGATTTCTACAGTAAGTTATGTTCAGCGGAAACCAACAGTAAACTGAGAACCATCATAGATTAATGATATAATTAACGTAAATGCTAATCAATTTTTTAACAATTGCACCCGGATGTAAATATTAATCAAGCTTTTGTGTAACGATTGCATCCATGAGTGTGCGTCTTGTACGAAGAACTACACTAGAAAAGATCACGATAAGTACCAAACGGTTGGCTGATGAAGAATGTTGAGTTCGCAGTTTATTGAGTGCATTTTGTGGGACATTAGATAAAGGTCATAAAAGATATGTACGCCAGTTAGGAGAGGATAAAGGAAAATGCTAGTGCAAAGCAGAGTTTAACCCCTCAAAAACTTGCAAGAAACTTGATAGTGTCTTTTTTTTTCAAAACGGAGTGACTGAGGGCGGAAAATGAAGCAAAATTTAGAAAGAGAGGGGGTTAGTTACCGCCAAGGACACAGACAAGCAGAGTACAGAACAAGACACACAAGGGTGAAGGTATGTGTCTTGTCCTGTACTCTGTGTCCTTGGCGGTAACTAACCCCCTCTCTTTCTAAATTTTGATAGTGTCTTTCAATGATAAATGTTGTTGTTGTATTGTTGTTGTTGTTGCTGTTGTTGTTGCTGTTGTCATCGTCGTCGTCGTTGTTGTTTTCTGCACAGGCTTGGTGATAGCCCTGAAAGGGCCCTTTACAGTCAGGTGGACTGTGAAAGACTAACAACTGTGTAGCATGCGTTCCTTGTGGGCAGGACTAAATAAGCTACAGCCTAAATTTCTTCCCAAATCGGTGCGCTGTCTTCGCCCAGCCACGTTTCTTCAAATCCCGTTTTGACGAATCACGTTTTCACCCGATCAGGTTTCACCCAATTGCATTTTGTCAACACCCAATTACATTTGTCCAACCACGTTCCTTCCAATCACGTTTTCACCCAAATTGCGTTTCGTCAGATCATGTTTATCCACTGCGTCTTAACTCTTACACATTCAGTATCTTTCATCCTAAATCTGATAGAATCATATACATGAATGTGTATTCAGCACGTTTTGTCGCCTTCTCCGCGTGCGAGCTATTTAGGTTAAATGTGACAAATGTTGTTGTTTGTTGTTTTAGAGCTCTGGGAAGAAAACACTCGCAAATTACGGACACTAACCAATGACCGGCGACACGTGGTGTATTAAGTCCGAAACTTCAAGTCAGTCCCGTGTGTGGTTCCTAACTGATCTGGTCTTCGGTCAAACGCACGGAGGACGTGACCTACGTATAGATGTCGCCTACCTTTTAAGACATGCCGCGTGCTTCATCGCCCAACTTTTTCAGGCTGGGACTGACACACAAACATGGGTCTACGTGGATGAATGTATAATCTCCCACATAGTAGTGTTCGTGGAATAAACTTGTGCACCTCCCTTGCCGACAGAGTGCATCGCCATAGTCTAACGCCACCCCTGTATTGTCTGCCTGTATTATGTGTTTTGCTTTTTTTGTTTTAATCGGCTGATTTCTGTTTGGCTGGTTTGGCTGTTGTCTTCCAGGAGCAAGGCGACTGGGAGGAGGGGGGTGGGGGGGGGGGGTGGGGGGGGGTGGGGATTCTTAAAGAAGTTGTTCACACTGAACTTTTGGGAGCGTGGGGATTGTTTCTTTCGCCGCAGACGCAGGCACTGCAATGAGAACCTTTTCTGTTTACTTGATTCACATGTCTTCTTCATCCCTTTATTTTTTTTTTTTTTCCCTTTCCCTCTTTTTCCGGCCCCCTCATCTACCTCCCCCCCCCCCCCCCCCCCCCTTCCCACACACACAACACTTCCTTCCTCCCGCCTCCTACTTTTTCCGGTTCACTTATAAAACTAACATTTCAGCTTGGCTCTTAATCTTTCATGAATGTACGAATCGACTGAACACTTACTAGCGCCTGGAGTGTGTGTGTGTGTGTTTGTGTGTGTGTGTGTGTGTGTGTGTGTGTTGTTGTGTGTGTGTGTGTGTGCGTGCGTGCGTGCGTGCGTGCGTGTGTGTGCATGCGCGCGCTCTGATGTCTGTGCTTTTATTACTTGTCAATGGTTACAAGTGTCTGGATCGAGCATCACTCTTCTTTAATACTGTGGTTCGTGGTTGGATTGAGAACGAAGAAATCGGTGTCTGTAAAACAGAAGAAGAAGAACAGCAACAACAACAAAAGAAGAAGGAGGACAAGAACAAGAAACTAAAGAAAAAGAAGAAGAAAGAAAGACACACAAAAAACCGATGTTCAAGAAAGGCAGAGTCAAACAGAGTGATAGAATGATGTCAGTGGCTCTTTGCCGTTTGCATCAATGAAAAAGCTGTTCGCCTCATAAACAACATATCACTCCAGTCTAGAACAATACTGGTTGCTCTATATCTTTTGTACCAGTTAAAAGGCTGTTCGGCTTAAACAATAAACACTTCGTCCTAGTTTCGAATGATACCCTTGGCTGTTACCCTTACAAACCGAAAAACGATGCAAGTGTTAAAGGTAACCCCCCAAAAAATTCAGTTTGCACCGACACTGGTGCCGTTTGCCTCATAACCCAAAAAAGGCTTGCTCGTTTTACAACCCTAAAAATGGCACCTCAGTTTTCTCAGTCATCCTATCTCTCTGATCGTGAGACCACCAACGACGCTGCAAGTGAACAACATGAGAATGCAAACAATAACGGACAGTATAGGACGGGCGGAACCCGAGGTAATAACGAATAGATTATATTGTTGACGACCACATTCTCATCATGTCTCATTTTTCCGCTCCCCACCCCCCTCCTCCCTGCTCCGTTCCTCCCTCCCCCGATCGCGCGGGCACGCACGCGCGCGCGCGCGCACACACACACACACACACACACACACACACACACACACACACACACACACCACACATAAAGAGAGAGAGAGAGAGAGAGAGAGAGAGAGAGAGGAGAGAGAGAGAGAGAGAGAGAGTTTGTGGTATTGATTCACTTTTTTTTTTATCTAAAGAGTTTATTACATTTCTAAGAATGGACATATTTTCACATTCCTCTGTTTATTGTTTTCCTCATTGTGAGCTCACATTCTACTCGTGTAAGGCCTACACATCACTGCTGCTCTGTCGGGCCGACCCCACCTTGCTACTGTTGTTTGTCTGCCTGTTCTATTGACCCGGTGATTGGCACGAAAAGAGCACGTATGTCATACTCCTTTTCGCGAGTCGATCCTGAACAAGATGAATGTGTCGAGGAGCGTAAACCAGCGCTGCCCGATCTAAACGCGTTCTTTTCCGCTAATGGCAAGGGCATGATAAGGACACAATAGGTGTGCTCGATCGAGGTACGTGAGATTAATGCTCCCAACCAATCGGAAGACGTTTCTATTTTCGTGCATATGGAAACAAAATAAGGGCTGAATAGATTTCCTTTGTGACCTCTTCGCCTGGAAGACCAATTTATCATGTATCGAGATTTAGGACATTGAAATAAGCTTAATCATAAACTGGATTGTGTAAACTTTGTCCTTTTTATCTTTGATTTTTTTTTTCTCTTCATATATAAATTCAATATGTGTCCGCCTACGTGATTCGCCGAATTTGGTAAACTTCCTTGTGATTGGTAGAAAGACTCGTCGGTATTCCCCTGTTCTTTTCTTTCCGTCGAAAAGTGACCTAACTCAAGAAAGTCAGAGAATTCAAGGTTCATGGAACCAGCCTCTCGCAGACCGCGCCCCCCCCCCCCCCCCTCCCCGCCACCACCTATCTGTCAGAGTTAAATGACGGTCTCTGTGCAAGATTTAGGGATGAGACGACAAACTGAAGTTCCAGGTGCAACATGCTTTCAAGGCACATAATAGACCCAGACTAATAGCAGGATGTCCACTCGCAGAATTCTGTAAGAACATCCACTTTGATAGGTAAAGTGAAAAAAATAAACATACAAACAAGCAATCATATACGCAGGCAGAAAAAAGTGGCGTTGTGCGAAGGGCACGACCGGAGGGGGGGGGGGGGGTCATCCCGAATTGAACACAAAAGATCTGTTGTGACAATAAACTATTACAATATAATATAATGTAGATCAAAACAACGCAAAACGATGCAACGTAACACAGCATTACACAATGTGATGCAACAGAACAATAGTAAACAGTGTATTGCAGTACTATACAATACGATGAAATGCAATGTTATACAGCATCATGCTATACCACGCAACACAACACAATGCTATGCGATACAATGTTACACAATGCAATACAATGCAACATTAATAGACAAAAAAAGTGTAATTCAGTGTGATGCAATGTAATGGAGCATCACGCAATGCAATACAATACAGTTTGATGCAGTACAACAATAGACAATATCATACAATACAACAGTATACAATACCACACAGTGTTGTACAATACTTAACTTTCTTTTTCGCGGTTATCGATCAAATGTCTAGCTGAGCCGATGACGACGGCCATCAGAAGTCTGGGAGCGCCGGAAGGCGGGGCTCCAGAGATGGAAATTCTGGCATCATGATGGCTGCAATAGGGCTGGCACAACGAGATCTGCCGGGTTGTATTAACCTCAGAGAAATAACCACCGTCACGTTTATTTGGCGCACCGGCACCGCTGTTTCATATGCATTGACACGGGGGAATGTCGTGATAGAGCTGTGCATCTGTCACTACTTCCCGTGCGGATGGGTAGGAGAATATCACAGACAGGCAGGCACACACACAAATGCACGCGCGCGCGCACGCACACACATACGCGCGCACACACGCACACACACTCACACACATACATACACGCACTCATGCATGCATGCATACATACAGACAGACAGACAGACAGAGACGAAGCGAGGGGAAAAAAGGACCCAGATATAGAGCATGGTTCCAGATCTCGCCTTAAACCGAACATGTCAGGCGATCAGTGAAGTTGAACCCTTAGATGTGAAAGAGGTTAAACTCTTAAGATATCTTGGCAGTGGATCGTATGAGTCAACAAACCCTAGCACATTTCTCACAACCGATATACATGCAATTTAATTCTCTATACATGCAATTCAAACCAAGCCATTGAACTAAAATTTCAGCCAGATGTGGTGTCCTCTCTTAGAATCCGAACTGAACCTAAAACGCACAGAGACAAATGCATGACTAAAGGTAATTGTTGAACGAAGCAAAGCTGCAACAACAACAACAACAACAGCAACATAAACACACACGCACGCGCGTGCGCATGCATGCACGCACACACACAAATACATACACTCTCCTCTCTCTCTCTCTCTCCTCTCTCTCTCTCTCCTCTCTCTCTCTCCTCTCTCTCTCTCTCTCTCCTCTCCTCCCCCTCACACACACACAGACACACACAGACACACACACACACACACACACACACACACACACACACACACACACACACACACACACACACACTTGAACAAGCTTGACAATGAGGCTTGTCTGGAACAGACGACGATGACAAATTCCAGGCACACTTGTCAACAGCACCCTTAATACAACCTGAAAATAACACAACGTCGGAAAGCGATCACACCAGTATCTATCTATATACGAGCGGACCATTACATGCGTTGCGCAGCAATTGTTCCCCCTTTCCTTCCCCACCTCCACCCCCACCCCTCTTCTCCCTCTCCCTCCCTACCCGCCCCCTAACCACCCTACCCACCCACCCCCCCATCCCTCCACCCCACCACTTTCACCCAGAACCAATCCCCTTCCCCCCCCCCCCCCCCCCCCCCCCCCCATCTCCTCCTGTAAGCCCAAATCAATATCTGTGCTCATCGCCTTTCCGGAGAGGCCGTCTTTGGCCAGCCGAGTGGGCCAATATTCCGCGTCGTTGTCGTCTTGTTTCTAGCGGAACGGACAGCGGCAGGGTGAGCGAGGCGGACGTCGTTTGTTGGTGGGGCTGTTGGTTGGGATGCTGGGGAGGGAGGGGGAGGGGAGGGCGCTGGGCGATCTGGCCCATGTGGAGCCAGCTAGCTAGCTAGCTGGTCGTCTGCCTGGGCTTACATCTCCGTGTGTGTGTGTGTGTGTTTGTGTGTGTGTGTGAGAGAGAGAGAGAGAGAGAGAGAGAGAGAGAGAGAGAGAG
>CM031611.1:17332463-17342463 GCA_018398815.1 Conus ventricosus | reverse complement strand
TGCACTCTGTACTTTCGTTTGTTTACTTGTTTACTCTTTTGCTTGCTTGCTCGTGTTTTTAACATTGTGCTTTTTTCATCCCATAGAAATTCAAACAGATTATATGAAAACTGATTTGGCCGTCTGGTTGACTCGGCAGTGGCATCCAAAAGAACGCTTAGAGGGAATGAGAAACTTCATTACATCCATTCCAATCCAAAGGGTACAAGTTCTGTTCTCCAAAATTTTTCATTCCTTTAGGTCGAACAGAAAATGTGCAATTATGGATTTGAAGCATATCTCAAATCCACAAGAAAAACCTCTCTCTCTCTCTCTCTCTCTCTCTTCTCTCTCTCTCTCTCTCTCTCTCTCTCTCTCTCTCTTGTTCTCCATCCGCCCAAGTGCTCATACATAAATCTGTACTCCGGTAAGGTTACCAGCGACCTAACGTTCAGTCACATCGATTTGACGAATGATTTGAAGAGCACAACCCCCCACCAACTCACGCTCCCCTCTTTCACAATGCACTGCTTGCTAAGTGCATTCACTGAGGAATTAATCGTGTTCAATGTGTGCGATGAGGGAATTCGGACTCTTGTAAATTGGGGTCATTAAACAGGCCATGTTTTTGTTGTTGTTTTTGGTTTGATCGATCGCCGTTTCATTTGATCACAGTGAATTCCATTTGATCACCACCGCCTGGTTTCACTGCAAGATCACGCACATGCTCTAGCAACTGGACTTCACAGTGGTGCTGGTGAAGAATGTGGTGATGTGTGTGTGTGTGTGTGTGTGTGTGTGTGTGTGTGTGTGTGTTGTGTGTGTGTGTGTGTGTGTGTGTGTGTGTGTGTGTTCTGTCCACGTTCTTGGGAATTAAAATCTGAGTTTTTCCAGCTTTGTTTCCACCAAAAGGTAAACACTAAGAAATTTATCATCATTTATACACGGTCTAAAGTTCTACGAAATATTACGTTATTCCGCGTATATAAAGCGACGGGATAAATGGTTAAGAGACATAGCCTCTATACGTTTTCAAGTATGAGTTTGATCGTTCAGTTTTCATTGGAAATCACATGAACAGGTCTACTCGCTTCATTAGTTAGTAATTATGTCGTATAATTCAGTCAGTGTCTCGTTTTCACTTTGGCCTACAACATATTCCCACATATACCAAAAATGTGCATTTTAACATACTGTTAACAATAGTGATGTTCCTAGTTGCAGCTATGTGCAAGTAAAGATGATTATACACACATGGAAATGTCTTCATGATTAACTATTCGAAGGTTAAGTTAACTTGGGAAATTAAACAAATGTATTTCTATCATCAGACCGAGCGACATTATTGAATCATGAAGGCAACATAACAATTTAACCATTTCAATAGTCCCAACAGGTAACATCAAAACAGAGTGACAGTTTTTTACTTTTCCACATTCCGTATTGACATCCTCAACAGATCAAGACAGTTTGATCATTTTAATTGTTTTCAAACAAACAGCGTGATAGTTTATGCTTTTCATGAGACCTACAAAGAATCAACATAGCATTCATTTTTAACTGACGTGTGTAACAAAAGGAGTCTGTGTAGTTGCAATGTTTCTGTTCTCCACGTGTATGTGTGCTCAAGTGTGTGTGGTTGTGGGGGGTTGTTAAGACAGTGGACACCTGACATATGGAAGAGACCTTTCAAACCATCCAGTGCATGAAGATGTCACTTGACTGGTAACATCCTCACATCTGTCACTAGCGTTCCCAAAAATATTCAGTTTTCAACAGAATTACAAGGTGCCACGGAAATGTAACGGACACTAGTCTGTTATATGCGTCTTCAGGAATATTTTTAATATTACAAACATTCCTGTTTTCCTAGAAATTGTAATCAATTACAATATATATGCTTGATACCAGATAAATGATCGTATCAAAGGCTATTTTACGCAAATGTTAAACACATATAAAAGCATACCTAGCATGATAGTTTAATGCAGTATAAACCCAATAGCAAGAGCAAATATGGAAATGATTCCTACAAAATATAGAAAAAAAATTAGACCACATATAAATATATCCTGGCACATATATCGGACCAAGGTGATGTGGGTTCGTCGTTTTATGTCTTTCCGAGTCAAGCAAGCAAAACTGCATGAAAGCCACAAAACAAACAACAAACAACAATAACAACAACAACGAGCGTTACATATTTCAGTTACAACAGATCCGTACAAAACCTTCACAAATATTTAAAATTTTTCCCCAAAAAGAAATTGGGGCGAACCGTGGGCAAACTTCGAGAATTCGAAAGAAATAGAACAGCGTTTGTGCACATAAAGTTGCCGTACGGGCATGTGTAACAAATCTGAAAGTAAGAAACGGCCAACCTGCCAGGGTTTTACTTTCTATTGTGTGTGACGCCGGAACCCAGTGAACGCTTGCAAAAAAAAGGTCTGGCCCCCGGGGCGCCCTTTTTTTAAACACCTCGTTTACCCGTTAAAAACCAAAAGTAGCTGCGAATGCGATAGGGCACAAGTTCCCCTATGCTTTTCTCCCAACCCCCAACCCCACCTTCCCACTACACCTCACTTCCACCTCCCCTGACCCCCCTCCCCCCCCTCTTTCTACAGTAACAAGAGAGAGAGCAACAGACGAGAGACAGACGACAGACAGACAGAGACGAGAGGGGAACTAAAAAGTCCCGACACAGAAACATTCTGCTTTGACTATGAGGGGGTTTTTGTGTGTGTGGTGTGTGTGTGTCCAGGACGGGGAAATCGTGATGGTATTGCTTAATGCACTAAGTTGATGATTATTATCAGGCTTAAAACACCAAGGTTATCTCTCACTCATACCGCATAGCACATCATGCACGCACCAAAAACACCTCTCTTGGGAAGGGTGCCCTTTTCTCCACACGATGGGTCTTTCTTCTATTATAATTTTCTCATCTCCTTTTCACACTTGATCAATTCAAATTTCGCTAAACACACCTATTCAACAAAAGTTACTTCCTTCCCGGTTTAATAAAAATGCTTCTTTCCTATTTCCAACCACCACGTTTCCCAACCCATTCTGTCCTTCACCTCTCACCTCTTTTCCTTGTTCCTCTCCCTTCCTGGTTGGTTCTCTGCACTGTTTTTCCCTCGTTTCTTCATTTCCATGGGTTAATCAAGCTTCCCCTCGGCTTAAATGCTTCTATTCCAGCTTGTTTTTAACTCAACCCGTCTCCATTCCCGAAGTTCTCTACCCTCTCTTCCCTCACTCCTCTCCTCTCCCCTCTCTCTCTCCTCTGCCTCCTCTCTCCCTCTCCTGGTGTTGTTCCCCCGACAGGGTTGTTCTCCTCAGTTTATATGGGGAGGGAACAAAGGATTCCCCCTACGGGCCATCCCTTTTCCACCTGCTTCTCAAACCCCTATCACAAGTACCCCTAAATTCTCCACTCCGCACATCCACACACATCACTTTACACACACCCCACCTAATTGATTACAACACCTTTTAAAAGCCCCAGATGGACATCGAACTTCCCGCCGACTTCGTGGTTCCTTAACACAGTAATTATTTTAAAAGGGGCCCTGCTACAACCTCCACCGCATTCATCCACCTCCTACATAAAACCCAACACGGGAACCACGCAATACCATCTGAACGAGTCACTGACCGTTACAAAAGAACCTCAGCTGACTAGTGCCAGCGCTCGTAGTGGTTACACCCCCTTCCCCCTTTCGCCCCTGGGTAGGTCCGAACTCTCTCCTGGGTTCATCTGTCACCTGGCCATTTCGGCCTCCTTCACACAGTTCCGGCCGTGTGCGTTGGGTAAGGTACCCTGGTTAATTGGCCTATTACCTATAATTGGTCTATTACCTATTTGTATACTACGTACAACGCCCCTTGCCTCCAAGAGTCTAATGCCTTTTGTGAGAGGTTTCACGCTCCTTGACAAATTCCCCCCCCCCACTCGAAGACAATGCCCTGCATTGGCTAAAACTTAACATTCAAGGAGATGAAACTCTCATAATTTTTTCCCCATTTAAACCAAAGTGCTAAAAATCGGCCTCTCATAAGCCTACTTACACCAGAAACGCACGCAAGATTTGTCTTGTAACAAAATTTAGAGAAAAATAAATTTACATAAAACACTATCCAAGCAAATAACCCAACAATTTTCTGAATTTTCCAAACCAGCTCTAAGTCGTGTGGCCATATAAAATAAAACGTTTTTTTCTAGGGAAAATTTCCCTCCCTTTCTCCTTTCATACACTTGGCCGGCAACCAGCCACGTCACGCATACACACACTGCAAAAGACCACGCACACACTACATATTTACAGTCCCCGGCTTTTCGCCCAACCATTTTATTTTGGACTACGGTCCCGTCACTTTTTCCCTTCACTCTCTAACCCACGCTGTCGTACCCCCTCGACATGTGTTTTAAATGCGCACAGAAACGCCTGATATCACCAAGGATACCGGGCCGTAGTACTCTCGCGTTTACTTGCCTTTTGTGAGGCCTTCTTCACGAGATGGCCCGAGGCTGACGTCACGTGTTTTTTTTCGGACATCACCGCCTTTCTTCTGCGTTTCCTAGGAACGACAACCTGCTTCTTCTTGTTTTTCCCGAACGCGAATGAGTAAAAGTTCGTACAATATGCCGTTGTCTAACTCGAACCCGATTGTACCCCTCTTTAAAAATTTTCTTCCCGCCCTCTGTGACCAAGACCAAACAGTTTACTGAGCGAGTAGGTTTGCCCTTTTGTTCTGCTCGCAAGTGAGAGGGTTGGTCTCACTGGACACGCTCCAATTGCGTTCTGAAGTGTGTGACCGCCTGAGGCGTTTTCCTCACGTGATTCCTGTTACCTGATTCAACACAGAAATCCCGGTCTGGGTCTCCGTACCCACGTGCTCCTGGGATGTTTCCGATTACCAACTCATAAAGGCGGCTTTGGAACAGCCAAAACCTGTACACTTCCACTATAAAATGGTGTATCAATGAACACCAGTGCCGTTTGAATTCTGCTACTGTTCCATCTATTTGTCTACACCTCTGTGTTTTTTTCCTATGAATTGCCCTTCTTAACCAGGGGCTCCTTCACCATGACACCAGTGCACCCAGATCTCTAATGACATTAACCACATTGTCCCCTACTTCCCGCCTTTTTGCACATCCATGTTATCGCCTGAATTTTGTGAAAAACACAGCACAATCCAGACAAAATAACACTGTCATCTTGTTCATCTTTTCTACCTGCCTCTCTCTTGGCCTGACCCTCCTTTTTTCTGCCGCTTTCTGAGGTCTAAATCGGCAGTCTCTAGCCACGTGTCCTGTCTTATCACACAGAAAACAGGTACCTCATTCCTAGCCACGTGGCTATTGGTTTTCAGCCTTGTTTGCTCACGTGACGGCCGTGGCCACGGGTGGGGTTTCTCCTGACTCATTATGTGAGTCATGTGCTGGCCTGCTATCCTCTTGAATATGCTTCTGGCCCTTTTCCCCTTGTTCAAGCAAATCACGCCTCGCTTTCCCGGTAAGTCTCAGCTGTCTCAAGTACTTCAGCTATTGTGGTTGTAACCTTTTCCTTAATGTGGATTGTGAGGCCCATCCCACAACCTCAAGTAAACTGTTCCTTCATCACCGTGTCTTGAGGCCTTCAAAATCACTGTCTACTCCACTAAGTTCTACCCATTTTTTGAAATAGTGGTCCAGTCTAACTCCGAACTGTGTGTATGTCTCCACCCTGTTCGATTCTCGCCTCGCGAAACTTACGCCTAAAACCTTCTTCAGTCAAATCATATGCCTTTAGTACTGCTTGTTTCAACCCTTTTCAAAATCTCTCTGATCCCCCTTTGGGTAAGGTGGAAACTGTGTGTAACGCACGACCTGTCAACAAGGCAGACAGGTTTATTGCCCAGTTTATCTTCGGCCACCCTCGTGCCGACGATTCAAACGACTGATATAGGGATCAATCGAATCAGTTTCTTCTCTGAAGAGTGGGAGTTTTAGGCCTAGGTGCGCAACTTAGTCCTGCGGCCTACTGACTCAGAACTGGGGTCTATTTCACTAACGATTTTCAGATTTTTATTCTTTCTAACTCGATTTGTTTGGCAACGGATTCAGTTTCAAGTCTAAGTCCTCAGCCTCACCTCGGAGTTTCTTTTTACAGCGTCGAGCTGTTTCCTTTTCAAACTTCCTTCTTTCAGCCCTTTCATCTCTCTCAGTCTTTTACTGAGATTCAATAAACATACGGAGTTCATCTCCTGTTATAATCCCATTTCTTTCCCCAAACTTACAGTTTCTCTATGGGGGTAAAACTTTTTTTCAAGCCATTTCTTTTTCTGATATGTTTTAGCACCACTAAAACAGTTACTCTTATAGACCCGGAAAAAAGTTGGTTACACAGTTTATCTACTAAACGGTTCGAGTACAAACCAACCAGTGGTAATGTTCCTAACACAAAGGACCTTAATCTTAAACCACAGCTTCTGTGAGAGTTAAGACTAGAACCTCGTTTTTTCTCGTTTCTCTGAACGACCTTTGATTAATACAACCACCCCCGCACACAAGTCAATACTCAACACTCAAGAACTAAAAAAAAAATTAGAAGAGCTAATTATAATTGCCTTTAGTGGACCTTCGCCTCATTACTTAACTCTAGTACTCACTTTTTTTCCCTCCAAAACTAATTTGGGCCATGCAATCCCTGGCAGGCTCCCACTTTGTTTTTCCAATAAGGGGAAATCGTGATGGTATTGCTTAAGTTCAACTAAGTTTAGTATTATTAGTCCAGTCTTAACACACACAAGGTTATCTCTGTCACTCAATATACACGCATATGCACCACACTCATGTTCATTGCACACGCACCAATAACATTTTCACCTCTTCTCTCTGGTATGGGGTGCACGCATTCGTTTCTCCTCCTAACACGACTGAGAACAAGAAATACAATTTTCTAATCTACTTATAATTAACATGACAATCAAATCAACACACAATGAATATTATCACCACATTAAAAGACAATACTTCCTAATCCAATTAATCATGTAACAATCAATCACACACAATGAATAAATCATTAACTTAAAAGATCAATACTTCCTAATCCCTAATCCCGGTGGTTATAATAAAAAGAAAAAAAACTTCTTAACACTTACCTTGGCAGGTTTTCCACACTCAACAACCACGTCTATTCACACCCACAGTTCCCACAAGTTTCTTGAAAAAAGTCTCTTCACGTCTTCTTTCAGCACTGCTTGATGGTTGTGCCTCTTGGTTTGACCTGGCTCCAGGCTTCAGGACTGCGGGTCTTCCGTGGTCCGTCCGTCTCTGGGAATCTCGAACGTCGAACTTCTTCTGTCTGAACTCTTCTTCTTCGACTCTTTCACCCACCGCTCTGGGTTCAAATTTCAGTTCTTGTCTGTCTTTTCAACCCACCTCTGTGCTTCATACTTAGTTTCCTTCTCTTCTCTTCCAGCTTGTCTTTAACTCTAAGACCATTGCTGTCTCTTCTATCTTCCAGAACCACACCACGTTTCTCTCGCGACCCTTCTCTGTCCTGCTTCACGTCCTCTCCTCTCTCTCTCTCTCTTCTCTCCTCCTCTGCTTCTCTCTTTCTCTCTCTCTCTCCGTCTCTCTCCCTCCTCCTTGTGTTGTTCTCCTCGACAAACGGGTTTTTTCTCCCTCAGTTTATATAGGGAGGGTATACAAAGGATTTCCCCTTCGGCCATGCCTTTGTCCACGCTGCTTCTGTTCTCAAACCCCTAGTCACAAGTACCTGAATTCTCCACTCGCTAAGCATTTCCACACACTCCGCATTTACAAAACATACACACACCCTGCCCTACCTACTTGATTCGCAAACACACTCTTAGCCCCCGAATGGACATCGAAACATTCCCGCCGACCTTCGGGTTACTAACACAGTAATTATATTAATCTTAAGGAGGGCTGCTACCCAACCTCCAACAACAATAACGCAAATTCAAAACCACAGACCTGACAATAGAACTCAACACAGTGACCCGACGGCAAATACCATCTGAAAACCGAGTCACTGACCGTTTTACAAAAGAACCATCCTCCAGCGACTAAGTGTCCCCAGCGCCTCGTAGTGGTTACATCCCTTCCCCCCCTTTCGTCCCCCCCTGGGTAGGGTCCGAACTTCCTCTCTCCTAGGTGTCCACCATCTGTCACCTCACCTGGCCATTTCGGCCTCCTCACACGTACACAGTTCGGTTCGCGGCGTTCGTTCGTCGGCGGGTTCGCGGGACAAGCGTTCGGTTCGCGCGGTCGGCGCGTCGGCGGCGGCGGGCCGTGTGCGTTGGGTATGGTACCCCTGGTTAATTTGGCCATTACCTATAATTGGTCTATTACCTATTTGTATACTACGTACAAAGTTCGGCCCCTTGGCCTCCAAGAGTCCTAATGCCGTTTGTTGAAGAGGTTTCACGCTCCTTGACAGGTGTGTCTGACGTGTGTCGTGTGGTGTTGAGGGTGTGTGTGATGTGTGTGTGTGTGTGTGTGGTTGGTGTGTGTGTGTGTGTGTGTGTGGTGTGTGTGTGCGAATTCGTTAACAACTTAAGGTATAGATAAATAGAATATAGAATTCATAAAAGATAGAAAAGATAGATATATTAGATTGTTGCCATTTCCGTAGCTTTCTCTAATGGTGTATATTTCCTTTACACACGTGAGTAGAAGAAAAGCAAAAAATCTTTTCCAGCAACATTAGTTTCCATTCAACTATGTAACCAAAGATCTCGTTATACCACCCGCTACAATTGTTTGCAGATGTGATTTCAAAAGAATGTGCTCAAGGATCAATGGAAAAATGACATTCACTGGTGTTTTGTGTCCCCGTTACCAGTTTCTACCATCTCCTATTGAAGTAGTTTCATTTTTTCATTTTTTTATCACACATGTTGACTGCACAGGAGAGCTGACAGCCCGGAGAAAGTGCGTTCACGTGTGCAGGGGATCTCCGGTTTTCTTTAGACAAATTAAAACAGAATCCTGAAGATTCTTGTGTATGTGTGTGTGTGTGTGTGTGTGTGTGTGTGTGTGTGTGCGTGTGTGCGTGCTGCGTGCGTGCGTGCGTGCGTGCGTATGTGTGTGTGTGTGTGTTTTGTGTGTGTTGTGTCAATGAGTAAGTGTGTGTATCTGCGTGCGCGTGTGTGTGTGTGTGTGTGTGTGTGTGTGTGTTGTGTGTGTGTGTGTGTGTGTGGTGTGTGTCCCTGCATTGTAGCTCTTGTTTTTATGTTAATATACTCAGAGGCATAAAAAACGCGAAAACAAACTGTATAGAAATTTTGATGTAATTTGGCTACCGATTCCTTTGAACTGGTAATAGAAAGTGAGAAAAAGCAATCGAACACCGCAAAAGTGTCCTTTCAAAGTTCATTCTGGTAGAAAATAAGGTCACATGAACTTGACCTTGACCCTGTGTTAACAGCAGAATGTCAGTATCTGGTGTGACCACCTCGAGCATTGATCACAGCTGTGCACCTGCGGTACATCGAGCGCACCAGAGTGTTGGTCTGCCTCTGGGGACTTGCCACCACACCTGGCCCACAGCGACAGCAAGCTGAGCTGCTGTCTGGGGTCTGGGGTTGAGCTGGTTCAACTGCCTCTGAAGGGCATCCCAGAAATGCTCTATTGGGTTAAGGTCGGGAAAACGGGCTGGGTGAGGCAGCAGATTGATGTTGTTCTGCTCCAGAAGTTCTGCGTAGCACGGGCAGTGTGCGGCCTTGCGTTGTCCTCTGAAACAGGTTCTGTGGATGCCGCTGGAAATGCGGCAGGATGTGGGGCCTCAGAATTTGGGTCGATTAATGAACAGCATGACCCCGTTACCACGTCCTGGACCCACATTTGGAAGATGACTGGCCCAATACGGCGATTTATGCCGATAGCCCCCGATCATGGTGCTTTCACCACCCCATGGGTCCCTTTCGGTGATGTTGGCATTCCTGAAGCGTTCCCCGCCTCTTCTCCAGATCCGGATGCGGCCATCGCCTGGGTCGACGC
>CM031611.1:17222463-17327463 GCA_018398815.1 Conus ventricosus | reverse complement strand
ATTCATATAGGCTAGATGTATGTATGCATTCAGATAGATAGATACATAAATACACAGATACATAAATACACAGATACATAGATGGACAGACAGACAGACAGACAGGGAGAGAGAGACTGGGGAAGCAGGGTCGGGCTTCGTGATTCGTCCAATTTTGTTAACTGCCTTGTGATTGGAAGAAAGCAGTTTCGGCGTTCACCTAGTCGAAGTGGTCGGGCGATTATGTTTCACCAACACAGCAGGCTTTCCGTTCGCCCTCAAGCCGAGGTCAACCCTACGACTGAACCGGCTCTCAACTGACTGCGTATACCAAGGTAAGAACATACGAGAATGCATTGAAACCTCCGTCAGTACATTAATACATTCCGTTTAGCTGTTCGTGTTTTTGTACACGTGTTGCTCGATCGGTTTTCCTGATCAGCGCACGCAATGCGCGTAACTTTGCGTAGTAAGCTTACGTAAGAAAGACACAAGTTTAAGCGACCTAGTCTCCAGTTCGGTTTCTTTGCGTTTAAAAAGACTTCCACCTTCCATGCAAAAACAAAGAGAAATGCGGACAAAATGGACTTCAGAAAGAGGAAAGAAGCTGATCAGTCTGACAGCAGATTGGGTGAACTTAGGCAAGTAAATATTTCTCACCAGTTGTGCGCGGCACTGGTAGCCTACGCTACTGCACAGGACGCATGGCGGGAAAATGCTTGACTCACGCCTAATGCCTGGTTCACACGAGAGCAACTTTTACTGCCAACAAATAGACCCCAAAAGTTGCCAACTCGATGTGCAACAAATCAAAAATAGATTTTGGCCAAAGTTGCTTCGTCATATGTGAACGCAAGAGGCAACTATATGGCAACTCCGTAGCATGCGTGTGGAAAAAAGCGAGAAAAGCGTGGCGGCACGTGCCGCTTTTTGTCGCACGCATGCACTTCGCTCCGCCCCTTTTTTGTTGCCTACCGGATATACTTGTGTTGCCAAGCTGTTCACACAAAAGCAACTTGAAGTTGTCATGCAAAAGTTGCCAACCCCACCAAAAGTTATATCTCCCGACGTTCAACTTTTGGCTGTGACAACTTCATAGGCAACTTTTATTGGGAAAATCCAATGGGGTCTAATTGGTTTATAATGAGTTGCTGTAGTGACAACTTTTGAAGCAACAATGTAGCAACACATAGGCAACTTGGAGTTGCCACCCATTGTTGCCTCAATGTTGCACTCGTGTGAACCAGGCATAAGCAGTTATGAATTTATCATGCTTACAGTTGATACAATTACTCTGTCCTTGTGAGTGTGTGTGTGTGTGTGTGTGTGTGTGCGCGCGCGCGCATGTGTGTGTGTGCGTGTGTGTGCGTGTGTGTGTGCGTACGCGCACGCATGTGTGTGTGTGTGTGTGTGTGTGTGTGTGTTGTATCACGTGACTGACATCGTTGTGTCTTGTGGCTGACACCCCCCGCGGTAGGAGGTTTGGGCCTATCATACATCACAAAGGGCTTGCTCCGGGTTGTAACCGCTTAGGAAAAAGAAGTCCTGCCCCGCAAGGAAAATAAAAACCGACAAGTCACACACACACACACACACACACACACACATTTAATTCACAACATAATAGGCCTACTGACTGATCTATTGACAGCCATTTATAAAATTAGGCCGTGCTGAAATTCCAGGCGTTCCGCTTCGTGTACTGCCCTAGATCGAAAAAAAAAGTAAGTACACACATAGTCGACACACGCGCGAGCGCGCGCACGAACACACACGATAAGTTTTTTACAAATTCCACACACACACAAAACATGAAAAACGTTACACTGGCAAACGGACATTGCAGAATAAACAACCAGTGTCCTCTGTGGACAGTATTTAGCCTACACTTGCGTTACCTAGTCGCTAGATTCCAGAAGAAAGCTGGCATGTTACACAATCCCCAAGAGAACAGGCCACAATGGGAGAATTTCAGTGGACAACACAAGGAGAACAAAAAAGGAGAGTCTAAGGAGTCACAGAACAGAGATGTGATCGCTCGCACAGAACTCTCAAACGGAGACGAGACACAGACTATGATGAGATACCCTCGGCCTTCCCATGGGGAGATAACAGAGACAGACAGACAGACAGAGCTTGTAGGTCCGCGCGCGCGTTCACCTGACTTATCTGAAGTGCTACAGGACACCATCTGTAAAGAGAGAGAGAGAGAGAGAGAGAGAGGAGAGAGAGAGAGAGAGAGAGAGAGAGTGTGTGTGTGTGTGTGTGTGTGTGTGTGTGTGTGTGTGTGTGTGTGTGTGTGTGTGTGACCTTCCAACATGAATTAAAAAAAAAAAAAAAGGTTATCCTTTTGATATTTTCCTTTTTCTTAACACTCCCTCAGACACATCTTACATTACATTTACATTACATTACATTACATTTCTGTGTGGATCCTTGTACAGGGCAAAATGTCCATACAAGTAAAAACAAAAACAAAAACAAAACAAAAAAGAGTGGACACTGACCGTCCGTTCGTTAGTGTTTTTCTGCCGGAGAGGTTTTTCATGTCTTCTTTCCCCTTTTAGCATTTTAACGTATGTGTGTGTGTGTGTGTGTGTGTGTGTGTGTGTGTGTGTGTGATACCTAACACGCACTGATTCCAACAGCTATCGGAGATTGAAGCCCTGTCGGCACTGAACACGACGAACCGCAGGCGAGCTCTAAACTGAGAAGTTGGCCTGAACTAAAAAAAACACATCACAGAACGGCCCAGTCTGACTCAACTAAGATTGTCACGGTCGTCCCCAGAAGCCCAGTAGTGCCTGACTCTAAGTAATCAGGCCTGTTCCTAATTACTCTGATTTGGAGAGTGTTCGCGCTCGGAAAGTTCGTGTCTGACCTTAAATCGGCGTACCACACGTGTATTTACTGCAAGCCGATAGTCACAGCCATTTGACACCTGTTTGTTGTAAAACATAGCCTTACATAACCGCACTAAGAAAGATGGCCTTTCCGGTACCACACTCTTATTCATTGGTCTTTTGTCGCAAGTGTCTATCCAGGGTTGGAAGAAAAAAGAAAAAGAAAAAAGAATCTAGATATTCTATGAGATTATGATGGGGGGAAAAAAGTTTCCCCATACATGCTTTCGCATTCTTTGAATAAATATTTCCTTTTCCCTTCATTTAGGAGTCTTTTTGTCTTTGAGACAGAGGGAGGAGGGAGGGGGAGAGAGAGGGGGGGGGGGAGGGTGAGAGAGAGGGGGGAGAGAGAGAGAGAGATTGATTTGGGTTTGAGAGAGAGAGAGAGAGAGAGAGAGAGAGAGAGAGAGAGAGAGAGAGAGAGAGAGAGGAGAGAGAGATTGATTTGGGTTTGGTTTACTCCATGAACGATTCTCTCTCTCTCTCTCTCTCTCTCTCTCTCTCTCTCTCTCTCTCTCTCTCTCTCTCTCTCTCTCTCTCTGTCCACAAAGCAGCGCAGCATGCCAAAAGTACGTTTTCCAGACTCGGGCGGCAGGACCGTAGTGCTGACGCAGTACGGAGACCAAGGCCAGTATCTGGCCGGCAGCGCCTTCCGGCCAGAGGTCCTGGAAAACATCCACAAGGTGGAGGTAGGCGACAACGACGTCCTGCTTTGCTCCTTCCCCAAATCAGGCTGCCACTGGCTGTGGGAGATGGCCAGAATGCTGAGGGCGGGGACCTCCGAGATCGAAACGGTGGAGAAGGAGAACTACATGATGGAACGCGTTTCTCGGTCCGACCTCTCCAGCTGCCCGCCCCCAGGGTCCTCAACACCCACGTCCTCTTTCACCAGCTGCCAACGTCCGTGCAGGAAGGTAAGGTCAAGGTCATCTTCCTTTACCGGAATCCCAAGGACGTGGCGGTGTCTTACTACCACCACATCACCCTTCTGCCCATTTTCCAGTACGACGGTCAGTTCGGTGACTACCTCACGGGGCTGTTCTTCAAAGGCACGGTGGAGTCCGGAGACTTCTTCACCTACACCCGGGACTGGGAGAGGGTGATGGACTCCAGACCCGACCTGCCCATCTTCGAGGTGTCCTACGAACAGCTGCAGGCCGACACTTTCAGCAAAGCCAAAGAGCTGGCCGCCTTCCTGGGCTCCTCAGCGGATGACGACACCATCCGGGACATCGTGGACACGTGCTCTTTCAGCAGCATGCAGGAACGCAAGGGCAAGACGTGGATAGAGAGGCATGGGAAGCCGGTGATGTACCGGAAGGGCAAGGTGGGGGACTGGAAGAACTGGTTCACCGTGGCCCACAACGAGATGATGGACCAAATCATCGAGAAGGAGATGAAGGGGTCCAGGTTCCAGTTCCAGTACACACTCTAAAAACATGCTTCCGAAGTCATGCAGGGTTAATTCTGGAGACTCCTGAGAAAATGGAATCCAAGCAGCAGACTTTATCTACAAAGATGCAAAACGATGCGATAACTAATGAATGCATTATACTTTATTTTATCACAGGTGACTTTATCTAAGGTGATCATTTCAGTGTAATTGTTCATTTTTATTTAATCATTTAACTCGGTAAATGACAATCAGGTCTCATACGGGTGGAAAGGCCGTGTGGAAAACCAGTTGGCGGGAATGTAAACATGGTAAACGTCATCAAGGACAGTGGGGAGTGCACCGAGCTCCGAGTAAAGGTCTGAATCCTCGGCCACTTCAGTCGGCTCCTGCATGCTGCAGATTCATGCCATAGATCTTGAACATGATCTTCAAAACTATCACCGATACATCAACACTGTTTCACCTTATGAGCCTTCGTCGTCTCAGGTACATAGAAAACAGGAGAGGGAGAGAGAGGGGGGGGGGGTGGAGGGGAGAGAGAGAGAGATCGGGAGAGTGGGACGGATAAGGGCGGGGCTGGAGTGAATTCCTCATTCCACCCCCATCCACCACCCCACGGAGCCGGAAGGGGAGACAGAAAGGAAGGAAAGAAAAAAAAGAAAGACAGAATGAAAGAAAAGCGAATTCATTAATTATGGACACGACGCCATAGGCGAAACTAACAAAATGGATGCACCAGGCTGCAGTGTGTGTGTGTGTGTGTGGTGTGTGTGTGTGTGTGTGTGTGTGTGTGTGTGTGTGTGTGTGTGTGTGTGTGTGTGTGGTGGTTCCGTGATTTTTTTTTTTAAATTCTTTTTGCGGGAGGGAAGGAGGGGAGGGGGGGGGGGGGGCAAAAGCTATAAATTCGACGAGGAGGTCTTCACCAGTAAGCGACGGCCAAGTCAATACCTCACAACTTTTCCCCCATCTATTCATACTGTTTTGTACTCACTACCTCTGCACTTTCTGCCAGCAACTCCGGAACGAAGGCCCTGTCACAATCCAGTTCTTGCCAGCGCTGACAACATTGCCAAACGAGTGGTCGACATGCATGACTGATTTTCTATTTTTATCCTTCAATAAAGGAAACATGATTCCAACAGATCGATCGTGTGTGCGTGTGTGTGTGGTGTGTGTGTGTGGTGTGTGTGTGTGTGTGTGTGTGTGTGTGTGTGTGAGTGAGTGAGTGAGAGAGAGAGAGAGAGAGAGAGCGTGCATACATATGTGTCTGTGCGTCCAAGCGTGTGTATCTATGGATGCGCCGCGTCTGTCGTGTGTTGTGTGTGTGTGTGTTGTGTGTGTGTGTGTGTGTGTTTGTGTGTGAGTGTGTGTGTGTGTGTGTGTGTGTGTGTGTGTGTGTGTGTGTGTGTGTGTGTGTGTGTGTGTGTGTGTGTGTGTGTGAGTGATGTTATGTGATGTGTACGAGGATGTGTGTGAGAGAGAGAGGAGAGAGAGAGAGAGAGAGAGAGAGAGAGAGAGAGAGAGAGAGAGAGAGAGAGAGAGAGAGAGAAAGGGAAGGCGGCAGAAGGAAAGTGCAATTCGGTGAGCGAGTAGTAGGAGAGAGGGAGAGAGTGTGCGTATGTGTGCGTCTCTCTCTCTCTCTCTCTCTCTCTCTCTCTCTCTCTCTCTCTCTCTCTCTCTCTCTCTCTCTGTGTGTATGTGCGTCTGTGTGTGCCGTGTTCCTATATTGAATGTTCCTATCTGTGTCAATGTATGCGTGCGTGTTTTTGTGTTAGCGCACGCGTGCGAGAGTGTGCACCTGCATACACAAACTGACAAGAGTGTGTAGAGACACACATACTCCCTCGCTCCCCTGATAATGCCACCCCTGTATATGACATACAGACAGAGAGAGAGAGAACAGAGATTCAGACTGACAGACAGACAGATGGACTGACAAAGACAAAGAGAGAGAGAGAGGGGGGGGGAGAGAATACAACACACACACACACACACACACACACACACACACACACACACACACACACACACACACACATAGAGGACACCGGACCCGGATGGGGGTGTTTAGCCCATAAGGTTTGAGTTCCAGAACTCTACCCACCCGCTCTCCACCTACCTTTTTTTTAAGCTGCCATTATATTTTCTTCTTCTTCTTTTTTTTTTCAAGGATAGTGCTGTTGTTATTTCTATGCCTTGAAATGATCCTGCTTCCAAAAGTGTTGTGCCGAGGTCTGTACTACGGCCCTCTGGACACCCGTCCTCTCCCCCTCTCTCTCTCTCTCTCTCTCTCTCCCGGGGGTGAGCTGTCGTCATCCAAGAGGAGAAGACACGTTTTCTTCAGCTCCGAAATTAATTAACGTTTTCTGTTAATTTCTACGGTTTTCAAGCATACAACGTTTCAAGTCGGTGACAGTATCAAGATGCCATCAGCATCTCTCGATTTCAGAGTTCGGTGTGGCGGGTTCGTCGCCGTCGTCATCAGTTTCATGGCAAAAAGAGCCAGGTTCAGCGCATGCGTCGAAGATGGTGGCTGTGTTTGAATTTCTATGAAAAACTTTGATCTTTTTTACGTGAATTTTCGGTGTTACAGCAGCCTTCTCAAAGCAAAATTAACTGGAGACATTTTTATTGAGTTAATCCCCAGAGGATGTGTTCTATGGGGAGGCAGTAGACGCTAGTGTGTCTCAATCGAGCAGATTCTCCTATGTGACGAGTTCCGAGTTAAATTGACGACTAACACATAACACGCCTACAGATTTCTCCTGCACGTTTCATTGTTGTTGTTTTGTTTTTGTTTTTCTCAATAATCAGTACAGCGTTTTTTTTTGTTGTTCTTACACTGGAATTACTTACAAAAGGGTGAGTACTTTTTTTTTTTTTTTTTTTTTTTTATCCCCATTCACGATTTCACAATGAAATCATCCAGGAAAACGTCTACTACTAGAAAGGGGGGACAGGGCCAGGGTCAGGGTCAGGGGGTAATTCAAAAACAAAAGGGGTTGACCAGAGAGTCCGGGGGTTTGTTTGAAGTGCGAAAATGCAGTTGAAAAAGGCAGTGATGAAGTGATGGAGTGCCTGGGTGCAAAGAATGGGGGCCACAAGACTTTGCACTGAGTTTGACAGGGAAACATTTTAAAAACTGTCTTAAACATGGGGTAATTTCATCCAATGGTTTTGTGAGGACTGTAGAGACGATGACAATGGTGAAAAAGGGCATAAATCAAGACTTAAAGGCAAAAATGGACAGTATTTGAGAGTGTTGACCTCGGGTTCATGATAGACTGGACAGATTAGAGGTACACGAAAGAAAGTCTGAGAGAAGTTGAAAGCAAAATAGAGGAGGTGGTAGAGAGAAAGGTCAAAGATTACAGGGAAAGAAAGTGAGGAGAGGGAAAAGAGGAAGCTCACATAATAATATGCAACTTACCAGAGAGCTCAGCAGAGTCTCCAGAGGAAAGGAAGAATGAAGACCAGGAAAGAGTCAGAGATTTGGGGGGCAAAATCACTGATGTTCAGAGAAATGAAGTCAATAACCCGTCAGGTTAGGCAGAATCCGGGTAGCAGAATGCAAAACCAAGACTCCTGAGAATGGAGTCAAACTGAGGAGCCAAAAGAAAATAATGAAAAATGTCCAAGGATAAACAAGCATGTCAAGGAAGGAGAAAGCAAGATTTACATAAACAATGACACCAAAAAAAAAGAAGAGAACAGATCAAATCGTTGAAAGCTGAACTGAACCAAAGAAAGACAAATGGGGAGACAAACTTAAGTTTGATTATAAGGCTGGCAGATTGTGCATTCACACCCAAACGAAACACTGGTGCTGCTGTCTCAGATCAGGGGCCGGACGAGGTCCAGACCCCTGGGGTGAAACACTGACTGTCAGCAAACCACATAGCTGTACAAAGCAAAATCTTTATTCCTCTGAAGTTAATGACAATCTTACAAAAGTTACATCCCAGACTAAGCTAGGGAAAAATAATTGTAAATCAAATGAAAATGACTCAATGGGGATTTTGTACAGTAATGTAGATAGTCTTCTGAATAAAAAGGTGATTTTTTAAATTCGTATAAATGAGGAGAAGCCAGATATTATTGGCCTAACGGAAGTAAGAGCAAAAAAATGTTTTTTTATGCAGCAAAGATGTTGAATTGAAATTGCGGCTTTGATATTTTCTGAATAAGGAACCAAAAAGGGGGTATAGCCATGTATTTTGCTAAGGAGTTAAATGCAAACTTGCGATGAGTTTGAAATAACAAAATTTCAAGAGCAATTATGGTGTACTATCAGGGTGGTAACGATGAGACATTATTAGTAGGGTGTATATACAGAAGCCCAAACTCAAATGATGAAAACAATTATGAGTTATTTAACTTGCTAAAAGGCAGAAAAAATGAGTAGATATAGTAAAATATGTATATTTGGTGATTTATTTTCTGATGTAAAATGGGATGGAACTTGGAATGGTGATAAAGTATAATGTTATTGAAAACTTTAGGATGCTTTTTTAATACAGAAAGTGACTACCCAACTCGTGTTCGGGAAGGACAGAAGCCACAATTGTTTACTTAGTTTTATTTAATGAGAATCCTGATCTCTGATATTGAATATAGTGACCCTTTGGGCAAAAGTGATCACTTGATTTTAACTTTTTGAACTGTATATTCCCAAAGAAAAGACTAAAGAAAACCCTAAGTACAAATTTGACTTACAGAAAGGAGACTATAATAAAATGAGGAAAATGCTTTCAGAAAAGTGTCAACTCCTTGCTTACAAATGATCAGAGTCGGGGAAATGTGGAATGTCTTAAAATGCGAATTTTTAAAAAGTATGGACAAATTATTCCAAAGATAATTTGTAGCCAAAATAAAATGCTTAAACCATTTTGGATGAATGATAAAGTACTTAAAATGATTAAGAAAAAATTTGTAATCTTTTTCAAAGGTATTTATTGACGAAAGAAGGGAAAGAATACAGTAAATATGCAAGAATGCGAAATAAAGCAAAATGAAATCAAATCAACAAAAAAAGCTTATGAACGTAAAATAGCAGAACAATGTAAAAAAAATCCCAAATGTTTTTGGAAATACGTGCAAGAACGTACAAAAGTAACGCAGGGGTAAATACTCTAAATGATGGTAAAGGAGGGTTGGCCGAGTCAGATATGAGAAAGCTGAAGTTTTAAATGATTCTTCGCAAGTGTCTTTGCTAATGAAGATACAAATAACATACCTGATCTTTAGAATAGTAAACTAATGGGAATTTTTAGTTACAGATATAAAATTACTTCAGCTGCAGTAGAGAAGAAGTTGTTTGAATTGAATCGTCTAAAGCGCAGGGGCCTGATTTAATACCACCTAAAGTTCTTAAAAGAATTAAGTAAGGTTAGCTGTACCGCTCAGTAAGATTTATAATAAATCATTAGAGCAGGAAAATTACCCCTCGACTGGAAATCGGCAGAGTTACTGCTATTTTAAAAAGGGTCAAATCTGAGCCAGGCAACTATCGTCCGGTAACTTAACCTGCATTGCATGCAAAGTGCAGAATCCATTTTAAGAGATGTCAAAAGTAACTCACTTCACTGATAATAATTTGTTTGCAGTAATGCCAGCATGGCTTCGTAAAAAAAAGGTCTTTCATATCACAACTACTTGAAGTTAGGAAGATTTAGTTAACATGCTAGAGATAAGTACCTGTTGATATAATTTACCCTTTATTTCCGTAAAGCTTTTGATAACGGTTCCGCATGAGAGATTATTGAAAAAAAATGGAAGCATACGGTATAGTAGGTAAGTTGCTAAACTGGATTAGAGATTTTTTGTCAAATAAAAAAACAAAGAGTAAGAGTGGGTAACTGTATGTCAAAAAAGAAAGATTTTATGAGTGGTATTCCCCAAGGGGACATTTAGACCTGTACTGTTTACTATTTTTTATAAATGACCTTCCAGATGAGGGAAATAGTTTTTGTAAATTTTTGCTGATGATACAAAAATATATGACCAAATCAGATAACTATAGTAGTCTGCAAAGAAAATTTAAATTGCCTCCAAAAAATGGTCAGACAAGTGGAATCTATATTTAATGTTGAAAAATGTAAGTTTTTGCATGTTGGCAAAAACATCCAGAACATGAATACAACATGAAAATAGATGTGGAAATAGGCTGGTACAGAAATGTGAGGAAGAAAAGGATCTGGGGGTAATCTTTGATAAAGATTTTTCTTTTTGATACTCACATTCAAAAGTGTATAAATAAAGCAAACCAAATGATTGGATTAATAAAAAGAACTTTTATTTACCTAAATAAAGGAACGTTTTTAAAGTTAATAAAGCTAAAGGTTAGACCGGCATCTTGAATATGGCAATAAATCTGGTACCCACACTTGAAAAGACAGTCAATAGCAATCGAAAGAGTACAGAGAAGAGCTACTAAATCTTGCAAGAATGTACAAACATGTCTTAAAACAGATAGAATTTAAAATTTCTTAAATTTGCACTCTTTAAAAGGCAGACGTTTAGAGGGGATTTGAATTTAAGTGTTCAAAATATTTCACCAGCAAACGGACATACAGTGGGACTATTTTTTTGAGACTGTTAAAACAGATAGAACAAGAAATTCGGAGGCAAAATATTTGTTAAGCAGTTTCATACTAATATGGGAGATTCAAATTCAGTAAAAGAGTTATTGCTAACTGGAACAGTTTGCCAACTGCACTTAAATTTGCTAAAAATACTAACGTTTTTAAGAATTTTCTGGATGAAGACTTGAAATTTAAAGTACAGTTTAGAAAACTTTGATGAATAAAAGGAAAATTTATATTGCATGCATTTTCAACCCTGTCATAAAAGTAAAATAACACGAGGGACATTGAAAGGCTTTTAACGGCCTATGTATTGATTTACGTCCCTACACACTACTATACTACTACTACAAATACTACTACTACTACTTCAGGCTGTCCCTTTACGATGCGTGTGTTAAAAGTACACACCCTGTTTACCGTGTCATGCAGGCTTGGTCCTCACCACCTTTTTTTTCACGACCTTCGCTCCGATGCGGGGACGTGGAGACGAACCCCGGGCCAAAGTCGTTTCCCCTCCAGCTCCCCGAGGCAGTCCCGCCTGCTCGTGAGGCTCTGTACGCCCTGCAAGTAAAGGACTCTTCTGTGACTCCTGAACCTGACCATGCTTCAAGTAAACCCGGTGGATCACGGCCGATCACCCCATCTAAAAGACACTTTACAATGTTATCATGCTTAACCACGAAGGTTGACAACATATCAGGAAAGATGTAAGAGGAGTGAAAGACTCAGTCGACGGACAAAAAAAGGGACATGCATGACATGAAAGAAACGATCAGTGAGCTTCGTGTTTAAAATGAACCCTCTGAAAGCAGAGGAACAGCATGATGAAAGATAGAATCGTGCATTTGGAAGAAAAATTGATGATCTTGAAGGCGATCCAAAAGGAATAATCTAATTTTTTATGGACTGCCAAGGAGGGAAGGAGAAACCAAACAGGACTGTGTGAATATTGTGCATAACCTGTTTACGGATGAATTGAAACTATCAAAGACCGTAGTTTTACAGAATACATCCATCAACAATAAGCCTAATTCGCCAGTTATTGGCAGATGCACCTTTTACAAAGACAAAGAAGAAATTTTCAGAGCCAAAAAGAACCTTAAGAATACTTCAGTGTTTATTGGTGATGATTTCACTCAGAGAGTCCGTGACATCAGAAGAAGCTAGGACCACACTTAAAAGCAGAGAACAGGGAAACCTTCATTCTGGCTCACTTTCGCCCTCAACCAGTTTTCGGGCGAAAGTGAGCCAGAATAAAGGTTTCCCTGTTCTCTGCCAAGTAAGACTTCAATACCCAAAAATAACGATTATCTACAAACAAACATACTGTGCAGGGTTATCCGTTTTTAATACTAATTTACTAAACTTTTCAGATTTTAGTTTTTGTTTAATCCTATGTTTTTCGTGATCGTTTTCAATAACATCATTTTCGCGCAAACATTCTTCAAATGAGTCTTTGTCTTTCATGTGAAATAACACTACAGTCTTTAACTGTTCTCTAAAGTCTTTTAAACTGAGTTATATTTTTGGCATAAAATCCACACACTTATCCCAGCATGTCTTCCGCTGAAAGCTAGTTTCGACAACGTGTTTCTCTTTTTAACTATGTCTCTTTCTGCTGAACAGTCATCTATAATAAATAGTGTTTGCGTTCCTTCAAACAGTCTATAAAAACTGTTCTAAACACTCACTCAGTTTATTGCTGGGATCAACTAAATATATGTCATCATCTGTCCATATAAACCTTCTATCTTGATATGCTTTGTTCCATTTAAGTGTTGGACAGAAAACCACAATATGATTAAAATTATAACGATAAACTGTTTGTAACAGGTCAAGGATAAATATTGTTTTTCCACAACCAGTTGCCCACAAATCAATGAGCATGAGGAGTTTTTGTCATAAAGTTTAACTGCTCCATAGTTTTATAGCAGAATTTAATCTAATCCAGTTATTATTTTTATCTTTACTCTCTGTCAAAACTTGTTCGTATAATAAAACTTCGAGGCCTAATGTGTAAGATTAATCCAATTCGTTCTGAAAGATTGTTTCTATTTAGACTAATATTGATTTTGTTTGTTGTTATGACCTTAATATCCTCGCCATTTGAAGAATGACGACGGTAACTTTAGTTTTTCAACGTCTAAGTTTTGCCGCAATTAGAATTCCTTTAGAAGGACGTCACTAACGCCCACAACCCACCCCTCTCCTTATCTTTTAAGACAGAAATTTCAATATCTTGTGAACGTGTCCCCAAATTTCATTTGCGGATTGAACTGTAATTTTGTAGAAGCATCTTTAAAAAACTGTTTCTCTTCTGTGGAGGATGTACTGCTTTTTCCCATACGGCTTTTATTTAAATTTCTTTCCGACTATTGTCGTCGGCATAAGACTTACATGTAAAGGGCCAGAGTTGAATGCTTTTCTGAAACTTTTTTGACGGCTAAATATTTTAAATGGGCTTATGAATTCAAATTTTATTTCCCATTTAAATATGGTTCTAAGTGCCATTTGAGGTCAGGTTTTCGAAACTTTTTTTATATTCTTTAACTGACCAACATTATTTGCTTCTTGATTGCGCAGCTGTTCTAGTTTGGGAAACTTTTTACTGTCGCTAACCTTTTTGCGTTTTTTAATCACCATCTTTATTTTGTACTCAAACCCATACAAAGTGCCTATCTCACCGTTCTGTTCAAAGTCCGAAACGTCTGCAAGGTCTTTTAATTCTAAATTTTATACACCTTACAGGCGCTAATGTAACCCCGGATTCTTCTGGCCCAGCGACATTTTTTTAGTACAACTTATTATTTTTTTTCCCAAAAACCCAATGTGCAGGTTATCACATTTTACGACTTTCCCTGTTTTGTCTTTGATTTTTATATTAAATGACCCGACCCTCCCACAACTAACTTTTAAACTGTAAATTGGGGAAATTGTATAATTTTCTAATGCATATGCAGTTTTCCCCTGACGGAAGAGCTCTTAAAACAGTTGAGGGCCTTCCTCATATAAGTTTTCATCAGTGCTTAGCTCGTCCAAATGAACATTGAGTAATGAATGTAATGCAAGTTTGAGCGGACTTTCCCCTCAAACGTAGTTTCATCTGGCGAAACACTAAAACTATGGTGGGAAAGATTGGCTAGTTGTAAAGCCTAGCATTTTAGCTAGCTCTCTATAAAAAATGTTTTTTTGCTTCTTCAGGTTTGAATGTTTTTATTGTTTTTAGATTTGCATTGTTAAGTTTTAAGAGTAATGTCTAGTTACTCAGGGCTTCTTTTAGTGAGAAAAAACCCCGTAATAACCATCAGGTATTGTTAACTGTTTAACGTCGTTTGTTCTCCTTTCATTTTTTGAAATTCTTATTATTCCCTTGGCTTTAGTTATATTAAACCATACGACTTTGTAAAATTTTCATGGAGCGCGACCGTTTTGGCCCCGCAATTGTTATAAAATTAGCATGTTCTAAAAACGAAGGGCGGTCTTGGTTGTTATTGTTACAAACATTTTTTAAAAAAAATTAAAAATGAGTGCATTCAAATATATGATGCAAAATATTCTGTTGGGCCCACACTACAATCTTAAAAATATAACAACTGACACCCTGACATTTCTGTGACCCAGACTGACACCTTTCAAGTAAAGGTGAGTAACCCAATTAAACAGATATCTTAACCCCCTATTAAAAAAGACTACATCGCAAAAGTTTTGGTTTAGTATCCGATGCAGTTTTATCGAACCAGTTAAACTTTGCTGTGTTTTGTGCATCAAGGGGTTTGTGGAGTGTCGTATGTGATCACTTAAAAATCCTAATCCTTTGGTTAGGTCAGTGTACAGTTTTCATTTCTATTACCCCTTCAGACGTATTTTGACTGAACTGCAAGCACCATTACCAAATGAAAAACCCGTTTAATCCATTCAGCAACCGAATAGCATGAAGGCTTTTGAAAGGATCTGAAACGAATTCAATATTAACATAAAGACAGACTTTAGACAAAAGTTGGCCCTTTAAATCATGGTCTAGGCACCCTTATTTTTGGGGCGTGCACAGAAAGTTTTAACTATGCTGGAATCCTCTTACACTTCTTTTTTTTCAGGCACAGCTGTTCCCCTAGGGCCCCATAGAGCAAGAGCATAAAACAGCATGGACACATTTATCTTTAGACACTTCTAAGGGCCTAACTAGAGCGGGAATAGAACAAAATAAAACGACTCTATTCGTACTTACTTTTGGGTGTTTGCTAGGTTAACAAGCACAGGCAAGATCGAGCTAATGATCCTTCTACTGGCTTTGATGCACAAAAACAATACTTAGCAATTTTAGAGGTTTGCCATTAATTCTACATTTTGATTGCCTTCAAGTATTAAAGGTACCAAAATGTTTTAAAATACGCAAATCGAAAGTAGACTTTGCGGGTTGGCACTGGTTTTACTTGCTACCTTCTGACCTCAGACTCCAGGTAGAACAATAATAAACTCAAAAATGAAATTTCGTTGCAGGAAATGAACAGAAGGTTGGACAAAACAACATAATTCTGAGCTCAGTAATATTGCAAGCAGAAAAAAAAACAAGATGGCCCCCAAGAATAAGTCATCTAATTCCGAAGTCCAAAGCCCAAAGGCCATTGAAGATCTGCAAAGCTCGCGGACTCTGTTCGCGTTTGACCTTGAATTTATGAAAAGACAGCGCTTGTTCTTGGATTAACGGGCCCTAGGATTACTTGGTCTTTATCTTATAAAAATTAACCCAACTTTTAAAGAGAACTAATGCCCATAAGTGTCGGCATAAAGCCAACTACTTTGCTTGCAGTAGACAAAACCCAGCTAACCAATTTACCTCTAATTACCTGGAAAAGAGTCTATAGCTTTACCGGCTATTTTTTTAATAAACTCGCAAGATGATCAAGCTTTTTTTTTCCCCATGATTTTTTCAGGTGGAGGGGGGATGGCGGCGGAGGAAATGAACTTTGACCACCGCCGCCCGTATTAGCCATCCCCAGTGTACTTATTGAAAATTTCCAAAGGGGCCGTTAACGCTTGCTAATGTGACTCCTTGCTCTTTTAATCAGTGTTCGTATTCTTTCTGCTAGTGTTGTGTTTCATATAAATTTTTCCGGATAGTTTCTCTTATTCTATTCACTGAGTTGTAATTGGTCTCGGTTAGTATTTTAGCACTTCTAGTCTTGCTGATCTCTCTTGTTCAAGATCTTTTAGTCTTTGGGTTATTCTTTCTTTAATATCGGCCCTAAGTTGGCGTTCATCAGCCTCAACGAGTTTTTCTTTTTCTCTTTTTTTTATGCTCATCTAGTTCACCCAGTTTTGCTAAATTGTTTGTTTATTTCGCCTCTGATGGTTCTTAAAGTACGATCAAGGGCCCCCTATTTTTTCGCTTGGGTAGCGGCGAGTCGTGTTAGTTTTTTAACGCTGTTTCTTCTGAAAAACTGGATTCTGCTTCTATTAAATTTATTTTAAATTCACCTGCTGATTGATTTAATTCTTTTAAATTCCATGTTTTGCATTTGGTTATCTGTTGGGAGTTTTTTGCAGTGTGTTTTGAAATTTGGCAATGCCTCGCCCTTTTAAATTTTTGGGCCTAACAAGGCCAAGGCGATTTTGTCTTTCACACTGAGTCTATTTCTAATTTAACCCCCGGCTAAAACTTTGATGGGTCTTTTTTAGTTGTAAGCTGAACAAGTTGTCCTGGGTCGCTCCTCACAAACAAATGGTCATCTTTTACTTCAAAATCATTAGGGTTTTTATAAATTCGGGAGGTTCTTGGCCTAAACTTTGGTATAAAGATCTGACCTTACTTTCTGTAATTTATACCGACTTTTTTGGTAATGTACTCCCGATTTCTGCTAATTATCATGCAATGAGGCCCGAGCGATGCCGCTCCAAGGGGAATCCCCTCATGTCGTCTCCACGATCAAAAACATTTATAATCTTCTTTTTCAATGCCTGCCTGTTTCTTTAATAATTAATTTTTTTATTTTTGTTTTATAAAAAATGTTACATGATTGGCTCGATTCTTGACCCGCATAGAAGACTGAAAGAACCCTTTGGCGTGAAGGGGAAAAAAACGGATTATTACTGTTCCAATAATCCCTTACTATTGATGCAGATCAAATTCTTTCTGTCAAATTTCGGACCTAGGAGCAGATGAGTGATTGTGCCAGGCTCTGCGCGTCTTACTTTCAAAAATGTACTCGATTCAACAACGACACAAACAGGACAGTTGTCCAGAATTTGGGGCGGGCAATTGTTAAGAAATTTCTATAAAACTTGAGGGGCAAGAAATATTTTCTTACACAATGCAGACATATTTTTAACCTATTCTGATCTTGGCTAACCGGGAATGAAAGGGCTGATCTTGCGTTTCAAGGAATCGAAAATGAAGAAGCACTAAAACATAGAATAGGCGTGAAGATACTAAAGACGGCAAAAGTATGTAGCCGTTATAGTTTGCGTATGGAAATCGCTTTTCCATTTTCCCCTTTGATTTTGAGTTGTTAAAAGCGCATGCGCCCCTACTTTCAAGGAGCATTAAAAGACAGACTGTCATATGAACTAACTTTTAACGAATACAAAGTGTTATCAGAAACAACAGACACCCAAGCAATGTACAGCATTTCTGACATCTCGTTAGAGTTTGACGTTGTTAGAACCCTAATTTAGCAGGCTGATTGAGCAACAATATCAGTCAAAAATTATCAATATATTACGAAAGAGTGATTCATCATACAACATTTCCCAGAAGCAGGGCAGACAAATATATGGAATTTTAGTTTTAGTGTCGCAGCAAGATCGCTTTTTAAAAGGGATTTTATTGCTGTGTGAAGATGAAGAACCGTTCAAAGAGCAAGTGAAAAGTTTTTTTAAATCCTAATAGCGAAGTGCAATGTACAATTGATTTGGTAGTCCTAACCAAATCTACGCTGCGGCTTGCCTTATCATCATTTTGACGAAATAAGAAAATTGTTTGGGGGGGGGGAGGGGTAGAAGTCTAACTGCAGACCTTGTGTCTAAGATTTACATCTTCACAATGTTAGGCTTGATGATTATTTAACAACGAATACGGTTTTGGATTGACCCAAGGTCAACAAAAGGTTTAAACAGTTGCATGGAAGAGGAGGAGAGCTGTGAGAGACGTAATAAACATTCAAATTGATAAAAAAGAAGAAGCCGATAAACCGCTTAATGTACATTTGTTTTAATATATGATGCGCAGCTGAATATTGAAATAACAGATTAAAAGATATACAATACTAAATTATTTTTATTTTATAAAAAGCCTGTCTGTTCAGGTTTATCCAAACGTGCCTACAGCGCCGCCAAAGAAGAGATAGTAGAAACCCCTAACATAAAAACCTTTAGATTAAAAAAACATTACGCAAAAGCAGCAAGTACTAGAGCAAGGACCTTTCAAAATACAGCAAAACCAAACGAAGGATTTCTGCTGCCCTTTAATGCTGTTACTTATGTTAATATGGGGCATCTGACTATAAGTGCTCTATCAGCAGGAACGGTGTTGGTCTCTTGCAAAAGGGCAAGGCGCACCCGCAGCTTTACCTCTAGGGGTTTGTCTTTAGCTCTCGGTCTGTGTTATTAGCTGTAGGTGCGGTGGCAAAAATTAAAAACTAAATCCAAAAGCACACAGCTATGGTTCAACTAATAACAGCTAAACTTAGCTCGTTTAAAATGACAATAAATAAAGCGCTGTTGACTCAAACATCACGGATGAAGAATTTAATCGTTTTTCAGGCCGATTTGATGACTACAAAGACAAAAATTTGATCTTCAAAGAAAGGCGGAAAGTTTTTTTCAACAGCCAGACCCTGAGCAGTTAAAAAAGGAATGCTTAAAAAAAGTAAACGAGACATTAAAATCTGTTCTAAACAGCTCACATTTCAACGCCAAAGGGCGTTTTACTTTAGTTTATGAGTCCAAGCGCAAAAAGACCGTTGTATTGATTCTGATTAAGTATTTTTTTTTTAATTTTTAAATAAATTTTTTTTGAGTTAGAAAAGAAACTCAACATGGCTAAGATATATGAAGGGCAAGACGAATTGTTTGAAGGAATGCTTGAGAGAGAGCGTTTATTCAAGAGCACTGAATGATATTGATTTAGAGTCATTGATCAGCAACGTACAGGCAAGTGTTGTTCATGCTATTTCTCAAGTTCCAGGCAAACTAACAATAGACCGCAGTTAAGTAATGTTAGCTGTTTTAATCGACTATGTAACAATAAATGAAGAAATCTAGAAGTCTGGGTCTCGACTAAACAACAGATATTCTTTCCTCTAATGACTTAACGCCGGTTGGGCAGACGAATGCTTGCACAGTTTGACGCTGCGGCTGAAGAAGCTAAAATGAGAGGCTCTGGTGGTCAGAGGGCGAAGTCTTAGAGATCAGATTAAAACAGTCTAAGTATGCGCGATTGTAGGCAAGGCTTACATTCCACTACTCCAGCATTAGTTGCAAAAAAGCAGTTCTAAACATAAAGAATTCAGACAACAATGTTTTATGTGGTGTGTTCTCGCAAGGCTGCATTATATCCGCAAAAAACGCAGAGAGAGTGTCTAACTATCACCCTTACATCAATGATTTAACTTTAGTGGAGTGTCCTTTCCTGTTGTGTTAGACCAAATTGATCAGTTTGAAGAAACAAAACAAACAATAACTGTTAATGTATACACATGGGATGAGGAAACAAATTTGGTGCCAATAAAGTGTCCAAGAACAGTCCAACAATTAGGCGAACAGACAAAAATCATGTTGACTTACTACGTTGCTTTCACCAGCGGTGGCTACCACATTACAACATTGATACGCACGATGAGTAGACTAATAAGCATTACTACAAAAGTCATGGCAAACAAGAATTCTGCAGAAAATGTTTAACATGATTCCATCTGTGCAAGCGCGAAATGAACATTATAAAACATTGTAAAAGTTCTGTAGATGTAATACAGAACTAATTACGCCCCGCCAGGATCTAAAGTTAGTTTTAAGAACTGGAAACGGCTGCAAACGAGCCATACGTAGTTTACGCAGACTATCGAGTCGCTTATTGTTCCTTATGAAGGGCCAGCGCCACAAAAACTTCGAAAAACAGTTTAATGAGTAATCATCAGATTTGTTCATTTGCCTTCATTATTGTTAGGTCGGATGGCGTTTATTCAGAACCAGAATTATATAGAGGACCAGATGCTGCAGAAACATTCTTAAAACGCATGCAGCAAGTGCGTAACGCCTGTTCTAATAATCTAAACTTATCTGAAATCATAATGGCGCCTGAAGACCAACAACAGTATAACTCAGCCACGCATTGTTGGATTTGCGGTTTAGAGCTAACGCCCAAGAGTGTAAACCCCACAGTAAGAGACCATGATCACATTAGCGGAAAGTTCAGAGGAGCGGCGCATAACAAATGCAATCTTCAACTAAAGTTTGATCCTAAGACATGGAAGCTGCCTGTATTCTTTCATAACTTGCGAGGTTATGACTCTCACCTTATAATGAAAGCAGTAGACGATGCCTTTAGGGTGTCATGCATCGCACAGTCATCGGAAAAGTACATGTGTTTCACTTTAAATAACATGTCTTTTTATGACTCTATGCAGCACATGATGGGATCATTAGAGTCACTAGCTATGTCCTTAAAGTCCTGCCCAATAACGGAAGAATTATTTTGACCCAACTCTCGTTAGAAAGGGCGTTTACCTTATGAGTACATGAACAGTTGGGAAAGGTTTGATGAAGACACACTTCCTCCTAAAGGCGCGTTCTTTTCTAGTCTCAAGAGGAAAGGACATCAGTGATTCTGATTACCAGCATGCTCAAGATGCGTGGCAAAAGTTAGAGTGTAAAACGATGGGAGACTATCATGACTCCTACTTGAGGGCCCATGTATTTTGTTGGCAGACGTCTTGAAAACTATAGAAAGACCTGCATGAAACATTATAGCTTGGATCCTGCGCATTACATTTCTGCGCCTGGGATGAGTTGGGATGCTTTCTTAAAGTTTACTGGGAGTACAGATTGATTTATTGTCTGATTTACCAATGATTCAGATGATTGAAAACGGATTGCGCGGAGGAATTAGTATGGCGTCGCATCATTACTGTAAAGCAAAACAACAAATACTTGGGCGACTATGATCCGAGTAAAAGGGCTAACTATCTTATGTATTTAGATGCAAACAATCTGTATGGATGGGCTATGGCGCAATCACTTCCATTACGCAACTTCAAAATGTACACAGGCGGTGATCCGAACAATATTCAAAAGGCATTAAAGTGGTTGGGCAGTTTGGCGCCTGATCAGCAGCGCGGCTTCATTCTAGAAGTTGACTTAGAATATCCTCATGAACTCCATGACCTACATAATGACTACCCATTAGCAGCAGAAAGTCTAAAGATGGATCCAAGAGAGCCACCTAAACTTGTGCCCAATCTTCGGGGCAAAAAAAATTATGTCTGTCATTACAGACTTCTACAATTTTATTTAAGACATGGTTTGAAGTTGACAGCAGTTCATCGTATAATTATTTTTGATCAAGAACAGTTCATGAAACCATACATCATGAAGAACACTGATCTCAGAACTAAATCCACAGATGCTTCAGAAAAAGACTTTTTCAAGTTGATGAACAACAGCTGTTTTGGAAAGACTATGGAGAATCCGCACAAGCGCAAAGATGTCAGATTGGTCACCAGAGAGAATGAAGCAATTAAGCTGACTTCAAAACCAAATTATCAGGACTTCAGAAGATTTCATGATCAGCTTTTTGGCATAAATGATGAAAAAAAAGAAAGTCAAATTAGACAAACCTGTATTTTATTGGGTTTACTGTTTTAGAATTATCAAAGCTTTGATGTTAGAGTTTCTTTATAGACTACTTTAAGCCCTCGTATCCTGAGTCCAGAGTACTTTACACAGATACAGATAGTTTTGTTATAGATATTCCTACTGAAGATATTTATAAAGACATGGAATTAGAAGTAGCTAAAGGTCATGCGGATGGTACGACACATCTGATTATCCTAAAGATTCGCCTTTGCATTCAACTGTTAACAAGAAGGTTTAGGAAAGATGAAGGATGAATTATCTGGAAAGGTGATCAAGGAGTATGTGGGGTTAAGATCGAAAATGTACAGTATTTCGAGCAGGAGAAAATCATTAAGAAAGCAAAGGGAATATCTCGCAGCGTTGTGCAGTCAAAACATATCACATGACAACTACAAAGAAGCATTGTTTGGCAATAAGACTTTCATCATGACAACGTAAAACTACGATCTAATCTACATGAGATCAACACAACGGTTGTAACAAAGAAGTCATTAGATAGAACAAACACAAAACGGGTTTGTTAATCCAGAGTTTTCATATGCAATTGGCACTGGAGAACCGTAAATTAATTAAAGCGGAACTGTGTCTGGCGGAATTATCTGCAGTTCTTCTTTCACAAAAGATCTTTGAGGAGCTGGTTGTTTTGTTGTGTCAGTTTCTCGTAAATAATACACGGGCGGATTCATTTTTACAATTCTTTTTATTTCATATGGATCAACACTCCAAACTGGATCTGTTGCCCTGATGCGAGTGTCCCCTTCTGCTTCCCCCGGTAAATAAGGTACCTTACTTTCAATCCAAATGGTAATAGTTTGCCGGATGAAGACTCTCCTTCAGCAACATTTATTGTTTTTCTTTTGATTGCTTGTACTGGTTTTAACCCTTTAAATTCTTCATTATTCATTGCGCGCAAAACTGAGGGCAGTCTTCTAACCCATTCTGTGTTGCGAGAATTGTCAATCAGCTCCTGTGATACTGGTAGGAGAAAAGTCTTTCGGCTAACTGTTTGTTAAAGTTTTCAACTAAAGCCTGTGATCTGTGAACTCCTGGAATGCTCTTTTAATGGTAACTCTATGTTTTAACAATAATTGATTCACTTGGCCTTTAAATTCTTTTCCATCATCAACTTGAATCATGCGAGGATAAGTTAGTGCCCTCGTTGGTATATCAGTTGTATAGCGACAGCAACAGCAGAAGCACTCTTTTGTGTTAATGGCTCCGCATCTTTGTATCTTGAAGCCATGTCAATGACTGTGAGTGCGTACTTAAATCTTTTTCGTCTAATCCTATCAGAGGGTAAATATAGAAGATCCATTTGTGGGTGTCGTTTGGAGTTGTGTTCACAAAGTGTGGTCTCTGTATTCGTTGGGCGCTGGTAAATAAATTTGCCAAATCGCTTGTTTAGATAACATTCTTTTGCTGTTTGTTCACTGACTCCAGCTGCTTGGCTTAGCTTTTTAAATTGCTGTGATGCCCTTCCAATATCCTTTGGGCGAATAATAGATTTTGTTCATTTTTTTATTCAGCCAATATTATGCGCAACAAAATACACGACGGTCATACCAACGACAATAAACCCGATTTCTTGCATCTTTTGTTTTTCTGATGGTTGATAAAAGTCACTGAATTTTGGTGGGGGCAATGTCTGGACTGGTTTGCCTGTTACTAGATAATATTGTTTTATTGCTTGATCAACATCTTTAAATATGTAAGCTGCATGCCCCTGTTTTTTCAGTGTGTCATTAATAAAATCTAACTGCTCAAGTCTTGCTTTTCATAGGCGTCTGTGCAGCTGCTAGTTCCTCCATAGCTTTGTTATGTCTTTTTCTCTCGCCGTCATCCCGCAGTTACTAAATGCAAAATTACTTCCGCTAAAGCAAGCGCATTCACCACAGCGCGCTATCATTATTGCGAGTGAAGCCATTTTTTATAAATGTATTTTTTTTATTTACATATTTATACTGTCTGGAATTATTCCTTGCTTGACTAGAAAATCTTTCGTAGCAACCGAAGCTGCAATGATAGCAATTAGCTTTGCTGATCCTCAAGTTAGTTTGCCAAGAGCTGCTGGTTTAATTCTTAACAAGCTTTTACCAAGCATTGAGTATCCTACACTTAGGCCTCCAATAACAGCAGAATGTATACAAGGTTAGCAACAGTTTTTCGGTGCTCATTTTTATAAAATAAATAATTATAATTATTAAAAAACATGAACAGTGATGATCTCCTACAGCTACAAGGCAGCCTAAACCTTCCTGAACTTATGAATGACCAATTGATGACCAAGCTATTATGCCCCAAAAGGAGAGGTTGTATTCTTTGGCGGCGTGTGGAAAAACAAACAGTTCCTCGGAACTGAATTCAGCATTGAACAGATTCAACAGATGTCGCCGCAAACATTTTAAAGTATCATAACAGTATGAAGCGCAGCTAGGGTCTAGAATGGTTAAAAGTGTGGGGCAAATGGTTCTTAGTTTGTACACTAAACTAGTCAGTAGATTTGCTCCCATGATTCTGAACAAGATCTTACGTATGATTTAACGCAAGATCCAGTTTTAACAAAGTCATTAGAGTCTCTAGGGTGTGATTTTACTATAGATTTGGAACATTGTTATCGCCATTAATCATGGGATTAATAACTTTTAATCATATAGATTTTGTTTCCTTCAAAATGAACGAGCTGGAAATCAGCAGAACCAGAAAAACACTGAATCAGGTGGAGAAAGTAACCAAGCCAGAAATCAGCAGAAAACGCTGAATCAGGTGGAGACCATTAAAAATCCTGGGCGTGTTGAAGCAGGAAAAAAATTAGCAGAGTGGAACAGACAAAAAAAATTAATGTTACAGAATATGGCTCATCATGAAAACATAACACCGCCAACGCCAGAACAAGTTGATATCAATGCCGGCTATAAAAACTCCATGTGATACAAGGGCCCAAAGTCTTCATGGAATATTGAACTTAAAACTGTTGCCATTTTTGGCGCTATTGCTGCTGTTGGGGCAGTTATTACGGCTATAAAATATATACACAATGGAAACAAAAGCAACAGAAACAAAGCAATCAAAAAATCTGAACCACTAAATGCAGAAAAAGACACCAGCACGCCAAAAACCGCCAATAACAAAGCATCATTTTGATCCATTATAATGGAATAATATTTAAGAACTTAATTTTAAATTTTTTAATAAAAATAGATCATGGCGTATTATAAAATGATTAAAGTCAATAAATAAAGACATGGAGTCTATAAAGACATTTCCATAGACCAGAATTGTAATCAATGCGGTTGCTTAGGATGTAAGGCCTTCATTAAGATCTATGCTGACCGATCTCGCGCAGAGAACGCTGAGCAAGACATCCTCAACGATGACGCGTTTTTTGAGGCGTGTGTGTACTATATTAGACATCTGCTATTTAAGATAAAAACATAGATTGTTATTTTTTTGATAATTATAAGAACTTGAATAAGAACTTGGTTGTACTTAGAGGATGACTTAGTTATGATCTTAGGTTGACTTGAGTAAAAACTTAATTAAAAACTTAATCAAGAACTTATTAAGACTTGAAGTAACTTAATTAAAAACTTATTAAGTTCTTAATTAAAAACTTGATAACTTAAGTAAGAACTTAGAGTGTGTGCATGCGTGGGGTGGGGGTGGGTAGGGGGTGAGTATGCTATTTGCGCGACACCTCAATCAACTAGGTCAAGTGATCATATATGATCACTTGACCTAGTTTGCCGCTGTGCTTTGCAGGTGCTGCTGGGCTTTGTAGGTCAAGCGATCATATATGATCACTTGACCTAGTTTGCCACTGGGCTTTGTAGGTCAAGTGATCATATATGATCACTTGACCTAGTTTGCCACTGGGCTTTGTAGGTCAAGTGATCATATATGATCACTTGACCTAGTTTGCCACTGTGCTTTGTAGGTCAAGCGATCCTATATGATCACTTGACTAGTTTGCCACTGTGCTTTGTAGGTCAAGTGATCAATATATGATCACTTGACCTAGTTTGCCACTGTGCTTTGTAGGTCAAGCGATCATATATGATCACTTGACCTAGTTTGCCATGGGCTTTGTAGGTCAAGCGATCATATTGATCACTTGACCTAGTTTGCCACTGGGCTTTGTAGGTCAAGCGATCATATATGATCACTTGACCTAGTTTGCCACTGGGCTTTGTAGGTCAAGTGATCATATATGATCACTTGACCTAGTTTGCCACTGGGCTTTGTAGGTCAAGTGATCATATATGATCACTTGACCTAGTTTGCCACTGGGCTTTGTAGGTCAAGTGATCATATATGATCACTTGACCTAGTTTGCCACTGTGCTTTGTAGGTCAAGCGATCATATATGATCACTTGACCTAGTTTGCCACTGTGCTTTGTAGGTCAAGCGATCATATATGATCACTTGACCTAGTTTGCCACTGTGCTTTGTAGGTCAAGCAATCATATATGATCAGAGAACAGGGAAACCTTTATTCTGGCTCACTTTCGCCCGAAAACTGGTTGAGGGCGAAAGTGAGCCAGAATGAAGGTTTCCCTGTTCTCTAAAGCTGCCAGAGGCAACAACAAGAGGGCCACTATGATCTACGATCATCTCCTCATCGAGGGCAAGAAATTTGTTCTCGATGGGGATGATCAGTTAAAGGAAGTTAGATAAAGATTTGGCCGGCCTCTGCAAACAAAGTTAAACTTCCACAATCCTAAAAGTCAAATTTCCCTGGTTGAGGATACAAAGGTAGACAATGTTGACCAAACACCGGTTCCGAAGATAAAATGCGGAAACGCACGTGCTGGTGGCCGTGTGTCATGTTTACTGAGAACAGGTTGTAGATGTGTACCGGCGAATTGTGAAATGCATGCTTGTTCTTCACGTGTTGGAATGACAGGTGACACCAGCCGTGACGAAGCTCGTGAAAATGACAGGGAACAACGCAATGGGGAAGAAAGAAGAGAAAATATAACCAATAGAGACATCCCGATGGACGAAAGTCTGAATGAGAGTACGAATGATAGCGAGTATGAAAGTGAACAAAATGTTAGTGAAACACAGGTTAAAAATAAAGTACACTTGTTCTCTTTCCTTCATTGGAACGTAGGTGGCCTTCCATCTAAACTGATTGATCAAAAGTTTTTATCGTATGTTTATAATTTCGATTTCATTTGTCTTGTTGAAACGTTCATGGAGAAAATAGATTCCCATTTGTTCCCCACCATTCTGTCTTCTGTAAACCTGTGATTAAGCTGACAAGACACGGGAGGAGATCAGGTGGAGTGGTGTGCTTAATTAAAACCGAATTGATGGCTTATGTATCTGAACTTACATGTGAACATGACAATATTATGTGTTTCTTATTAAATAAAACTTTATTTGGTTTTGAAAATAACATTCTTTATGTGTGTACTTACGTGCCTCCAATAAATTCCCCATATTATACAACAGTTGAAATTGAAAACGGCATTGTTTGCCTTGAAGAGGTTATAACAGATAAGATATTATTGTATGACAACGTTGATATCCTTTTGTGTGGGGATTTGAACGGCAGAACAGCCAACATTTTCCCTTTCAGCAATGATCAGTTTGACAGGTTCAGTTTCATGGATAAGAATGACAAAACAGATCTCATAAGATATTCTAAAGACTCGGAATTGAATTTATATGGAAGAATGATTTTGAATTTATGTATTACTTTCAGATTGTTTATCATGAATGGTGTATGTAATGGTGACCTTGAAGGTCATTACACATACATAACGGAAACAGGAAGTAGCGTGAATGATTATTTCTTAGTTTCTGAAGATCTGTTCGATACTATTAGAAATTCTTGCCGTTTGTATGTTTCTGATATGATTAATTCCGATCATCAACCATTGGAATTTTATTTTTATGCGAGAATGATGTGTTACGCAGTGACAATGATTGGCGTGATATACCTTTATTTATTAAAAAGATAGTTTGGAATGATGACTTTGCTGAACAGTTTCATAATAGCATGCATTCAAGAAATGCAAAAGAAAAACTTAATCAAGCCAGCATATTGATGGGTACTGACATTAATCAGGCATTACATTTATTTAATGAATGCATAAGAGAGCAAGCAGTATGTATGGAAAAGAAAATTTATACATGTCAGAAAAGGTCAGAAAAGTGGTATGATGATGAATGTAAAACTTCTAAGCGCAATGTTAGAAAACTTTTAAGAACATGTAGGAAATCATCTAGAAAAAATACAAAATTGCCAGATACAAAGTTGCCACCAAAGGAAAATTCAACCGAAAAAAGAGGCTAGGACAGCTTTTTGCAAAGAAAGGAGGGAATACAAAAAGCTGTTAGAGAGAAAGAGAAAAGAATACAATAGAATTGTACTTGAACAATTGATTATGTCTGTAAATGATCAGAAAGAATTTTGGCAAAATATGGTAGAGTTTCTAATAAGAATAAGTTTCAGCCAAATAAGATCACAGTACAGGAATGGTTTCAACATTTTAAAAGGGTTCTTGAAAAACATGAGACTGACGGCAACAAATATATCTGTACAGGTGCTGTTGATGTTTCAGATAATTTTTCAGATAATGATAACGATGATCAAGGAAATGGAAATGATGCACATGAGAATGATGATTATGATGATGTCAACTTTCTGAATCGGCCTATTTCTAAAGAAGAAGTCATACTCTCAGTGAGAAAATTGAAAAGTAAGAAAGCAGCTGGACCAGATGGTATAATTGGAGAGCTATTAAAAAATCAGGAGATGATGTAATTGATTTCTTTGTAAAATATTTCAATGTTCTATTTGACACAGGTCAATATCCTGATTTATGGAAAGAATCTATTATTGTTCCATTGTTTAAAAAAGGCAACATTAACGATCCAAATAATTACAGAGGAATTTCTCTTTCAGACATAAGTAGCAAAATATACAGCTCTATAGTTAATTCAAGATTACAGGAATGGGTTGAGCAGAACAATATTACCGGTGAATTCCAAGCTGGGTTTAAACAAACTTATTCTACAACCGATCACATATTTACACTTTTAGCAGTTATTCAAAAGCAATTTTCATGTAATAGAAAACTGTATGTAGCTTTCATTGATTTCGAGAAAGCGTTCGACACAATTTCAAGAAAATTACTGTGGCCTATTATGTTAAAGAATGGAATTAAAGGTAAAATTTATAGATGTATTAAAAGTATGTATGAGGTTGTTACAGCTCGAGTTCGTTGTGGTACACAGTACACAGGTTATATCAATTGTACGAACGGTGTGAAACAAGGCGATATTTGTAGTCCTCTTCTGTTTTGTTTGTTTATTAACGAACTTGCGCTTGAAATTATGAATAATGGTTTGACATGGTGTTAGTCTCAATATGGATATGATTGAATTGTTTATTCTTTTATTTGCTGATGACATTATACTATTGTCAGAAACTGTGGTTGGGTTGCAGACACAACTAAATAATCTTCATAAAGCTGCATGCCAGTTACAACTTAAAGTTAATTTAGAAAAATCTAGCATTATGGTTTTTAGAAAAGGGGGATACCTAGCAAGCACAGAGAGATGGTTTTACGGCAATGTTAAGATGAATGTAGTGAATTCATATCGATACCTAGGTATTGTGTTTTCAACAAGATTGAGTTTTAAGCCTGCATGCCAAGATTTAGCGAACAAAGGGAAACGAGCTGCTATTCGCATTATTTGTAAGTTGAATCAGTTGAATAATAACTCTGTGAAATTATTCTTGAAGCTTTTCGATTCACAGATTCAATCTATGCTTCTATATGGTGCTGAGATTTGGGGTTTAGAAGATGCTTCATCAGTGATAGAGAGTGTTCATTTGTTTGTGTTAAAGAGGTATCTAGGGGTAGGTATCAAAACACCGAATGATCTTGTATATGGTGAATTAAATCGATTCTCTCTGTTTATCAATTCTACTGTCTCTTGCATTAGTTTCTGGTTGAAATTAACCCGAATGGAGGAGCATAGACTGCCATTCAAAGCATATAAAATGTTATTAAATTTGTCAAATAGAGGAAAAGTTAATTGGGCTTCGAAAGTTCGGGATGTTTTGAATAGTAATGGCTTCTGTTACGTATGGGAAAATCAAGGCGTAGGATGTATAAATTCTTTTATAAGAGAGTTCAAACAAAGATTAATCGATTGCAGGTGGCAAAGCTGGAATTGTCATATGGATGACAGTGACAGATTTATAAACTATAGAAAATTCAAGATGTCTCATGATCTGGAGACATACTTACTTTTGGATTTGAACAGATTTATACGATACACACTAACAAGATTTAGATTTGGGATTTCTAATTTATCAGTGCACAGTTCAAGATATAACAGGGATAACGAACGTGTCATGAAATGCCCATTGTGTAGATCTGCCACAGATGATGAAATTCACTTTGTTTTTTGTTGCCCTGCTTTCGATGATTTAAGACATAGTTTAATACATCCAAAATATCATAATAAACCTAGTGATTTCAGATTAACATTACTTTTAGCATCACGAAAGACAGAAGTCGTTAAAAATCTTGCTGTATATCTTTACAAAGCCTTTAAGAGAAGAGAAATAGCTATATCTTGATTTATCAAATCTGTTACTGTATGAATGTGAATTTGTTGATTGAGTCTATAAATGTACGAATGTAATGATTTTCTTTATTGAATTTCCATTATTTTCCTTTGTAACTTGGAAACTGGTTTCCAGTTTTGCATTTGACCTAGTCCTCATGCTTATAATGGGATGACAGTGTCATTCATATTTGTATCATATATTCATTGTTATTGTTCACACCCCTTCAAATGGGGCTTTGGCCTTTTTGAATAAAATTCTGTTCTGTTCTGTTCTGTTCTGTTCTCTCTCTCTCCCCTTCCCCTGCCAAGTTCAATGTAACCCGTTCGTCACAATTACTCCAGATCAGACACGCACCTGCCTAGCCCCTCTCCCACGAACCTCCTCACCCGCACACACAAATACTGAGAGAGAGAGAGAGAGAGAGAGAGAGAGAGAGAGAGAGAGAGAGGAGAGAGAGAGAGAGAGAGAAAGGAGCCAACAGAAAGTGTACACAATAGCGACGTATAGAACGGCTGATAAACCAGTCCACCACTGGCATGCGTCTCCTTTTCAAGGCAATTCAATGCCTGAAAGCGGTGAGCCGAATTGCGACGCGAATTTTTTCAGGTGGTTCTTGTCCATTGATCAGACGAACTGTCCACGGTTCACATAACTCTTCCAGACTGGGTCAGCAGTTGAGCTCGACGATCTTCAGTTTGCTATCCTCTCTTTCCTTTTCAGGCTATCCAATCGTCATGGGAGGCACGGAACTGCTAACGAATTCGATGAGTTCATGTCCAATAAACCTGTAAGCCCATGCCAATATCGTCACGTCCACACTGGCTCTGGAATTTAAGCGTCGAGTTCACCGTTGCGATTTTTAACTCCAACATAATGTATTTATTTTCAACTTTACCGTTTGCACGTGAAGTCATTCTGGTGGTGTGTAGTAGTCCTGCTTTGCGCAAGTTCCCCCTGCTCACCACTTTCCACATATGCCGGCCAAATAGCTTTGGTGGGTGAGGATATTCAACCCGAATGTAATTTTTTTTGGAAGCGAATAGCCAGCCACAGTTCACTAACATTCAAATTGAATTTCGTGTCAAAACAATGGGATTACCCCCCTCTCTCTCTCTCTCTCTTCTCTCTCCCTCACACACACACACACACACACACACAACAGACAAGGACAGACTGGAAGAATATACTCTGCCTAAATTTTCAATCCTTGATCGAATATAAGTTTTCTGAGTTTTGAGTTTCTCTCTCTCTCCTTCTCTCTCTCTCTCTCTCCTCTCTCTCTCTCTCTCTCTCTCTCCTCCCCCCCCCCCTCTCTTCTCTCTCTCTCTCTCTCTCTCTTTCAAACTGACGTAATTGCATTTGACTGTAGCGATGTCAACACCCATCAGTGAATACTATTAATCAGAAGATTTCAGCAGCACTTGGAATTATGTGTATGACAAGTTTTGTTCGTTTTACACTGGCTTCATGGCTAGTTCTATGAGTATAAGGGTCTAAGAATTATATCAAGAGACAGCAAGAGTGAGGGGAGATGACATGTGTTTTACACTGGCTTCATGGCTAGTTCTATGAGTATAAAGGGTATAAGACTTAAACAAGACAGAGCAAGAGTGAGGGGAGATGACATGTGTTTTACAACTGGCTTCATGGCTAGTTCTATGAGTATAAGGGTCTAAGAATTATAACAAGAGACAGCAAGAGTGAGGGGAGATGACATGTGTTTTACACTGGCTTCATGGCTAGTTCTATGAGTATAAAGGGTAGTAAGACTTAAAACAAGACAGAGCAAGAGTTTGGGGAGATGTCATGTAGTAAAGAAAGAGACAGGGGGCGGGTAATGGATGTTAGGCAGAGGAAGGGGGGAAGGGACAGACAGATAGAGACAGAGGCAGAGAGACAGACAGAAGGAGATACACAGCGATCCATACTTGAGAAGAAAATGGGGAGGGCAGGGAGGAGGCAGCGGTGGAGCCAGTGCATATTAAACAGGAAGATTCACACACACACACACACACACACACACACACACACACACACACACACACACACACATTCATAAGATACAAACTTAAGGTTTTAAGATACAAAAAAAGAGCTTGGAAGTTTTTTGACAGAGGTACATTAGCAATTATTTAATACTACCACGTATAATATTCAAATAAAGATGTCCTTCCCATTACATTTTCAGACAAATCTGCATTTTCCAGAGGTTTATGCATTCCTAACTCTAACATTCATAATCAAAACAATACATACACAGGTATGTGCTCACATAAGTGCACGCATGCCCGTGCACAAACAAACACACAAAAGAAACTGAAGGTGTGGGTGGAGTTTGGAGTTGGAGAAAGAGGCAAGGAAAAATGGAGGAGGAGATGTATGTCTGTGCGAGTCAACTTTGTGAGTGAGTATGTGTATATGAGTGTGTGTATGTCCATATATGCATTTACATGAGCATTTATCTTTAGTTTAATGTTTCTACAATGGAAGTTATAATATTGGTAAATAAATAACAAAAGATGTCTTTTAACATCACAGGCTCCCAGCGGGGAGTTCGTGGGCTCGATTCCCATCAGAGCAATTACATTTTATTTGTATGATTTTTATGTCCTGCCTGACTCTTCCCCACAGCTGATTTTGCTATGGACTCAATCAGGAAATTATTATTATTATCATAATCATGAATACTTATACTGCGCCTATCCTCAGCTAAAGACCAGGCTCTAAGTGCTTTACAATCCACACTACAACGGGCTGCCTACCACTTAATGGATGCGCGCTGGTGACCTACTCGTTTTTGAGTGAACCAGTATTTTAGGAAGAAGAAGAGTATTGCTCAAATTTCCTGACCCACACTGGACCTGGTGGATGCCCAGGACATATTATGAACATAGCTATTGAGGACAGCCCTGACAAGTAGTCTCATACCACACTGGAAATTCATTGCATCACCTTCATCATCCTCATCCTCTTTGATCAGCATAAAAAAGTCTCCAAATGATGTGGCACATCAAGCCCTCTACTCATTGTAATCTCAGTTTTTATTTCAACTCCATGTCTCTGCCTATGGTGAGATTCTGTTAGAATCACTGATGTTGGCAAATCTATGGAGACTATCACTGGACAGATGAGGTGGCACTCGCCTGAGGGAGAGCTCACTGGCAACGGCTCTGTGACTATGCACTTAATGTTGTCAATATGGGTGCTCAGTAGGCAATGTCTTGCATGTGTTGGATCAGAACTGGCACCACTGAACGCCACCAGCAGCAGTGCAGTGTTTCCACTGGTGGGCTGTCTCAGGACATGACAACTTGACATTAACGGCTCCTTGTGGATTACTGGTGTTGGGGCTATGAAGGGACAGTCCAGGCTGTGGCAGTGGACAGAGAGCTGCGGCATGGGTGAAAAGTCACTGAGGTGCCATGGAAGATGAGACAGCAAAAAACAAACAAACAAACAAACAAACAAACAAAAGAAAAAAAAATAACTACAGAAAATATTTTCAAATAAATGAAATAAATGTTGGGATGGGTGGTCATTGACTTAGAACACTCTATGTGTACAATGTAAGCAAGAGAGAGAAAGATACAGAAACCGAGAGACAGAGAGGATGTAGTGTGTTTGTGTGTGTGTGTGTGTGTGTGTGTGTGTGTGTGTGTGTGTGTGTGTGTGCGTGTGTGTGCTGTGTGTGTGTGTGTGTGTGTGTGCATGCATGCGTGCGTGTGTGCGTGTGTGTGTGTGTGTGTGTGTGTGTGTGTGTGTGTGTGTGTGTGTGTGTGTGTGTGTGTGTGTGAGAGAGAGAAAGAGAGACACAGAGAGAGGGAGAGGGAGACGAGTCTATGTGTGCGCATACATGCATACATGTGTGCATGAGCTTTTTTGTGTGTGTTTGAGTGTGTGTGTGTGTATGTGTGTGTGTGTGTGTGTGTGTGTGTGTGTGTGTGTGTGTGTGTGTGTGTGTGTGTGTGTGTGTGTGTGTGTGTGTATGCGTGTGTGTTCGTGTATTAATGTGAGCATGCATGTGTGTGTGTGCACATGTGTATATGTGTATGATGTTTTTGTGTGCACACGTGTGCATATTATACACATGCATATAATTTTTATATGCATGTGTTTGTATGTATGTATGTGTGTGTGTGTGTGTGTGTGTGTGTGTGTGTGTGTGTGTGTGTGTGTGTGTGTGTGTGTGTGTGTGTGTGTCTGTGTGTGTGTGTGTGTCTGTGTCTGTGTGTATGCATACAAATTACAATTATGTGCGTGTATGCCCATCTGTGTGTGTGCATATGTACAGTGCGTGCGTGCATGCATGCATGAGTGAGTGCATGCGTGTTGGTGTATGTTCTGTGTGTGTGTGTGTATATGCGTGTGTGTGTGTGTGTGTGTGTGTGTGTATGTATGACTGTGTCTGTGTGTGTAGTTGTTTTTTTTTTGTATCATGCAATCTTGTTGCATGTGTGTGTGTGCTTGTACATAGTATGTTTTTATCCTGCAGGATATTTGTGAACGCAAGTTGTATATGTGCCCATGTGTGGGCATAGATGTGTGTATACACTTGTAATTTTGCATGAACATGCTTATCCCAGAGGAAAGAATTGTGCATGTGCGAGTGCATTTGTGTGTGTGTGTGTGTGTGTGTGTGTGTGTGTGTGTGTGTGTGTGTGTGTGTGTGTGTGTGTGTGTGTGTGTGGAAAGTTATCTTGTAAGCTCTGAGCAAATAACCTTAAGATATAACTTGTGATATAGAATTAGGGGGAGCTTGTGTCACATCACCCATTTTTTTTAAGTTATCCATCATCATCATCATTAGGAAGACAGAAATGGGGAATGTTTATAACAAAATATGTAGGGGGTTTCAATTAGGAAGTTACTTTCCTTACACTTTTTAATTTTATATGTTTTGGACACTATTGCATTGTGCTGAGTGTTTTGTTACAGTGTATGATATTGTCCTATCACACTTTATGTATGTGCTTTTAAATGACAATAACACTCTTTCCATTGTAATGTACAATTAGTACAATTTTTGACTTCCCATCAAATATAACAATAATCTAATTACATTATTGTACAATACATTACCAGACTGATTACAGGGCACAACTGCAGGTCACTTCAGCATTTTTTATGTCTGATGCCCAGACATGCAGGAGGTTCAGAGAGCGTCAATTTTTTTCTTTGAACAGCAACTTTCACCAATGAAGTTACACATTCCAGAAAAAAGCAACAAGCCCATATTGCATCCCTGCCACTGTTACTATAGTACTAGTGAACAATTGAATTCCATGTCACACATGCGTAATCCCAAAACAATACTGCTTTGCAGTGACCATGACCTTAAAAACTTACAAATTTCCATATTTGAATTCCACCAACTTGAGATTGAAATGACTCAGAATCAGTCTCAGTTTTAAAAGTCACCAGGAACACATTTTAGCAATAAAAGGATTAAATCATGGACATGGCCCCTAAAACTTGTAAAAGGAAGTATTCTGATTAGATGACATACGACAAATGATTCAATGTGATGGATGTTGATGATATGACTCAATATACTTTGCTACATCATATTACAAAAGTTACTTTTCTTTCATACTGTGCACAGTTACATCAAAAACACTGACCTCTTCTTGGTTTGGTCTTGGGTGGTGTTTGCTCCCGTTTCTTAAATCCCTCTCGGAGTGAAATCACAGCTGCTGGTCGACTCTTCTTTCGCACCAGCTTGCTCTTGACACTCTCCACTTCTTGTGCATGATGGGTAAAGCCCGGTGGGCGAACATAGATTGGTCCACTGGCTGTACTACTGCATGGGGAGGCCACATTTTCATAGTCATGATCATGTTCATGGGCAAAGTTTGACGGGGAAGGACTGGTCGCAGCCCCACGAGGGCTGGATGGTAAAGATGGTGTGGTCTCCGTGTCCGACTCATTGTCAGCATGGTCACATCCCCCTGTCTCCGATGACACTAGAGTTATCATACTTGTTGTGTCTTTGCGCGGGCTGAGCTGCTGGCTGGGGGCGAATTTTCCGCCCCCTATCTTGTTCCTGGGAGTGGCCAGAGGTAGGACTGGAACGCTGCGAGGACTCCGTGGAACCTCAGCCACCTTGACCATTGTCTGCTGGGCAAGAGGCGGTGGTAGACACTCACTGGTGTCACTGTCTTCATCTTCACTGGAGGAAGACACAGTGAGCGGTCCCGATGGACCCCGCTTCCCCCCTGTCATGCGGGGAGGCACTGGGGGTGGTTGGGGTGGAAACTGGTACGTAAATGAAGTTGTTGACGCCATGCTTGTTGCCTGTCTCCAACACTCTCTTACACATCCAAATAGCTCCTCCAAGGCCAACTCATTGCAACGTATTGTTTTCTGTAAAAGATGCCTTCAAAGTCCCTGAGGAGCATACTACAGGATAATCCTGCTGGGATCCAACGACTGAATTAACTGAGCATCTGCAGTACTAATTTTCTTTCCCTGTCTAGAACAGAAATACAAATTTGTGTTGGGAAACAGAGGCTGTTTCCAACTCTGCTGATTCCACTAAATTCAGGCTGGAATCCAATGCACACAACAGTCAACAGCTGAAAGAACCCTTCGGTATCACTGACAACGGCAAAAAAAATCGAAGACTGCTGAAAACAAGGTGCCGACCTCATCAGTAATGACGCAGATCCCACAGTTGCCGTTCCGGCGATTGGTTATTTCCAATAATGCTTCCTGCTCAAGCTTCGTTGTCAATCATGGTACTGAAAACATCGGCCCTTTCTTCCAAATCAAATATCTTCATAAGGAAATCACTGCCCTACCCGAATGCATTAAACACACAAACAAAATTAAATGGCCAACGTTTGCTGTCAGAGAGCAGCTGTTCCGGTCGATGAGTCGAGAGCAGAAACGAGCAACTCCGCGTGTGGAAGTAGGCTGAGACCCAGCGTGACCAAACGTGTGTCAACACGATTCTTGTACACCTTGCTCAACGCCTCTGGCACCCAGCAGACGACACTTTTTCACCTGCACTGCCTGCCATTCGATGTTGAAATTTCTGATATTATGCATGATCGAAAATGAACAATTTGGCAAGTACCCAGCCTGACTTAGAGGTAGAAAGGAACAGGGGTTATAAAACCTCATGTTAAACGAGTATTCTGGCACGAAAACATTATTTACGTTTGTTGCGACAACAGCGGTCGCCAAGCAGTTTTCCGACATCGGATAACACGATGGTTTTGATTGGTTGCTGCCGGCTATGACGACAACGCAGGCACTCGCTTGGTGGCATGACGCGGCAGTTCATTGACGACTTGAAAGTATGGACAAGCATCGACCGACGAAGCCAGAAAATCCGGTTGAAAACTGCCAGGTCGAGCGATAAGACTTTTATCTCATACATGGGATCAACGAGGCAATACAGTTGGCGGCATTCATGTTTAAATATAGACGTTCGTTCCATTCAAATTGTGGTGTATAGCACGTGTAGGCCTATACTACACTGAATTATACCCATCCAAGACACAGTTGCCTCAGGCTAACTAAACACCACCACTGGCCTGAGTCCGACTAGAAAAATTGGTAAATAAATAAGAATAAACAAATAAATTGACTTTTTTAAAGCTAGATAAATGTGACATTAACCTTCCGCAGCGAAAGATACAAATCGAGTTTCTTTCCGTCAGGAGATCATCTCCTCTTTCCCTCTGTACTGGAAGTTAACTGCGCCACTGACCTACGATTTGGGAAAAGAAAAGTGGGGACACAAATCACGAACCACTCTGTGTGTGTGTGTGTGTGGGGGAGGGGGGGGGGTAGGGGGGGGGGGTCTGACAGATTCAGATTGAAAAAAAAGATGGTAGAACAAAAATCACCACTGCGTGTGTTTAGGTTTAGGTTTAGGTTTGTAGGGACAATTGCCTTTAGCAATTTTAGCCAGAACTGGCTTTACATGTCCCTTCTATGTGTTATCTGTCTTCACACGGTCAGGTCTTTAACTCGCTCAAGCCTTTATTTATCATAGTCAAAATAAATAGTCTTCAGTAATACACTAGCATCGATAGAGCTTTTGAAACGGTTAGTATTTTGTGCACGTTTAATGTTAGGGGTTAATTTATTCCAAAGATTTGTTACTCTGTTACTAAAAGAAAATTTCCTTAGGTTAGTGCGATAATATTCATGATAAATTTTATCCACACTATTTCTGGTAATATCAACTCTTGATGTAGTAAAAAATTTTGAAATAGGAATATTGTCCACACAATTAAATATTTTATAGACTTGGATCAAATCGCCCCTCACTCGTCTTGTTTTTAGGGTAGGCAGTCCAAGAGCTTTTAACCTACCTTCATAGGGAAGATTTTGTATATTCTTTACAAGCTTTGTTGCTCTTCTTTGTACTCTTTCCAAAGCAGCAGACTGCCTCTTTAATCGAGGATACCAAATTGTATTGCCATATTCCAAATGAGGTCTAACGAAAGCCTTGTATAATTTTGTAAAAATATCTTTATCTATATGACTAAAAGTACGTTTAATTATACCAATCATTTTATTAGCTTTATTTATAGAGTTTTGAATATGCTTATCGAATACCAGTCTAGAATCAAAAGTGACACCAAGATCTTTTTCATAATCACATGTTGAAATATCTGCACGCTCACCAGTATTACTGTTTAGCATTGTATATTGGTATCTTGGGTTCTTACGTCCAACATGTAACACGTTGCACTTGTCCGCATTAAAATGCAAATTCCATGTGGCAGACCATTTGGATAAATTATCAATATCATTTTGTAATGTATTATGATTATAAGTTGTATTATAAATTTTTGTATCGTCTGCGAATATATTGCATATACTTTCCACTGAGTTTGGCAAATCATTTATAAATATTGTAAATAATACAGGACCCAAAATACTCCCTTGTGGTATACCACTTAGAACTTCCGTAAAATCTGAATATGAGCTTCCTACTCTAACTCTTGCTGTCTTTTAGTTAAAAAATCCCTTATCCATGTATGAACTCTACCTGTAATTCCATATGATAATAATTTCACTAATAGCCTCTCATGGGGAACAGAATCAAAGGCCTTTTTAAAGTCTAAATAAAGTATATCTACATTGTTGCCATTATCTAAAAGTTTTGTTAAATCCTCCATGACAAGTAGAAGTTGTGTTACACAAGATCGATGTTTACGGAAACCATGCTGGCACTCTGTATATAAATTATTCAAAGTCATATGATCTACGATCACATCCCGTATAATTGATTCCATAATCTTACAAACAATTGATGTAAGACTAACTGGCCTATAATTTCCAGGATCTGTCCTGGTACCTTTTTTAAATAAAGCTGTCACATTTGCAGACTTCCAGTCCATTGGTACCACACCTGATTCAATTGACTTATTAAACAAAATACTGAAAGGTAATGCTAGCTCATTATATGACTCCTTAAGAACTCTTGCAGGGATCATATCAGGTCCACAAGATTTATTTGGGTTTATATTTTTAAGTCTCTCTCTAACTGCACTGGGTGTAATACACATATCTGTTACGGTGACTCCACTGGACCTTGAACCACTTTCCAAGATCGGAACATTACTATTATCTTCTTTTGTAAAAACACTAGAAAAGAAGTCATTTAAAGTATTTGCCTTATCTTCATCTGACACTGCTAAACCACCATTTTTTGTATTCAGTGGACTAATGCCAATATTTGTCTTGGTCTGTGATTGTACATATTTCCAAAACTTTTTAGGATGATCTTTACAATTAGATGCAACTTTTTTTTCGAATTCGATCCTTTCTTTTCTTTTTATTTTTTCACATTTATTCCTCATCCTTATATACTTCATATATTCACTACCTTGTTTAGTGCACATAAATCTTTTATATGCATTTTGTTTTTTTGTAACTTTCCTCCAAGCCTTCTTATCCAGCCATATTGGTTTTTTCAATATATTTGTTGAACACTCTTTTTTTGGAATATATTTATCAATACACTTATGAATAGTGTTCTTGATCATTTTCCAACACCCATCCACATCCAAGAGGGTACTTTCACACCAATTTATCATACTCAAATCTTTTCTTAAATTATCATAGTTACCCTTATTGAAATCATATCTATATTCACCCTTTTTGGATTCTTTTTTTCCCTCTATGTACAGAAAAAATGATAAAACCTCGTGATCACTTTTTGCAACTGGGGCACTATGTTCAATATCTGAAATCATTCTTTCGTCTTTGACCAAAACTAAGTCTAATATATTCTCTTTCTGATTTAGTCTTTTCCTTGTCGGATTTTTTACCACTTGAGTAAGATATACATCCCTTAGACACTCTATAAAGTGTTCATCTCTCTCATTTGACCATGTACCTTTCCAATCTATATCGGGATAATTAAAATCACCTGTAATACACACAACATCATATGACTGTATTGCTTCCATTTTCATAAGTTTAAATAGTTTTTCATCATTTTCTTGTGATGAAGCAGGATTTCTGTATGTGTTTCCAAATAAAACAGACAAATTTTCTTCACTTTTAAATTGAATCCAGACACTTTCTTCGAAATCCACATCATTTAGTTCCTTACATTCGTGTGTGTCTGTATGTTTGTGTGTGTGCACGCGCGCGCTTGTGTGTGTGTGTGTGTGTGTGTGTGTGTGTGTGTCCAATAGACTCTGATTGGCCTAAAACTCATCACGATGAAAGCAGATAAACTGAACTTTAGCATAACCATCTTATGCTGCCATAGCAATCAAGAGGCTGCCATGTTGATAAAGGACATAATTTTGTAAGCAAACGTGTTTGCAGTGTTTTGAAATTGAACTGAACGCCCTAACTGTGCAAATATGATTCTCTCTCTCTCTCTCCTCTCTCTCTCTCTCTCTCTCTTTCACACACACACACACACACACACACACACACACAAGAAATCTGAAACTGCTAGACATCAAAAAGATATCACCTACATAAGCTGGCAAACTTGTAACACACGCATTGCAATGGGCCTTTAGGCCTACTTCTACCTCTTGACATTTTCAGCATTAGAATTATATAACAGAAACCGTGAAATGCATATCAAAGGAAAGATGGAAGACTGGTGAAGGAAAAGCAACCTGTGAAACATAACATGGATTAAGAAAATAGGCTTTGGGCGAGTGTTGGGAGCTCATTGTCAGCTGTGTGTGACACTCTAGTGTTGAAAGTTATCTCAGAATTCATCCACATTGAGTAACAAGCATTGTTTACTTGTTAGTGTTGACAACCATTTTCTCCTTTCTCTTTGAAAACGCCTGGCCGTTGTCGACTATTGTCTTTACGAGGAAAAAAAGTTCCTTGAATACCTCCTCAAGAAAAAGCTTTCCATGAAAACATTGAAGCTTCTTCTTTCTTTCTTTTTTTTTCAAATCATCATGATAACATTGAAGATTGTGTACCCTTGTCATGTTACATAGTGTTCTGAATTTTCTGCAGTCAAACTGTCAATATTTGATGGAAAGAAGTTTTTCAATCGAAGATGGAGTATGGCTGCCTTAATGGCGGGATAAAAAACAGTCATACATACAAAACTCCACTCCCTTTGTTGGGTAGATGGGACTTGTCTGTCCATATTGGGAGTGTCTGCAGGAGTATCAGCCTGCGTACACAGAAGAAGAAGAAGGAAGAAGAAGATGGAAAGAAGTACTGGCTTCTGTAGTAGATGGTAGAATGAAAGAAAATCCTACCAACTTCACTATTCAAATCAACATAACAAACCAAAAATAAAGAGAGCCAACTTGTACAGATCTTAATCCTTTTACTTCAGATAGCAGTTGGCCATATTTTGAGATTTCACTGCATGGTTCATCAACTACTTTAGCATTTTTACAATGTTTCAGAGCATACTTTATCTGAGGCGATCTGACCCAATTCTCACCTGCGATGTTCTCTGTTTGCTTTAAATCTCAAAGCAGGCCTATGTGATAAACAAATATTATAATTGTGGTGTCATCAGTATGCTGACACTGGCTGCCTAACTATATCTACGAGAAAAATTACTTGGCTGGAGAGCAAGCACAGAGTTGAATTCACTGGTCAATTCAAAGGGTGAAGAATCTGATGTTGAACATGTAATAACAAGGTGATTATCGTTCAAATGATGTGACTCTGGAAACTGTCAAAAACCTACAAGTGAGATTTCTCTTTAATTGATGTTCAATTTGTATATTTGTGGCTACACTTCCCTCTCTCTTTTAAATGCACACACACATACGCACACAATCATCATGGGCACAATGATGTGCACGTTTGTGTGTGTGGTGTACACACCTGTATGTGTGTGTGTGGGTGTGGGTGTGTGTGTGTGTGTGTGTGTGTGAATGCAGATACGTAAAAGTATACATGAGCATTTTGGTTTTTTTGTCTATACAATGTTGGTCCAAACCTGCAATCATAAAAAATGCTCAATTCTTGTTTGAATGTATGATGCCTGCTACTTTCGCATTCTTATGTACATCAACTTTAAGCAGATCAGACTGAAGAAATTATAAGAAGTATCTCTCAATAAAAATTACATTTGTCTGAAGTTCAGATTTCATATTTTTTCCCAAAAAAATGAACATGATCTGCATTCTCATACACAAGCATTTGGTTATAAACAGTTTGTCATTCTTTGTTGTCATTAGCCATTTAGTTATAAACAGTTTGTAATTCTTTGTTGTCATTATTCATTTGAATTTGAACATCGCAATTTAGAGTACATTCATTGCATATGCACAGGCACTCATACACACACACACACATTTTTTTTTCTTCTCTTAAATAACACACACACACACACACACATACACATGTACACAAACACATGCTCTAGCATTTTAGTATTTTACTTCGTTCAAACTATACAACAGTTTTGTACAATGTGCAACAAGAAACAAACATACAAATACGCAAAAAGACAGGATCACATTTTAACAGTATATACATCTATTGAATGGAAAGTTGTTACTTTTAAAAACTTCATTAAACACTCACACACACACACACACACACACACACACACACACACACACACACACACACACACACAGATGGAGAGAAAGAAAGAAAACATCACAGTGAGAAATCTGAAAATTCCTGCGCAAGTTATGCAGCTAACAGAGAATGAGCAATGTAGTCAACCATATGCCATAATGTTGGAATATGTAAGAAATTATTACACCTGTATGTTTCATTTCAGGTTCACATGCATGCACAAGGTTTTCCCAGGGACGTGAGACTGAGAGTTTTAGTGTCTGGACAGAAACAACCTGGTCACACTTGAGATGACACTCACAACAAAACCACCACCACTGACCACTGCCCCTGTCCTCTCCTAATCACCTCCCCTCAATCCCCACCCTCCCTTCTCTCTCTCTGCTTACCCCCCACCTCCCTTTAAAAATACATCTTTCTTTAATGATTGGACTAACCCCCAACTCCCTTTGAAAACGCATCTTTCTCTGATGATGGAACTCTATCAAGCTGTGCTAGAAGCAGTATTCCAACACCTCTCCTTACCTTTGAGACCAAGCTGGATGTATTATGCCAACAAAAATACCACATTCTAATCATGTATCAAGAAAACTATCAACTCCACTGCCATCGGATCAGAGTAAGTTTAATCTTGGTTTGTTTGTTTGCCTTTAAACCTGCTGATGTTTATCTTGCATTTAGGTGAACTGTAGCTGGTTTCTTAAGATCTTTATCCTTTTTTTAAACTGACAAATCCTGTGCAAATTAAAGAATAATTATGACCCCTTTTACCACAACCACAAAAATTCATTAACCCTAAATGGGGGACTAGGAGGTGCACAGTGTTTTAGTTATTCCAATTTTTTTTTTTTAACAATCAGAAAAGTATGAAATACTCCTTCAAAAAGCAAACAAGAAAGCTGTATGAGCAGCACACAGCACAGCAGAATAGATGGTAGTACCCATTTAAATCTCAACACTGAGACAAGGGATTGCTAAATAAAAACGGCAATTAGTGCATATTTAAATCTCACTCTCAAAAACAGAAACAAGTCTGTTACAAATTAAATGGTGATAAGAGAAGAAAGCTTAGAGATCTTTTTAATTCAGGACAGGTAAATGGACATCACTAGGCAGAAAAACGGTCAACAACATACAGAAAGAGAAAACAAAAAAAAATCAGTGAATGGTCACCACAGGGCAAAACAAAAAACAAATAAACAAACAAAAAGCAGTTGACAAAACACAGAAAGAGCTAAAAAAAAAAAATAAATAAATAAAAAAGTCGGTCAAAGTGAATGATAGAAAAGACATAAATACTTGCACAGAATTTCCAGGAGGCCTGGTACAGTACACGCTAAAAGACACACAGCATCCCCAAGATTAAAAACACTACCCTACTGACGAACACATCACTGCAGTCACAAAACATTGTTCTCAAGGCTGTCTCCCCATTCCTACCCCCATCCTCAAGATTCAAACATTTCTCATTGTAGACCTTATGGCAAAACACGTTAACACAAAGATACTCCAAATACTGTACAATATTCACAAAACTTCAGAATTTACGGACAGTTTGACTTGACAGACATGCAGTAGAGTGAAGCCGTTTTCTCCATATGTATCAATCAGGTTACCAAACTTTCTCTTTCTCAATTTCGGTTTTTAACCATCATACCTAAAACAAAACAAAAAACGTAGAAAAAAGGATGGCCTCATGGCTATGAATGAAATGTGTGCACTGCCTGATTTTTGCTATGTCGAAATGGTGAGGGATTTTAGATCATTATTCATCAATAAACACCCTTGATCATAATACCTCCTCTGCACAGTAATATGGATGGGCTTGACACATTTATTCAAATTTTTATTCATGATATTCATTTATAACTCACACATTTAAAACTTGCAAGTCAAAATGCATTAAGAATTCAATTCATACCAGGTGAGGAGGGATGTTACAAAAGTTCAGAGGCTGCAAGTGAAGAGTGTCACAAGACTTTTTTTCCCCCGGCTACTCTGCCCCCCTCACCCCCTCCCCCAGGTTGTCTCTCCCTTGTCTAAGTTCTGCAGCCTGTCTTTTGACCATGGCGATAACAAGGCGCCTTCTCCCCAAAAGTCTTCACAATGTCCCCATGTGTGTCTTTTAAACTTAACCCCTTTTCCTGCAAGTATTTTATTACTGCTCAGGACTGATTCATAAGGTAAGATAATGTTGCTTATAGCCCAGCCAACTACGATGGGCCATATCAGGGCTGTCACCGCGTTGGAGTCAACTCACGAGTCATTCATTCACACAACCCTTTAAAATACACCTTCTAAGTCTGTTTCATAAGGAAGTGGCTTTTGCCTACTGATGACATCATAACTAGAGAGATGACAGTCATACCAATCTGTGTGTCACCTGAAAGGCACATACAAATGTACACCAAGCTCAAAATAAATTCCTGCATGTGGAGGCTACAAACTTTTTAAACAAGCCTCCCAAGTACGCATAAGTGTGCAAAATCTGCAGTCTGTCATAAAACAATTTTCTTTATCTATTTAGCCGAATACAGTAGAAGTTATCAATGGTGACCACTGGGTGGGAAGAAGCCAATGAAAGAGACTCCTTGAAAAGGATGAAAGCTTTAGTCTGAGGCTTATTTTTCTTGGGGGAAGCCATCGTTGATTCATTCCAAGTCTTGATGGAATGCAACTTTGGCCCTTACTTCATACTTCATAAAAGACATACCACCAAAGACACAGAAGATGCAATGCAAAGTTGTCATCACAGACGTGAAGCTCACAAGAATGGTGTAAGTCACCACAGAGCAGCACACTCAGCCCTGTACATGCACAGCCACATGAACCATTTGCACTTATACAAGCACCTTAACACATTTCATAAGCAACATGACAGATTCCCTGACTCAGATGTGTACTCAAAGAGACCATGGAACAAAGAACTCATGTCTTGAGTCTTACTTTCCGTTCTGCTGCTTTTAACTGGTCTGTCTGGCTGATTTCCACCTATACAAAGGGAGACAAGTTATATCACTTTCACGCAAGCGTCAGAGTGTGTTCAACACAAAAAGCAATGACATAACTGTGTGAAATTTGACAGTTTTAACAGCTCATGAGCTACTGTTAACGGATGTAGATAGTAACTTTGAATGTGATGGGTCAGATGATGGGTAGGGATATTCACAGTGAAAGAATTAAGATTGATGAATTGTCTTTCATTACTGACTGAAAATGTTGCCTTGGTGAAGTGTGGTGCCAGCTCATCTTGTGCAGTGAATAACACTCAAATGCAAGTGTGAGGAGGCATGGTTGTGACTGTATGTTTTGTTTCGAGTGTTATTCACTTGTATTCAATTACACTTTACAGAGGCTTCAGTAACTGCTTTACAACCAACATAACTAATTTCACAGCAGCCAATTCAGAAACAAAATTTTACAGGTCGTTTCTGCAACATAACCCTCTTTCAGCCTTCACTGCTTGAAAATCACTTGGTCAGGAAAATGAACTCATGTAATTTTGTTTGGAATGAAAAGGGTTAACTCCAGAACCATTATCTTGTTTTATATTTTCAGACCAAATATGGACACAAGATAGAACTTATATTTTCAAGTGAAGCACTAAACATTTGTATAAGCAAATGCAAAAACAAAAAACAAAAAAAGTGGAGAAATTGGGGGAAATTTTACAAACAGGATTAGTTTCATTGTAAAAAGATCATGTGCGATAGCCATTCTTTTTAACATATACAACAGGGCAAGATCACGGAATTTGAAGGGCATAAATAAGCTTTCTTACAACTCAACAGCTGCATTGATACAGAGCTGCCGACCGCCCCAGCACTTTTTTTCAATCTCTTGTCATGTACTGTGATGAATTAAAAATTAAAAAACTAGTTCTTACATACTGATCTTAAACATCTGGCCAGCAAGACCAACATGAACTATCACTGTATCGGTCAAGAATTAAGAAAGGGTAACAACTCTCTCAACTGTTTCGTAACTTTGACAGAAGAAAAAGAAATCTGTAAAATCTGTAAACTTCTTTAAAGATAAAAGTGAACATTGCATTATAAAATCTGTATAATCTGTCAGCTCTTTTAAAAATACAGTGAACGACACACCAAAACAGTTTTTATATCATAAAATAGATTGTCACACTCCTTACTGAAGACATTCTGGTTTTCAACTGTTATGTTATGGAAAGAAAGCAATGTGAGATTACAAATGATTGCATCCAGTCAGCTGATTTCTCAAGAAAACAAAATAGCAGGTAGAATGTTCCACACCTCTCCCAGTTGACCACCTAAATGGTGGGCATAGCAGGGAACTAATCGTGTCCTGCTCTGGAATACAAATGATGAATTTGTTAATACTAATCAAAAATCTATAAATTTTGATGGTGAATTATTCACCAAATGTCTGTGGGGGGAAAAAGATAACCCTCCCTCAAAAAACAGAACGAAACAAAACACCATGTCATCAAATGGATATCTGTTCCTGCAGCTCCTACTGGGAAGTAACTCTTTTGAGAGATTTCAAAATGGAGTGACTGAAGGCGGCGAACGAAGCAAGATCAGGAATAGAGTTTTAGAACTTACCGCCAATGACATTGACAAACAAAGCACAAGACAAGACACGATGCATTTCAACCACTTGGGTCTTCATCAGGCGAAAAAATAAATCACATTTAACATGTGGGACAGTACAAACTACGAAAAACAAAAAAAGGGAATGAAAAATGACTTATCCGTAATTCTTCATGAAGGCGGAAATGACATGAGGCCAGGGGGATTATGGGAGAGGAAACAGAGGGGGGGGGGGGTTGCGTCAGGGGAGGTGTGTGTGTGATATGATAGGGTTGTGTGTCCAGTTTATTAGGATGGTATGATATCTTTGTGATGGTTGTGGTAATGGTGGATAAAAAAAAAAAAAAAAAAAAAAAAAAAAAGGAGAGAAGAAAGGTGTGTGTGTGTGTGGGGGGGGGGGGATTTAAGGGGAAGGATCAAAACAAAATTCAGATTAGATAGATGGAGGGTTGCTGTAACTACTGTATGAAGTGAGTGAAGAGGATGTGGTGGTGGTGTATGTAAGTGTGTGTGTATGTGTGTGTGTATGTGTGTGTGTTGGTAGGGGATATTGCCAACTGATGTGGAAGAGGTGGGTATGTGTGTTTGGTTATTGTTGGATATTGATGCCTTGGGGGTGTAGTGTGCCCAGTTTGGAAATGAGATGGGATTCTTGAGTTGTGCGTTCAAAGCTGTCACTCTGTGACTGCCAGAGTGCCATAACTTTGACATGGTCGATGTTGTGTTGGGTGTGGTTGAAGTGTAGGGCGACGGGTTTGGGTCGGTGGTGGCGGATATCAGCCAGATGTTCAGCGATGCGTGTTTCAAGTGTGCGTGACGTTTCCCCTATGTAGATCTTGCCACACAGCTGGCAGTGGATGGCATATATAATGTTGCGGCTCTGACATGAAAATGTGCGTTTGACTGTGAAGGAGTTTTTGGGGCCCTGTAAGATGGTGTCTGGTTTGGTGAGGGGGCAGATTTTGCAGTTGGGTTTGGAGCAGGGGTGAGTACCTGGTGGTGTAGCTGTGGTTCTGTTCAAACTGGATCGCACGAGGAGGTCTTTGAGGTTTTTGTCACGTTTGAATGTGATCATGGGTTTGGTATGGAAGGCGGGTTTGTGGTTATGTATAATGTGCCAATTGGATTTGAGGATCCTACAGATGGGGAGGGTGTGCGGGTGGTAGAGGAGGTAGGCTGTGGGTCTGTCTGTCTTGGTTGGATGCTGGGTGTCCAGAGCAGATGTTCTGGATACAGCTATTCCTGATCTTGCTTCGTTCGCCGCCTTCAGTCACTCCATTTTAGAAACCCAGTTCCATCATCAATGCAGCACTCCGCCGCACCATAGCTGTATCCAGAACATCTGCTCTGGACACCCAGCATCCAACCAAGACAGACAGACCCACAGCCTACCTCCTCTACCACCCGCACACCCTCCCCATCTGTAGGATCCTCAAATCCAATTGGCACATTATACATAACCACAAACCCGCCTTCCATACCAAACCCATGATCACATTCAAACGTGACAAAAACCTCAAAGACCTCCTCGTGCGATCCAGTTTGAACAGAACCACAGCTACACCACCAGGTACTCACCCCTGCTCCAAACCCAACTGCAAAATCTGCCCCCTCACCAAACCAGACACCATCTTACAGGGCCCCAAAAACTCCTTCACAGTCAAACGCACATTTTCATGTCAGAGCCGCAACATTATATATGCCATCCACTGCCAGCTGTGTGGCAACATCTACATAGGGGAAACGTCACGCACACTTGAAACACGCATCGCTGAACATCTGGCTGATATCCGCCACCACCGACCCAAACCCGTCGCCCTACACTTCAACCACACCCAACACAACATCGACCATGTCAAAGTTATGGCACTCTGGCAGTCACAGAGTGACAGCTTTGAACGCACAACTCAAGAATCCCATCTCATTTCCAAACTGGGCACACTACACCCCCAAGGCATCAATATCCAACAATAACCAAACACACATACCCACCTCTTCCACATCAGTTGGCAATATCCCCTACCAACACACACACATACACACACACATACACACACACTTACATACACCACCACCACATCCTCTTCACTCACTTCATACAGTAGTTACAGCAACCCTCCATCTATCTAATCTGAATTTTGTTTTGATCCTTCCCCTTAAATCCCCCCCCCCCACACACCTTTCTTCTCTCCTTTTTTTTTTTTTTTTTTTTTTTTTTTTTTTTTTTTTATCCACCATTACCACAACCATCACAAAGATATCATACCATCCTAATAAACTGGACACACAACCCTATCATATCACACACACACCTCCCCTGACGCAACCCCCCCCCCCCCCTCTGTTTCCTCTCCCATAATCCCCCTGGCCTCATGTCATTTCCGCCTTCATGAAGAATTACGGATAAGTCATTTTTCATTCCCCTTTTTTTGTTTTTCGTAGTTTGTACTGTCCCACATGTTAAATGTGATTTATTTTTTCGCCTGATGAAGACCCAAGTGGTTGAAATGCATCGTGTCTTGTCTTGTGCTTTGTTTGTCAATGTCATTGGCGGTAAGTTCTAAAACTCTATTCCTGATCTTTTGAGAGACTAATGGTCTTCACTTCTGAAAGGCCAGGAGATATTATGTCAATCATAGCTTGTTGTTTGTTTATGGTTTTGTTATGGTTTGTCTGTTTGGGGGGGGGGGGGGGGGGGGCGGTATTTTTTTCATCTTACTCACTGAAAAAAATCAAGATGTTTCATTTTCATTTTCTACAGAGGTAGCTGGGTTGTAATAATGTGATGTACAGGTTCCAGTCTGGTGCTGCTGTGACGACCACACGACGAGTGATACCCATGCGGTTGGTGCTAGCATCAAGTGACAGTAGTGTTTCCAACAGTTATTGCAATTCAGTGCTAGCATTAACCGTGCCTCTTCTACAGTAACCCACTGGTTACAGACCAGATCTCACCGACCTGCTGCTGCCAACCCACAGTGTGGCTTACAGTGCAGCTCGTAGTGCAGTCAAAGCTTAAGGGTCAGGGACAGTTTGACTTTAGCCCAGAGGACCACAGGGTTTTTTTTTCACATAATGCCATGTGTGTGTGTGTGTGTGTGTGTGTGTGTGTGTGTGTGTGTGTGTGTGTGTGTGTGTGTGTGTGTATGTGTGTGTGTGCATGTGAAAAGGAAAGTCACTCCTGCCATGGAGACAAGGAGGAAAAAATCATATACACACTACAATTCACAGCAAACTGCTTTAGACATTGTGTGAATGAGGTGAATGAGACTTGGACGCACTGAGTCCCCATGCCATTCTGCTGACCAGTGCAAGCATTTTGTTCAAAACTTGTAAAGAAAAAATCATTAAAAACCATTTCAGTGTGACAAAAACTCCATAAATGTCACCTTAACTGACATACAGGCAGCCAGTGTCCATTCCAGTGCTTCAACTCTCATTACAACAACGACAGTTTCAGTTTCAGTTTCATCAAGGAGGTGTCACTGCTTGGGGACTAGTCCCTATGCTACAACAATGACAAAACTAGCACAATATAAATTGCAACAAGAGAAAAAAAAAAGGGGGGAAAGACATTCTAAAACTAAGGTTTGTAAACGGGTCATAAAGGCAGAAAAAAAAACAGTCGGCAAAAATAAATAAAGAAAAAAACATCATTTAAAACATTAAAAAAAAGGCAGACTCAGCGAGAAAGACTGAAAAGGGGAAACCACTAGCAAGTAATTTTTTTTTTTAACTGGGTATACAATTTATACTGAACGATTCTCTCTTTCTTCCCTGTAGGGTGAAGAAGAAAGTGTGATTACTTTCTAAAAAGACTGAGGAAAGAACCACAAAATATTAGGCAGCAGTAAAGAAAGAACCATTCACTAGGGACCAAAAAAAAAAGAAGAAATGGGCTAGTCAAAGAGTGGAAGAAACGAGAAAATAACAGGCACAGAGTACCCAGAAACAAGTATACATCATCACCGAAAGACATCCCCCTCCCCCCACATGATGAGGCCAAGGCAAACAAATTCAAACAAATTAGAAAAGGGAAAAAAACAAAACATAAAAACACAAACATACAATCAGACAATAAAACTTTCAGAACTGAATGTTCACATGCAACTTTTTATAAGGTGGGAAAACAGCCCTCACTTCCAACTTTACTGTTCGTCAACATAGTCATTTTTTACGCTTCTGTTGTCTAAACATGCTCTTCATTTTCAGTTCCTCTCTGATCAACAAGTTCCTCATGCATACATGTTTGGATTTCAAAAGCCAGCAGTCACTGTCCTGCTGAAAAATCAATGAGGCATCTGGTCAGCGACAAATGCATGAACACTAAAACTGCAAAGTAAATGAAGAATAGGTTTAATTTAGTTACACAAAATTTTTCTTCGGGTGATACCTGTGATTTCATTATTTTACGTGTCAAACACATCCTGCTTAAAAGTTAGCTCACCAAGGATCTATCACAATTCATTACATTCAGAATACAGCTCAGTTTCAGAAACGAAACAGAAAAATCCATTCTTTAAAAATGCATGAAAGAAGCCATTATTAGTGCAAAATGGCACTACCACATGCATATTTTTTAATTTGCTTCCAAATGTTATCCTTTAACTTCTTTTCTTAGTTAATATTGCATCATTGTGAAATATATCCAAAGCTGGCTTCACATATCTATTTTGCCAAATCATTCTTGTGCATAACTCACCTTTCATGTGCGTGTGTGTGTGTGTGTGTGTGTGTGTGTGTGTGTGTGTGTGTGTGTGTGTGTGTGTGTTTTAGACCCTTTTCTTTCTTCTTTTTCTATTTTCTTTACAGCATGCAAATATACCACTCATTTCAGCCAGCCAATCCAACATACGCTTTCTGTTTGTTTCTGTGATGTTTTAATTGCTTTTTATCCCCAAATCTCCAGGATTCTTGCCTTGTGCAGTGGATTTGGCTTGGTGTGCAAATGTGTTAATTCGGTATCATGTCTTGTATGCCTGTCAATACTTGCATAATTTAAGATGAATTTTAAGAAGTTGAATGAACATGGCACTGATCTGATATGTGCAGATCTAAAAGCCAATATAAATAGAATCACAGCAAAAAAAAAAAGACTAAAATTTTGTGCTAGTCACATATCAGTAGTAGAGATTCACCTTTGTTTACATCCATAACAGTTGGCCATCAAATTTCACATATCAGTAGTAGAGATTCCCCTTTGTTTACATCCACAACAGTTGGCCTTCAAATCTGTTCAGCCACTGCACGATGCACATGATCTGAATCCTCCCCCTTTCACTGGTCTCTGATGCATGGCTGAAGTCTCAATCATCAGATGCTGTCTTGTTCACCCTCCTTTTTCCCCCAAAGTGTCAAAGCCTTCTGTCCGTTACATTCTGACCACTTCAGCCAAACATTGTGCCATCCTGGTCTGCATCATCCATGCAATGCTCTGAGCAGCGGCACCATTGTTCATCCACAGTGCATCATGTGGCCCATTGCCCTCCCACCAATATGCACCACATGGGCGTCACCTGATCAGCATATCCATTTCATCAGGGGAAGGGCTGACAATGCTGTATGCAACTCACAATTTGATGCTTGTAGCAGGCTACATTTTCCATTTCCCTGAATGCTGCCGCATTCCTCCGTTTCAAAACACTGCACATTGGCGGACCATTTCAGCGTTCCTATATCCACAGAAAGTTCAAGCGACAGGTCTTAGTCAGCTCCAGAACAATTCACTGCACCATTGTGAAAAAGGCCAGCAAGTTCCAGGGCAGGTGAGACACCCCACTCCCCCCCCCCCCCCCCCCCCATTTTTTTTTCCAGTTTGTTCTCTTCGAGACCTTGAAAAACAAGTCCCATTCAGAATGCCAGGAACCTGCATCAGTCTTGTCAGTGCTCAATAATTAGACTATAGATCAATATACTTCATACAAACACATACTGTAGCAGACAAGCTCTGTGCGAAATAATGAGAACATAAATCAATATACTTTACACAAATATTTACTCCAGCAGATGAAAGACACTGGAAGTTGGAGAACAATAAATGGTAAAGGAGAGGTAAAGGAGAGAGACTGAAAGAGACTGGGTGAGGTCCCCCGAAAAAAAAAAAAAAACAGAAAAAAAAACCAGATGGACTGTCAGTGACCCAAAGTAGAGGGAAGGAGACAGTACATTAGTAAGCTAGGTCATGATAATGTGGACCCTCCGATGACTGCTATGAATAATAATCCCCTGATCTCGGTGACCGATCACTTGTCCAGCACCATGATACCATTTTTTACTTCTGTCAAATGACCCCTCCTTTTTCTAATTTATGTGACATCTGACTTTGTTTGGGGTGGTCTGAATGCAAGTTCAATCATTCTCCTTGACACAGACATGACTGTTGCATCATTGGTTCCAACAATCTTCATGTGTTGTGTACAGCTGGTTAATCTACATCCCTCTGATGACCTAGGGTTCCCGCTGGCCTATTGGTTAACTGACCCTCAAAACAGAATTCAACAAGATCAGCAAATTCCAATTTTTCACTTTCAAAGAGTCTTTATTCTCCAGTCAAGTCACTGCTGCTTACAATTTGTTTTGCAAGTATAAATACAAAATTAGGCTTTTCTTTCATAAGATCAATATGCTTGGGAATATATGGTCATGTTTTTGAAAAACTCACTCTAATTAACTTTAATTAAGTGAAGTCTTTCTCTTGATGAATTCATGTGTGGCTTTTACATATAATATATGGACACGTTTTTGAAAAACTCATTCTAATTAACTTTAAAATAAGTGAAGTTTTTTTCTTGATGAATTCATGTGTGGCTGTTGTGTCTCTGATGTGAGCATGCGTGGGTTCATGCGTGTCTGTGTGAGATAAGATAAGATAATGTTGCTTATAGCCCAGCCGACCGCAAAGGGCCACATCAGGGCTGTGTGTCTGTGTGAGACACAGAGAAAAGAGAGAGAGGGGGACAGAGACAGAGACAGTGAAGCAGATTCAAAATGGTTTCTTAATCACTGTGAGTGTAATTTTAGAAACTGAAAATGAATGAAGCAACTGTTTCACTGGAAATCATAAAACACAACTTAAACACCTCTCTAAACAACCAAGAAGAAAAACATGAGATGCACGCGTGTCTGGCTATCTGTGTTTTGCGTTTCAAGAAGTAAAGGGCATCCCTTTCGATTTACACCGACTGAGAAAACCCTGTTTTTCCCCATCAAGTCTCCCTGGTTTAGAGAGCGACTCAGCTGGATTCATTTGGCCAGAATGAAGATTTGATCTTACAGGTGTTTGATTACTTTGAAGCTGCATGTTCTTACAGACGGCTACTCAAGATGTCCTGTTCATGACAGAGACACTCAGGGGAAGGAATCCAACTGTGGTGAGGGGACTCAATACCACTGCTTTGAAAACAAGACTGGGCATATAGAACCCAAAGGATGCTGTTCAAGAGTGAAGCAGCGTGAAAAGAATGCTCATCCAGTTCCGGAGAATGGCACCATAAGGAGTGCAAAATACAAGACTGACAGGCTTCCAGCAGAGGGAAGCACTGCCATCAAATGAATCTGAATACACCTGTTGCTTTAAGACAGGCCTCCAACGGAGAGAAGTATTGCCATCGAATGAATCTGAATACACCTGTTGCTTTAAGACTGGCCTCCAATGGAGGAAAGTATTGCCACTGAATGAATTTGAATACACCTGTTGCTTTAAGACAGGCCTCCAACGGAGGTAAGCATTGCCATCGAATGAATCTGAATACACCTATCGTGAATCTTTCAGTGGAAAGTGTAAAACATCAAAAGGCTATGTACAGCGCTAGGCACCCTAACCAGAGGAATACAGAAAGTGTACCTGCACTGCAGAATGCGGGTACGGACCTTATCCTAACACGACCAACTGCATCTGCTTCACTCAGAATGATGGCTCCACGCATTCTAAGTGTCCACCTGGAAAGATGTACAGTGCACCATGTTCAGGACTACAACACGGTCAACAACTGTAAAGACTGAGGCCGGTACCACAATACCAAGCAAGGAACTAGTGATCCTGTGACAGAGGAGAAAGCAGAAGGCAGTGCATCTAGCACCCTTCCACATCATCTTCATTATTTTCTTGCTTGTAGTCATTTGTGCATGTCTAGCCCAGTGCTGTTACCTTAGTGGCAAAGGAGGGACCCGTCCAAAGAAAATTTGTCAGTGGTGTCCCAAAAAGTGCAATGGAAGACTCTGCCCAAGTCTGCTCTAGCAGTAGCAATGGCACACGTGATTACACCCTGGTCCCAATCACAGATACCCCCTAACTCTGCTAGAGCTGGCATCTTCTGTTCTCAGTGCAAGAACAGGTACTGAGAACCTTTTTCTCAAACTGTGAACTCTGGAGCACAGTCCAGAACACCAGATCCAGTCTGTGAAGGAACAGAAACTGTGAACTCTGGAACACAGTCTAGAACACCAAATCCAGTCTGTGAAGGAACAGAAACTGTGAATGCTGGAGCACTGTCTAGAACACCAGATCCAGTCTGTGAAGGAACAGAAACTGTGAACTCTGGAACACAGTCTAGAACACCAGATCCAGTCTGTGAAGGAACAGAAACTGTGAACTCTGGAACACAGTCTTGAACACCAGATCCAGTCTGTGAAGGAACAGAAACTGTGAATGCTGGAGCACTGTCTAGAACACCAGATCCAGTCTGTGAAGGAACAGAAACTGTGAACTCTGGAACACAGTCTAGAACACCAGATCCAGTCTGTGAAGGAACAGAAACTGTGAATGCTGGAGCACTGTCTAGAACACCAGATCCAGTCTGTGAAGGAACAGAAACTGTGAACTCTGGAGGACAGTCTAGAACACCAGATCCAGTCTGTGAAGGAACAGAAACTGTGAACTCTGGAGCACAGTCTAGAACACCAGATCCAATCTGTGAAGGAACAGAAACTGTGAACTCTGGGGTACAGTCTAGAACACCAGATCCAGTCTGTGAAGGAACAGAAACTGTGAACTCTGGGGTACAGTCTAGAACACCAGATCAAGTCTGTGAAGGAACAGAAACTGTGAACACTGGATGACAGCCTAGAACACCAGATACAGTCTGTGAAGGTACAGAAACTGTGAACCCTGGATGACAGCCTAGAACACCAGATCCAGTCTGTGAAGGAACAGAAACTGTGAACCCTGGATGACAGCCTAGAACACCAGATCCAGTCTGTGAAGGAACAGAAACTGTGAACCCTGGATGACAGCCTAGAACACCAGATCCAGTCTGTGAAGGAACAGAAACTGTGAACCCTGGATGACAGCCTAGAACACCCGATCCAGTCTGTGAAGGAACAGAAACTGTGAACTCTGGAGGACAGTCTAGAACACCAGATCCAGTCTGTGAAGGAACAGAAACTGTGAACTCTGGAGCACAGTCTAGAACATCTGATCCAGTCTGTGAAGGAACAGATACTGTGAACCCTGGACGACAGTCTAGAACACCAGATCCACTCTGTGAAGGAACAGAAACTGTGAACTCTGGGGTACAGTCTAGAACATCTGATCCAGTCTGTGAAGGAACAGAAACTGTGAACTCTGGAGCACAGTCTAGAACACCAGATCCTGTCTGTGAAGAAACAGAAACTGTGAACCCTGGATGACAGTCTAGAACACCAGATCCAGTCTGTGAAGGAACAGAAACTGTGAACTCTGGAGGACAGTCTAGAACACCTGATCCAGTCTGTGAAGGAACAGAAACTGTGAACTCTGGAGCACAGTCTAGAACACCAGATCCGGTCTGTGAAGGAACAGAAACTGTGAACTCTGGGGTACAGTCTAGAACACCAGATCCAGTCTGTGAAGGAACAGAAACTGTGTGAACTCTGGAGCACAGTCTAGAACACCAGATCCAGTCTGTGAAGGACAGAAACTGTGAACCCTGGATGACAGTCTAGAACACCAGATCCAGTCTGTGAAGGAACAGAAACTGTGAACTCTGGAGCACTGTCTAGAACACCTGATCCAGTCTGTGAAGGAACAGAAACTGTGAACTCTGGAGCACAGTCTAGAACACCAGATCCAGTCTGTGAAGGAACAGAAACTGTGAACCCTGGAGGACAGTCTAGAACACCAGATCCAGTCTGTGAAGGAACAGAAACTGTGAACTCTGGAGCACTGTCTAGAACACCAGATCCAGTCTGTGAAGGAACAGAAACTGTGAACTCTGGAGCACAGTCCAGAACACCAGATCCAGTCTGTGAAGGAACAGAAACTGTGAACTCTGGAGCACAGTCTAGAACACCAGATCCAGTCTGTGAAGGAACAGAAACTGTGAACTCTGGGGTACAGTCTAGAACACCAGATCCAGTCTGTGAAGGAACAAAAACTGTGAACTCTGGAGCACAGTCTAGAACACCAGATCCAGTCTGTGAAGGAACAGAAACTGTGAACTCTGGGGTACAGTCTAGAACACCAGATCCAGTCTGTGAAGGAACAGAAACTGTGAACTCTGGAGCACTGTCTAGAACACCTGATCCAGTCTGTGAAGGAACAGAAACTGTGAACCCTGGAGCACAGTCTAGAACATCTGATCCAGTCTGTGAAGGAACAGAAACTGTGAACTCTGGGGTACAGTCCAGAACACCAGATCCAGTCTGTGAAGGAACAGAAACTGTGAACTCTGGAGCACAGTCTAGAACACCAGATCCAGTCTGTGAAGGAACAGAAACTGTGAACCCTGGAGGACAGTCTAGAACATCTGATCCAGTCTGTGAAGGAACAGAAACTGTGAACCCTGGAGCACAGTCTAGAACACCAGATCCAGTCTGTGAAGGAACAGAAACTTGTGAACCCTGGATGACAGCCTAGAACACCAGATCCAGTCTGTGAAGGAACAGAAACTGTGAACTCTGGAGCACAGTCTAGAACATCTGATCCAGTCTGTGAAGGAACAGAAACTGTGAACTCTGGAGGACAGTCCAGAACATCTGATCCAGTCTGTGAAGGAACAGAAACTGTGAACCCTGGAGGACAGTCCAGAACATCTGATCCAGTCTGTGAAGGAACAGAAACTGTGAACCCTGGAGCACAGTCTAGAACACCAGATCCAGTCTGTGAAGGAACAGAAACTGTGAACCCTGGAGCACAGTCTAGAACACCAGATCCAGTCTGTGAAGGAACAGAAACTATGAACCCTGGAGGACAGTCTAGAACACCAGATCCAGTCTGTGAAGGAACAGAAACTGTGAACCCTGGATGACTGCCTAGAACACCAGATCCAGTCTGTGAAGGAACAGAAACTTGTGAACCCTGGTGGCCAATCTGGAACATCAGATGCAACTTTGAACAGTGGCGGCCACATTCAGTTTGTTGATCACAAGTCACATCAAAATCTGTGATAATCAGCTTGTCCACATAGATCAGTTTGAACAAACCCACCCACACAAAAATGGGAGACAGGTATGTAATCTTAATTTATGGCACATTCTTTGTCTATTTTGGTCAGTTTGTTTTACAAGTAGCTAAAAACAACATAATCTCAAAGGTCCAAAGAAAGAATCAAACACAAACACAGATGACTTCAGGATACATACCTTTCACCATTATGTCCTGTGCTGTCATCTTCCATTTAGGAGTCGGTCTCCCCTAATACTAAAGCTTTCATACAGTACTGATGGGATGAATGGTTGTTGGGTTAAAGTCTCGAGCTGTATGCAGTCTGGCCCTATGGTGACACCAGACTTCATATGAGTGGGCATTCCCTTCATGTAGGGATATCCGTTGCCCTTCCCTGAAATGAGGCTCCGTCAGAGCAACCGCTTATAATTCCTCAACACTAAAAATTCTTTTTGATGGATTCTTAAAAACCTTTGTCTCGCTTGCACCTTGGAGACATCAAGTGCAAGCTTTGGGACTTTAAAACTGAATCACCTCAAAACAACAGTCGGCATAGCAAAAGAGTTTGGAGAAGATGTCGGGTAGGTAAGAATACAACAAAAGCTGAGTCATCCAAAAAATATTTCAAGCATTCAAGCATCACAGTTACAGTGCCAGAGAACAGGAGTAAGGGTTGGAGAAGATGGAAATGGAAGAGTGAGGAGGTGGGACGGGGGAGGGAGAGTGGCTTCTAACTGAAACCATCTGTACTCTGGCACAAAGAAATACTGAACGACAAGAAGTCTTGGCAAACAATTCCTCCCCCACTGCCATCATGAATTAGCAAATTTGTGACCATTTGGCCAATGCTGCCGCCTCTGAACTGTGCAACAGCTCGGAAAAGGTGTTGAAAGTCAGTGTGGGTGAATGTGAGATTTTTTTATTCAGAAGATTCTTTAAGCACTAATGGTTCACGTTTACAGAATCGTATGAACTGACATTCTTAACTTCACTAATATCAATCATCCATATTTTCCAAGCTGTGGTTCAGAGCCAGCAACTTTGGCCCCAATTCGTAAGAATGGGTGACGCATACACAGAATTATATATATATATGTACAAACAAAGCATCCACAAGGCCTGAACACACATGACTGATCATAAGTTACATGTGCCGAGTTCCCTTGCATTTGATAGCCACTCAGTTGTTCCCCCTGGTGCAACTACCGTGATGATTGCCAAAGAGAGAGAGGAGAGAGAGAAAGGGTGGAGGTGAGGGTGAGGGAGAGAGATGGCAAAAAGTGTGTGTGTGTGTGTTTGATATACTGGTGGGGGTTGAGAGTGACAAATAATCACAACAGGATGATGTTTTAGACTTTGCATCACTTGGTGATGACATCACTGTCATAATGCAATTTTTCTTTTAGCATCGACCCAATGATGTCATTTGACGTGAACCATACAATCTGTTGTTCTTGAAAAAGAGCAGCTGCTCAAAATATTGGAACATATTTGTTCATATTGCTTGTTTTGCCTTTTCACTTCAATTGTGTGTGTGTGTGTGTGTGTGTGTGTGCGTATCTCTCTCTATACATATATATACATATCACGAAAATCCCAAACCAGACTCGGTGTTAGTCCATCCATAATACCTACTTGAACGGTACCATCTATAACTGTATACTGTTTTCACCAACACACATTTTATCTCCTGACAGACAAAGAGCGCACCAAGCTAATGTTTCATCCTTTGCAGGCCATTCTAGCATTCACAGAACATCGTTTCGATTCCACTCAGCAACATACTGTCTAACACTTTCCAAAAAGTGGCTTACTCCTTACCTTTCGGGAGAAAATTTTAATAGTCAACCAAGCAGCAGAAGCAAAATAAATCAAGGCAAATTTTGTGTCTTTGAAGAGATTTCAGAAAAGATTTGCTGAAAGGGCAGAAAAAAGGGGGTGGTGTGAGCACAAGACAGTAGGGAAATAAAGAATGAAGGGAAGGGGAAGTGCAGTAACAGAGAAAAAGGGCGCTCAAGTCAAAACATGAACTCCTGACTGGCAGCATAATGGGGACCAGTGAATCGTTTCTTGTTCTGTCATTCCCTCATTACTCTAGCTACAACACATTTTGTTACATCCACCCACACAGTTTAACCCAAACAATCCACCTGTCACAGTGTGTTTCATCATCAAGAAAAATAAAATCAACATCCAGAGGCTTTCCAAATTATAATATTCAAAATTTGTCCATGAAAATAGAGGATTCCAGTATAGATTTTCTGACAAAGGGGGTTGGGGGGGGGGGGGGGTGAATAAACAAAAAACAAACCCTTCAGGATGATTCTGTTATGGGAGTTCTTAAACACCAATAGAACCACATCTGCCAGGAGTTATGGTCAACACTTTGAGACACAGAGCATTGATGGCCACAGCAGGCAGATGATACTGGAAGGTCACAGACAGCCTCACAGCCGTGCGGCCAGCTGTGTGGCACCAACAATGAGGCCAACAAGGATCAGGAAGGGCAGCCAGGTCTTTACTGCACCACAGGCACTGCACACACACACACACACACACACACACACACACACACACACACAATTGAAACACACACACACACACACACACACACACACACACACACACACACACACACACACACACACACACACAATAAGTCATCATACATTAATTGTAGTACTGAACTACTTTAGACAAATAAAACTTTGCCATGCTGATTGCACCAGTCATGCCGGGTATTCTTTTTTTTTCAGCAATCAGAATTTTTCTCATCTCTTTAAAACATTCAAAACTATATCAGCGCAACTATAAAATACATTACACATTAATATCAGCAGACAGCACAGCAGAATCAACAGCTAGTGCTCATTCCAGATATTGACAACATGATCACCAGACTACAACTAGCAGGTCAGGAATTGTGAAAAGCAAAAAAAAAAAAAAAAAAAAAAAAAAAAATAACATACAAAAAAAACATGTAAAGACTTATGTAAAACCATGGTACATAACATGCCACAAAGACAGAAAATCAGTGATCGAATGTAAAGAATGACCATGAAAGGAAAAACAAACAAACAAGCAAAGACAATTGTAGAAAATATGAAATTACTTGCAGAGAATTTAATGAAGATGGAGCAACACTTTATTCTGGAAAATCCCCTACTATTCCCAAGGGGAGGGGGGGGGGGGGGGACATAAATGGTGTAAAAACAAATCTACTCCCAAGAAAGGTGAACAGGCCACAAGGGATAAAGTGGACATCAGCAATGAAAGAACATTTTTTTTAAAAGCAGAGCCAAAGAGAGCAACAGAAAAGAGAACATTAACAAATAAATTTCAGACTGCAGGGATACAGTTAATACAGGAACCCCAACTAGTATCACCCTGGGGAGGAGGAAGGGAGAGGGGTGGGGCTTGTGTTATGGAGAATCCTTTTAACTCTTTCATTCCTACTTTTCTATGAATCATTACTTCCTCTTGTTCCTAGATTCTTATAATACCAGTATTCCCTTCCTTCCTGGATTCAGAGAAAAAAAAAGAAGTGTAAAGTCAGAACTGCCACGTATGCAGTAGCAAACCGGCCAGAATAGAGCGGCGACCACTTTCCCAGGCTGTAGGGGCCGTCTGGCATCCATTCCATTCATAAACACCGCCCCGCAAGCGGCCCGGTCATGACGTGTACCGATGACGCGAATCGCGCGAAGTGCTTACCGCGAGAACCAATTTTCCGGGCTGTAGGAAGGAAAGGTAGGATTCGATTTCTGCAAACCGGAAAACTGGATTGTAGGGATGAAAGAGTTAACACCGACTCCACTGAACATGCCAAGGTCCATCACTGTCCAGTACACTAGATTTACTTTCAGCTGGAAAGACACATTAAAATAAAGTCTGGAAAAAATATGAAAACAGTCTCAGAACTTATACGTCTGGGAGCTTCTTCTGTCAAAGTGGCCAGCCGTGACCAATAACTATATCACAGAAGAAATGTATCAAACTTCCAAATAAATAAAAATGATTAAAACTATATCACAGAAAAAATGTATCAAACTTCCAAATAAAAAAAAGATTAAAACAATAAACAATCATTGTCACAATGATAATGAAGACAGCGTTTTCTACTTGTTTCTAAGAGTTCTCTCAGATCTCTTCTTCTTCTTCTTTGCGAACGCCTTGATCTACACGGTCAGAAATGAATAGTGCCATTTTCTCCAGCTCTTGTAGATTGCCGTAGAGCTTCGTCATTACAGCTGTCTCTGTTGGCCACACCTCTCTCCTTGGCTGTTCATGTAGTGGGCATTTTTGGAGCACATGCTCCGCTGACTGTTCTTCCTGCCCACAAGGACAGACTGGAGAAGGCACCACCTTGAGCTCTCGGCACAAGTTACCGTTAAGTCTGTTGTGCCTAGTGTGGAGCCTCACCAGAACACTTTGTTGCTCTCAGATTTGGAGACTGGTTCCCAGGACGAATTATGAAATACTTCTCAGAACCTCGGCAGATCAACATAACTTCTCCCATACAGAGTGGGCAATCCTCCCAGTCAGGCTATGCCTAACAGCTTCTACAGAACCACACAGCTTCTCCTGTACAGTGGTGGGCATTCCTCTCACTCAGCCCATCCCTCACAGAGTCTCTGCAGACCCATACAGATTCTCTTGTAGTGCAGTGGCCAATCTTCTCACTCACTCAACACATCCCTCACAGTCTCTATAGACCCACACAGCTTCTCCTGTACAGTGGTGGGCAATCTTCTCACTCACTCAGTCCATCCCTCAGAGAGTCTCTACAGACACACACAGCTTCTCCTGTACAGTGGTAGGCAATCTTCTCACTCACTCAGTCCATCCCTCACAGAGTCTCTACAGACACACAGAGATTCTCCTGTACTGTGGTGGGCAATCTTCTCACTCACTCAACGCATCCCTCACACAGTCTCTACAGACACACACAGCTTCTCCTGTACAGTGGTGGGCAATCTTCTCACTCACTCAGTCCATCCCTCACAGAGTCTCTACAGACACAGACAGCTTCTCCTGTAGAGTGGTGGCAATCTTCTCACTCAGCCCATTCATCACAAACTCTCTGCAGATCCACATAGCTTCTCTAGGAGAGTGGTGAGCAGTCTCCTCACTCAAATCCTGGGAGCGTATGAGAGGGAGACACACACAACAGTGTGTGTACTCAAAGAAAATCATCTAACGGACCATTGTTTTATCATCATTTTTGTTCTAATTACAGTTTCCAAAATCTAATCATTGTAGACGTGGACTTCTCAAACCCCCTACAAACTGATGAAGATCCGTCCAACCAGTTCAGAGTAATCTTACAAACAAACAACTAGAACGGTACACTGGCGAGTGCAGACCCCTGTCACGGTTGAAAGAATCTTGGATGCATCCTCTGAGTCTGTTCACCAGTGAAAACAACAAGTTGGTTAAAAACTGAAGGAGCTACTTCCATGTGCTTTTCCCCACACAGCATGTAAAATAAACATCTGAATGTTTCTATCACTAGAAATTTTCAGTACGTTTGAAATGCTTTCTGTTCTATCCCACTGCTCAGTTTAAATGAAATTCTTCCCGTTCTATTCCATTGTTCAATTAACCTGACAAGTTTCCAGAACCATTGCATCGTTCACTTTACCTGATTCATTTCATATACCATTCCTTTGTTCTGTTTGGCTGACATGTTTCCTGTACCATTCCTTTGTTCAGTGTACCTGCCATGTTTCCTGCATTACTTCTTTGTTCAGTTTACCTGACAAAGAGTCCTATTCTTTTCCCTTGTTCTGTTTACCTGAAACAATTTCCTGTTGTATTTCTTTGTTTAGTTTTTGTGAAACACCTTCAACAGTGTTCCCTCGTTCATTTTACTTGAAATACTTCCAATAATCTTCTGTTGTTAAGTCTACCTGATATACTTCCTGTAGTATTCCTTGTTCAGCTTACCTAACATGTTCCCTGTACTGTTCTCTTGCTCAGCTTGACCAACATTTTTCTAGCACAATTCCCTTACTCAGGTGAACTACACATTTCCTGTACTATTCCCTGACACAGCTTATCTCCAATGGTTTCCTGTACAATCAGTTCCTTTGTTCAGTTTACCTGACATATTTGCCGTGGACCATCATGAGCAGAGCCAGTTTCACCATGTTCCAACCGCGACTGCTGTTGTAGTTCATCAAGTTGAGGGCCAGGGCCACATGGGAATGACAGTTGTCACAGCAGAGGTTATGCTGTCGACATCACATGGGTATAGAGTTGTCATATCAGTTCACACAGATGTCACATCAGTTCACACTGATGTCACATTAACTCACACAGATATCACATTAATTCACACAGCCGTTACATCAGTTCACACAGCTACGGTTCACAGAAACTGGTAACACTTGACTGGGTCTTTTTCAGAACAACTATGATTTGAAGCTAAGGTAGTGAAGACTGAAACAAAAGGGGGGGTCAAAAGGAAACAAAATCAATGCACAACGTTTCGACTCTTTAAAAAATTCTGAAGTGAAGAACACTTCTGTGTCCTCAGTTTCATGTCACCTGAAAAAGACTCATGAGTCGAAACGTTGTGCATTGATTTTGTCTCCTTTTGACCCCCCTTTTGTTTCGGTCTTTACCACCTCACCTTCAAATTATATAGTTAAGTTTACAGTTCACAGAGCTGTCACATCAGTTGACACAGTTGTCCACATCAGATAACACAGCTGCCATTTCAGATCACACAGTTGCTGTATCTATCTGATCACACAACACTTACGTCAATTCATACATCAGTCCACAAAGGTGTTATGGCAGTTCACAAAATTATCACATCAGATCACTCACTTGTCACATCAGATCACACAGTGATCACATCAGATCACACAGTGATCACATCAGATCACTCACTTGTCACATCAGATCACACAGTGATCTCATCAGATCACACAGTGATCTCATCAGATCACTCACTTGTCCCATCGGATCACACAGTGATCACATCTGATCACTCACTTGTCACATCAGATCACACAGTGATCATCACATCAGATCACTCACTTGTCACATCGGATCACACAGTGATCACATCAGATCACTCACTTGTCACATCAGATCACACAGTGATCACATCAGATCACTCACTTGTCACATCAGATCACACAGTGATCACATCAGATCACTCACTTGTCACATCAGATCACACAGTGATCACATCAGATCACACAGTGATCACATCAGATCACTCACTTGTCACATCAGATCACACAGTGATCACATCAGATCACTCACTTGTCACATCAGATCACACAGTGATCACATCAGATCACACAGTGATCACATCAGATCACACAGTGATCACATCAGATCACACAGTGATCACATCAGATCACTCACTTGTCACATCAGATCACTTCAGTTCAAATCAATCTCACCATTGTTATTTTCAAGCATGTACATATAAAAACTTAAAAGATGACTTGAGAAAGCCCTAACGTCTGCCAAGGTACAGCAAGTCAGTTCAACAGCGATAGCAAAATTATTTTCTGACCAGGGGAAGTAACAGCTGGCACTGACAGACAGAGTTCGTTTCTCACACATTTTTGAATGATGATGTCAAGATTTGTAACACTAGAACAATTAATATTTCACGGAAATGAGCTGCTGGGCAGGTGATTATGATAGGTGATTATCAATTTGTACAATTTGTCAACAGTGACTCTAGAGCATTCATGTTTAGTGGAAACTCTGCGGTCATCCAGACTGACGGATCCTGAATACACCCTCTGATTCTGATCTGCCCCTGACTTGGTGTGTTGGTCCTCAGGCTAGGTTCTATCTTTCATTAAAACTGATTCAGTCGTTTGCACTTTATCTTGCTGACAGACAAACAAACAACCTACTGACCAACGACATACATGAACAAGAGCAGGACCTTGGTGGAGGCCAGAAACCCAAGTTTATAGGGTTGGGTTTTTTTCACCTAGAAAGCAGGAAAACCCACCCCACCGCACACTTCTTCCCCAGCCTCTTTCTGGATTTGTCTCTAACAACTGGTAGTCTCCCTTGCCTCATTCCTTATCAAAGTCATTGAATCAGTCCTCTAAATGAATTAAGCACTGAAAAAAAAGGATTGAAGAGATTCAAAAAAAAAACAAAGGCAAAACAAACAAACAAAAATCAGCCACAGGCCAGACTCTCTTACCTAAACAACTGATCAGTAAATTCACAACCGCATGGCGAAGAGTCGAGCTTAGCTCTCTCCTCTCCTATGAAATTATGATTTCAATTTTAGTCCTTTAGCAATGGTTTAACACTTAGCCTGCTGGAGGCGAGAAAGACTAGAAATATGTTACCTCTCGCATAATGAGCAAGCTGGGCTCAAAATGGGTCGACTTGGACTGCACCATCAAGTTTCATGCTTTAAATTTTGGGGCTTTATCTTCTTTCCATGGTGACGAACAACAAGTGATAATTATACAGGCAGTACATTGAATGTGATTATAGCTAATTCAGTGGCTCCTCTGAAATCATCAGTGATGACTCAGACATCAGCGCAAACAATATGAATGCAACTGAAATCTGTTCAAATTTAAGTAACATTAACTCAGTTTACCCAAAATGTGGTCTAAACATCAAAAATGATTACGTAGTTTGTGCTGTGTATGTGTCTGTCTGTGTGCTGTTGATTTTCATTGTCACTGACAATGAGTAGGGCTCATAAGCAACCCATATGGTTGGTTAAGGTATAACCTCTTGAGGAATCTTTGATGAGTACAGATTTTATATGACCCACAACATCTGAAGAGGGATAAACACAGTAAAAGCACACAGTAAGCCTATGTAGCCTGTATGGGTTGTGGACAACCTGCACTGTTGGGAGTGTGAAGTCAAAAGTGAGATCTGGTAAAAGTAAGGATGTACTGTTTGAGAATAACAGCTGTTTGCAGAAGTGACTGCCATTTGAAAGGTTCTTTGATTTGAGAGAGAGAGAGAGAGAGAGAGAGAGAGAGAGAGAGAGAGAGAGAGAGAGAGAGAGAGAGAGAGAGAGAGAGAGAGGGTGTGCGTGCGTGCGTGCGTGCGTGTGTGTGTGAGAGAGATTATAAATGATAATGATAGATGAGCGTCCATCTAACACGACTGTGGACAATAGACCTGTTCTGGAAAAAATCAGGGAAAGATAACAATTAACAGTTTTCAGGTCAAGCAAACAGCTCTGTGTGTGTGTGTGTGTGATTATAAATGATAATGATAGATGAGCGTCCATCTAACACGACTGTGGACAATAGACCTGTTCTGGAAAAAATCAGGGAAAGATAACAATTAACAGTTTTCAGGTCAAGCAAACAGCTCTGTGTGTGTGTGTGTGTGATTATAAATGATAATGATAGATGAGCGTCCATCTAACACGACTGTGGACAATAGACCTGTTCTGGAAAAAATCAGGGAAAGATAACAATTAACAGTTTTTAGGTCAAGCAAACAGCTCTGTGTGTGTGTGTGTGTGTGTGATTATAAATGATAATGATAGATGAGCGTCCATCTAACACGACTGTGGACAATAGACCTGTTCTGGAAAAAATCAGGGAAAGATAACAATTAACAGTTTTCAGGTCAAGCAAACAGCTGTAGAGCCGAACACTTGAAACACAGGATATGGACGGTCTGCATCACAGGCGCATTGTTTCATACCCATATTCAGGCGCTTTTTTTTTCTCTCTGACTGAACTGTTAAACAAACTGATGGGGCAAAACAGCTTTGGGTTTGCCCATCAGCAGCATCTGTCTCGTGAAAATGACTCAGTCACTCAGTGAACGCAAACTCTAACACTGATTACCTCCCTTGCAAATTGGTGACCTAAGCTGTATCCAGAATCATGGTTTAAAAGCCTCATAGACTGCATCAGTCAGTCTGCATTCACTCGAGAACTTCCGTAACATTCAGTGACACTGTCCCTCGAAGAAGTGGAGGGCTGATATCAAGACTTTGATAGATCCTGTATTTACCTGATGGAAGTGAGCAAGCATAATGATCACTTTAAACATCCACAATACACAGATACACGCAGAGCAAAGTTCATCCACAACTAGATTGTTTATGCAAAATTTTGTGTGATTTACATCTAAAATCTGTGTGTTTACAATCCTTTTTTTTTTTTTTAAGAAAAGAAAGAAAGAAAAAAGCTTCAAAAGTTCAATGTAAGTATGTTCTCTCATATGTGATGTAAAAAAAAGTTAAGTAGGGAGTTGAGGATGTGACTTAAACCGCAGTTTGGCTACTGAATGGCTAAACCGGGCGTTTTTGAACAAATAATGTGTACAAAACTCCAACTACATTTTTAACATTGAACAAATAATGTGTACAAAACTCCAACTACATTTTTAACATTTTAACAAAAAATATAAACAGTAAAAAAGGAACAAAAACAACAAAGCAGAAAAAATACCTTGGGATGATGGCAGATGACGGACTCAGGACAGGAGTTGCATTTAGTAAATGCTCTTGACTCTATTTCTAAATAAACATCTGCTTTCAATCCAGACCTCAGTCTTGCAATGCAACAGCTTGACACGTTTTTGTACGCTAACCAAAAAGGTCATCTGCTTACCATGTGACCTTTGTACTCTTCAGAGGCATCTGTGACGGCTTTATCCCAGGTGTCCTTGCCCCCTTTCAGGCCAGAGATGTCCAGCTGCCAGTATCTGAACACAATGCACAGAGGGCAGTCATTTCACAGTACCTTTGTGAACTGTGGTGTGTTGCACTGCAAGGCTGTCCATATGAACAGCATGTGTGTGTGTGTGTGTGTGTGTGTGTGTGTGTGTGTGTGTGTGTGTGTGTGTGTGTGTGTGTGTGTGTGACAGAGAGAGCAAGAGAAAAAAAGACAGTGCATGCAAGTGTGTGTGAGTGCGTTTGTGCGTGTGTGTGTATGTGTGTGTGTGTGTGTGCGCGTGCGTGCGTGCGTGTGCGTGCGTATGTATGTGTGTGTCTGCATGTGTGTGTGTGTGTCCAGAGAGAGAGACAGACCCCTGTATGTCTGTTAAGAGTAGAGAAACTGAGCAAATATGTGTGCATGCCCACAAGTGCGTGTGCACGTGCGAGTGTATGTGCATGTGTGTGTATACGTGTGTCTATATGTTTGTGTGTATGTGTGAGTGTGTGTGTGTGTGTGTGTGTGAACATTTGTGTGTGTGTGTATGTGTGTGTGTCTGTGTGTGTGAACATTTTGTGTGTGTGTGTGTGTGTGTGTGTATGTATGTATGTGTGTGTGTGTGTGTGTAAGATAAGATAATGTTGCTTATAGCCCAGCCGACCGCAGAGGGCCACATCAGGGCTGTCACCACGTTAAAATCAACTCACCAGTCATTTAAAAAAAAAAAAAAAAAAAAAACTTTCACACATCTCGTTAAATGACATCGTCTACAAACGAACCAGAAACTTTGTTAAAAATCCTTCTTCCGTAAAATCTCAAATCAGATGAAAAATGTTAATTTCTCTCAAAAACCCAAGGATCACGTCAGGCGGGACATCCCTGAACAGGATCTTCATGGACTCCGCTGTAAAATGTTTGTGTCTCACATCGTGCAAGTCCCAACACTCTAAAAGAACATGTTTCATTGTGAGTGGTGCATGACATGGAATGCACCACGGAGCTTCTTCACTCTTTAAAAGGTAAGAATGGGTAAAATACGAATGGCCGGTGTGCAGCCGGCACAGAACCGTTTCCTCTTTACGACCACCCGACGTAGATGGGAGGAAGTCTTTAAGGTTTGGACGGATCTGAAAGAGTTTGTTATTCGTCTGTGTGTTCCAATCCTCCTGCCAGAGGTCTCTCACATAATCGTTAATTTTGGGTTTCACATCTGAGCAGGGGATATAAGTGTTGGACAGTTTCTCTCTTGTGGCGTTCTTGGCTAAACGATCAACCATTTCGTTCCCGCCGATGCCAACATGGCCAGGAACCCAAGCAAGAGTAATGTTGTAACCGTCCGCCTTCAACTTGCTAAAAAGTTCAAAAAAAAGTAAAAGTTCTGGATGCTGAAGGTTGCGGCCAGCTATGGCCTCCAAAGCTGACAGCGAATCCGACAGAACCAGAAAGTCCCTCCTCGAAGAATGGGAGATTATCTTCAAAGCCAGTACTAGAGCAGTAAGTTCAGCAGAATAGACAGAAGCATCTGAATGTATATGTTCCAACAATATCTGAGAAGGAGCCCCAGGGCAGTAGGCTGCACAGGCCACTCCATCCTCAGACTTGGAACCGTCAGTGAAAACTGTTTGATAGGATGGGAATTTGGAACAGAGCTCAGCATACAAAGCCTTGTACGCCAGAGAGCTGGTAGACTCCTTACGGAAAGCTGCGAGATCGAAACGAATCTCTGGTGTGAAAAAGGTCCATGGAGGTTGATCCGGAAACTTGGAAAAATCGGAAACTACTTCCAGGTCTATACCTGCATTCCACACGTGAGGCTGCATACGAAGCCCAAACGGCGGAATACATTTCGGGTTTGTTTCAAACTTACTTTGGAACGGAGGGTCAAAAACACAGTCATAGGCAGGATTCTGCGGTTCTGAGAACAGTCGGATGTAATAATTCAAAGACAGTTTCAGCCTGCGATTGGACAGTGAAGGTTCACCTGCCTCTGCGTACAGGCTGTACACAGGGGTGGTGCGGAACGCTCCAAGACAGAGACGAAGCCCTTGATGGTGGATAGGGTCCAAGAGTTTGAGGTAAGATGATCTTGCGGAGCCGTACACAGCACAACCGTAGTCCAGTTTAGAACGGACCAGGGCTCTGTAGAGGTGCAACAAAGTTTTCTTATCAGCGCCCCAGTCGGTGTGTGCTACGACCCGCAGAATATTCAGTGCCTTTTGGCAAGCAGTTTTGAGGTTTTTAATATGGCTGAGAAAGTTAAGTTTTTGGTCAAAAATGACTCCCAGAAATCTGGCCTCTTTAACAGCTGGAATGGGAGATTTCCCTACTTGAAGTTCCGGATCTGGAAAAAACTGATGGAAATTATGGAAGTGAATACACTGGGTTTTTGTAGCAGAAAAGGTGAAACCGTTTTCATCCGCCCACCGATGGATTTTATCTACGCAAAGCTGGAGCCTGCGCTGGACACTCGGGTACAGGCTACCAGTTGCGTAGACAGCAAAATCATCCACAAACAATGAGCAGTCTGAACCCTGCTGAACTGATTGAACAATGTTGTTGATCTTAATACTAAAGAGGGCAGGAGATAGTATGCTCCCCTGTGGAACACCCAACTCCTGCTCGTGGACATCAGAGAGAGTGGTGCCAACCCGGACCTGAAACTGTCGTTCTGCCAAAAAATTTTGAATAAAAAGCGGAAGATGACCTCGAAAACCCAGATCGTGGAGATCATGAAGTATCCCCGACTTCCAGGTGGTATCGTAGGCCTTCTCCAAGTCAAAGAAAATTGCCACTGCATGCTGTCTGTTTAAAAAAGTGTTCCTAAGTGTAGATTCCAGACGAATCAAATGGTCAACTGTACTACGATGTTTGCGGAAACCACACTGTTCTTTCGCCAAAAGGCCATCGGTTTCGAGTTTCCACATGAGCCTAGCATTGACCATTTTTTCCATCAATTTACAGACACAGCTGGTCAAAGCTATGGGACGGTAGTTAGATGGATTAGAAAGATCTTTTCCAGGTTTGGGGATGGGAATAATGAGGGCTGTCCGCCAAGAGGGTGGAAAGCAACCTGTAGTCCACACGTGGTTGTATACCTGTAACAGGATGTTCAGACCTTCTTGCGGAAGATGTTTCAATAGTTGATAATGTATGTCATCTATACCTGGAGAGGAATCGCTGCAAGAGAGTAAGGCAGATTTCAGCTCGTTTAATGTAAAAGGAAGATTGTAGTCTTCCATGTTGTCGGATGAAAAGTTGCAGGGAGATTTTTCTTTTAGGGCTTTGTGTTTGACAAAAGTGACTGATTTATTAGAAGAGGAGGAATTCTTTTCAATGGTTGAAGCAAGCAGATTAGCAACTGCTTTCTTTTCTGTTACTAAAGAATCCGAAAACTTGAGATGGTTCACAGTGGGACAGGTGTTCTTCCCTTTGATTTTCTTAATGATGTTCCACACTTTTTTCTTAGAAGTTTTTGATGTCAGCCTGGAGCAGAAGCTTCTCCAGGACCGACGTTTACTGATTTTAAAAGTGTGTCTCGATTTAGCACGGAGTTTCTGATGGGCTCGAGCGTTGGGACCCGAAGGTCGTTGGTATACCTGACGCTGAGCCCGTTTTCTAACTTTGGAAATTTGTTGGCATTCTGAATCGAACCAGGGTGTTTTGGGCATTTGAAGTTTATCGGAAGACACTGGAATACAGGCTTTAGCACATTTGACCATAGTGTTAGTCAGAGATTCTGCTGGGTCTGGACTCTGAAAAAAATCAGTGTCCTGGAATTCTTTTGAAATAGTGGCTGCAAATAGATCCCAGTTTGCTTTTTTATAATTGAGATGTTGAGAGACAGAGACGTGTTCAGTTAATACAGGTTGTAGAAGGACAGGGAAATGGTCACTTCTGTGCAGATCGTCATGGACAGACCACTCATAGTCCAGGACCAGCGAGGGGTCACAAACCGACAAATCTAAACACGAAAGTGAACCTGTGGAAGAGTGGAGGTAAGTTGCAGATCCGTCGTTCAGACAACACAAATCCAAATCCGAAAGGACATCCTCAATTAGCAGACCTCTGGATGACGTACAGACACTACCCCAAAGAGGATTGTGACCGTTAAAATCACCCAACAGCAAAAAAGGTCGAGGAAGTTCTTCTATCAGACTGACAAGGTCCTGACGACAAACCGGGACAGAAGGAGGTAAATAAAGAGAACAGATTGTCACAGTCTTGTGGAGAGTGACTCTCGCAGCAACAGCTTGAAGGGAGGTAGACAGAGCGACAGGACTATACAGTAGAGTTTTGTGTATGAGAAGGGCAACACCGCCCGACCATCCCAACGTGGATGGTTGTGCAGGATTTGAAAGAATATTAAAGCCAGAAAGAGTAAAGGTCTTCTGGCTTTGAATTTGAGTTTCCTGAACAGCCACGACGGAAGGTTTTATAGATTGGCACAAAAACTGCAGCTCCTCAAAGTTGGAATTTAGTCCACGGATATTCCAATGGAATATTGTATTATCCATGGTGCAGAGGGCGAAAAGGAGAGAGATCAGGTCATCTCCTCTTCAACGTCTGGTGCTAAAGGTGTAAATTTATTTGAGGTTTGTACTGGACTGTGTTGGTCTTCAGACCTGCTGGCAGACTTGCCAACAGGTGAAGAAGGAGGTCTGGATTTGGGAGACGGTGGAGGTTTCTTCCTTATCTCCACCATCTCCACACTGGGTTGAACTCCCTTGCCCGCTCGGGCACTGGACAGAGGAGTTCGAGGGGGAATTGCTGGTTTTTTAATCTGCCCAGCAGCAGATGTTGTAGACTGCTGGGCAGTCTGAGGGGTGGCGGATTTTTTGCCTCCTCCAGGGGCAGTCATTTTGGGTTGGGAGGTGGTGGACCTGCTTCCACCAGAGTTGACAGTTCGTACTTGCAGTGTCTTCGAAAACGTAAAGTCATCAGTCTGACAGCAGACTGATCGAGTGGAAACTGTGGGAACTTTCCTTACAGCCGAAGCATAGGAAGAGGCTGTCGGCGTCTGACTGCCCACAACCTGCTTGCGGGCCTCAAAAAAGGAAATTTTCTTTTCAGTTTTGATTCTTTGAATAGCGGATTCCTGAATCCAAAGAGGGCAGTTTCGTGAAGAGGAGGGATGGTTGCCACCGCAGTTAGCACAATGTGCCGGATCTTGACACGGCCCATCATGGGTTGCCTTGCAGCAAACACCGCATACCTCTTGCCCTGAACAGCGGTCCCTGACATGGCCAAACTTCTGGCACCTGAAGCACCTCAACGGGGACGGAACATATAACTGAACATGAACATTCAAGTAACCAACTTTGATGACCGGAGGCAGCACAGGGTTGCAGAAGGTCAGAAAGAGGGTGTTGGTGGCCACTCTCTCTGAACCTTTCTTTACTGTCACCCTGCGCACCTCCGTCACACCCTGGGATGCCAGCTCCGTCTTAATTTCTGCCTCTGATACACCAGATAAATCCCTGCAGCGAATCACGCCTTTTGATGAGTTCAACTGTTTGTGGGGAGTTACCCTGATCTCCCTGTCCACAAGTTTCTTTGCCTTCAGCAGCTGTTCAGATTGTTTTGGTGATTTACACTGAATAAGAAATGAACCATTCCTCAACCTCTTTGATGGACCGAGGGTCACCTGCTAAAGCTTGAAAGCCCTTCTGTATGGCGAAAGGGCTCAGAGCTGAAAGGGGTCTTTCCTGCTCCGTCCCTTCCATCACGAGCCAGGAAGCCCAGAATCCTGTCCTCTGTCGTACCTCCATATCGGAATCACTATCTGAATCAAAATTCCCTGAAATAGGGGATGCAGCCTTCCTCTTTTTTGGGGGGATTGTTTTTGAAAAAGCCATGATGTATTTTATTTTATTTCATCTCTCCCTTACCCACCCACCTTGGAGTCCAACTAAGGGGCCAGGGCCAAGAAACCAATGTCTTGACCCCTTCCAGGCTTCGGGAGAGATATACGACAAACAGAAACTACCAACCCTATCCCCCCTGATCATGCTCAACTCCCGGGGACAGAGAGCTGAGCACTGCAGGGGTTAACTTGGCCAGTAGGGGAACTGTCCGTCTTGACCCAGCCCCAAGAAGGGGAGCCGATTAGTACACCCGGGCCAAAGTGTACTCCCTGTCTAGGAGAGGTCCGAGCCAAAGTGATGTGTTGAGAGCGCTGGCCCTCTCAATCACCAGGATCTCATTCCCCTCCGACACAGGTCGCACCGCACGGCAAACGCGGCGGATCTTAAGGAGACCACAGAGAGAAAAGGAGTGTGGAAAAGAAGACTTGAAGGGGAGACGAAGATAGAAAAGGGCCAAATAAGGGAGGCAGAAAACAAGAAAAGGAGAAAGGTGGGTTACTCTTAGTCAGGATCCTCACCCTTAGCCTATCTGACATGGGAAGCCCTACCAGGGCATCAACTCCTTACCACGTTACGCTTAGGCCAAACAGCATCTGCACCTCTCAGGCCTAGAAGCAGTGTGAAAAAAACAGCCTATCGCCAAGTATTGATGCCCCCGCCAGCAAAGCCTAAGGAATCACTGGACCACGCAAACCCTCCGACCACGACAAGGTCGCAACCCCCCGGAGGGTGTGTGTGTGTGTGTGTGTGTGTGTGTGTGTGTGTGTGTGTTGTGTGTGTGTGTGTGTGTGTGTGTGTGTGTGTGTGTGTGTGTGTGTGTGTGTGTGTGTGCGTGCGTGCGTGCCTGCGTGCGTGCGTGCGTGTGTGCGTGCGTGCGAGCGTGCGTGCGAGCGTGCGTGCGTGCGTGCGTGCGTGTGTGCGTGTGTGTGCGCGCACACACGCATGTGTGTTTGCGAGACAGACTCTTTGTGTATGTATATGTGTGTACATGTGCATGTGTGCACCAGACCACCCTTGCTTAGTCGCAGAACCCATGCCAGTGAGTGCTCCTCTCCAGAGGGCGCCACAACATCCCGCCAACAACAGTCCCCATCTTATGCCAATGCCTCACCATCAGCACAAACATGAAGACAAAATCCAACCAAAGTCGCCATGACAGCAGATCATAAGTATAAATGTTATCACTGTTGTAGCTGTGTATAAGTATTATCGTTGTTGTTGCTGTGTATCTTAATTGTAGCACTGTGTTGCACGACAGGCACACAAACATTTCCTTTCCCACTACTATTATTATTAAAGCATTCAGTTATACTATACATATGCTATTTGTAATTATTATCATTAGCGCCATGTGTTAAAGTGAAAACATTTGTGACTATTACAGCAATGCAATATAGTCAGTATCATCCTTTCTTATCAAATGTTATTCTTATTGTTGTTGTTCCGTCTTCATTCTTCAACTAGAACTCTGAGGTTTAATATTGATGATATTTTTGCCTATGTCAATGTTTTTAATCCCTGTAATGAGGTAGTCATATGACATCTTCACGGAAGATTTCTAAACACAATACCAGTGTGCATGTATTTTACTTTAACATCATCCAACCCACAATGGCCACCTCTTCTCAAAAAAAAAAGGTGGACTGGGATTAAAACCGCAAGATTTTTTTGTACACACGCAAAACTGATTTCTAGTTCTGACAGTTATAGAAATGATCAGTCAAAGATGACAGGTAATTTGATTTTTTTTATGTGTTCTTTGTTTTGTTTTGTGTTTTGTTTCCGGTTTGCTTTTGTTTTGTATTTTGCTCGTTTTTTATTTTTCTTTTTGTATTTTTTGTTTGCTCTGTCTTTTTTCTTTCTTCATTTCTTGTTCTTCCATCGTTTGTTTTTAGCAAGACCATTCCCCATCCCCCTTCCACAAATTCATGTTACTCCCTCCTCCTCCTCGTTTTTTTAAACCCCATTCCATTTCATAAAGTTAGATTGCTTTAAGTGTCAATGCACTTAAATTTAAACTCAAACTCACTTTAGTGAAGGACCTCCTGTTTGGCCTATCACTCATGACTGCATGGGGTTGCATGGTATTATTAACATTATCATTCTAATCAGTAATATTATTACTATCATTATTATTTCATTATCATTATTATTAATATCAATTCATCATTATTGTTTTTAATATTATCATTATCATCATTATTGTAATAGCATTATGTTGTTCTATTTTCATGATTGCTTTTACAGTACAAAGTGGCACTACATATCATCATTCTTTATTTACATTCTAGTATTTTATTGTACCATATACACTGTTCAATGTTATCACAGCAACGTAATGAATGATACTACTATTACAGCAATGTTTGTTTTACTATATGAACATTATCCATCATCATTACATTATTTAAACAATCATGTTGCATTATGCAAGATTCACTTGTGATTTCCATGATTATCATTGCATTGTGTTACACCGTAATTATATATTACTCATAAATTCTCTTATAAGATTCTGTTGTACTATATAATTATTATCAGTACTCTAGCACTCTGTTGTCTATCAAATCAATATCTGTACAATTTACCATACTACAATATTACTACATGGTATGGAACTACATAAAAACCATTCATAAATATTATTACAGTAATGTATCGCATTGTGTATGACTGCATCATTACATACACTTTATTCAATATTATCATCCATTATTTTATTGTTTAATTTATAATTATTACGAGCAATATCGAACCGACACTTGCGAAGGGACACTACTCCATTTCTCTTTGTATCCTGAGTTTTCGTTGCTTGTATTGATTCCAAATCACTGGATCAGAAGCTGATCAAACACTCTCAGCACGAACTGTCTTTGCATGGACTGGCATGACTTTTTGCTTCGCTTCTGATCCCCCCCCCCACCCCCACCCCCCCACCCCACCCCAAGATTGAGTGAGAAAAAGGACCAATTTCTTTGATTATGGCAACAGATGCTTGATGCATGAGCTTAATATGTGGCAAGCTGTTCTCAAATTCCTCGAGAACGAAAACACCACGGGCACGCCAACAATCTGAAGCTCTGCATTTTCACTCATGAACTGACACAATGGGCAGAAGCGAGATTCTTTTGATCCTGGTGACGATCTGGACTCTACCCAGAACCTTCTCATTCCACTGCATTGTACAGTACAGTCTTACTCATGACAATGACTGCATAGTGTTGTACTATGTTTATCATTAATATCACGATTTCATTACACTGCACAACAAAAATGATTCACTGTTATCACTGTCACAGCACATCTTACACTACTTATTCATTGTAATTTGATTTTAACACTATGTTGTGGTAAGCAACAGATTTTCCTCAAATTATGGTTCTGTGGTAATACCAAACACAACTTATGATCATTCTTGCATCCTACAGATCAGAGTTTCTATGCATTATCTACATAAAGCGTGACTGAAAATGCCACTAGAACCCGAAACAACAAAGTGCCTTTTCAGCAGGTTCAATCCCCAAGTTGCACTGTTCAAACATCAATGGGTGAAATACCTGACAGCACAGTCAGAAGCCCCTTTTATGACCCACCTGTCTTGGAATGGTCTTAGTTTTCAAAAAAAAAGTAAGAGAAATCTTCTCCAGTCCTGACAGTGACCTTGTATATGAGTAGAATGACCATTTAAGCCTTTGGTTGTTCTTATTCCCCTTGATCAGAGCATTCCCTCACTTTTCTTTGACCCCCAAGCCCAAATTTCATTTTACTTTGGAAAAAGCTCCGCGTTTTCTATAACCTATAGGGTTACCGACGCCATTCTACTGCGCTGTGCTCATGCTGAGTAGTGAACTGTAACAAATAGATCTTGTGCCCACTTTCTCAAAATGGTGCACTTCAATTGAAGACTTCATGTTTCCCCTTCCTTTTCTTCTGAGTTTAACTGAAATCTGAAACCCTAACCCAAATGAAAGAAAATCGGTTTGGTGAGTGTGGGGGTGTACCCGTGGAAGTTTCACCCGCATCAATGTCTGTCAAGGAGAGCAAGGTCAGAGGGTGGGTGCAAGTGAGAGGGGGGGTCAGGTTAGATGAAGGACGGTGGAGGGGGGGGGGGGGGGCTGGCAGAGGAAGGCTGGGAGGAAGGGGGAAGGGTGGTATGTCAATACAATTTCAAGTTCATCTGGCAATAAACAGGTTTCAGTGAACCACAGTGTGTATGTGTCTGTGTGCCTGTGCCTGTGTGTGTGTGTGTGTGTTTGTGTAAGTATGCATACATGTGTATGCGCATGTCCACAGTACATACTTGCATGAGTGCATGCATATAGTGAGTGTGAGAAAGAGAGAGAGAGTGTGTGTGAGTGTGAGTGTGTGTGTGTGTGTGTGTGTGTGTGTGTGTGTGTGTGTGTGTGTGTGTGCGTGTATTTGTGTATGGCTGGCCGTTTGTGTCACCATGCGTGCCCCAGTGCACGCATATGTGCCTGTGTATATGTGCATGCATACATGCATAAGTGCATATGTGTGTCTGCATGTGCGTGTTTGTTGAAGAGAAAGAAACAGGTGCAACTACTTAAAAAGAAAACAGTCCAACTATGACACCATGTTAGACATTAAACTGATCCTTTTTTGTGCCACTGGTACAATGATCACCTGTCCCAAAGTTTGTTTTTTTAAGTCACTTCCTTCAGCCTGCTGTAAGGTACGCTGAACAGTAAATGCACTGTTAGTGAAGGAATGTGTCGGTCACTGACACATCTGGAGCTGGTTATGGACAAAGCAGGTTCTGTTCATGTTATGCAGGCTAGTATAACTTGCCCAAAATGATCATCAGCAGGGTGGAAGAGTCGGAGGTGATAAAAGGGAGGGCGGGAGGAGGAGGTGCCGACGTGAAGGAAAGGGGAGAGGTGATGGTAATAAAGGGGTGCAAGACTAATACTTATTTTTTTTTATATCCAAAAGTACCTATGGACAAACAAACAAACAAACAAAAAATAGCAGTTAATAGCACTGGCAGGCGGTTTTCAGTCTGCTTGGCAAAGTTGGGACACAGAGAGTTCAGTCCCCTTCTTTCACCTCCCCCACTCGCCAAGAATGTGTGTTAAGACTGGATGCTGTTAAGATTCATGATCCCTTTCCATTCCCTTCCTCAACTGTCATCAAATTTAAGCTTGGAAGGAAAGAGTGGCAGTGAAGGATGGGGGGAAAGAGGGGCAGTGAAGGGGGTGGGGGGCTGTCTAAATGACCTTTAAGAAAAATGTGATGAAAATTCAGTTTCTGAAGCTTCTGGGAGGAAACACCGAAAAGCAGCTCGCATAACCTGAAAACACACAGTGCTTAGCCTGTGTCTGTCATGTTTGTACATGGAAGCGCTGTTGAATTCCTGTTCAGACCAGCTCTCAAAAACAGGGCCTCTGTTAACGCCCACATGTGCTTCTCTGACTCTCCAAAAACTGAAAGGATGCACTGAAAATATGACCAGAAGTCTGCAGGTGCACTAACCTAGGTAACTGGTGTCCACTGAATCTGATCAAGCCTGCTTGACCTGTTTGGGCACTGCATTTGAGTGTCGTCTAAAAGTTCTGTTTCTGTTTTCAGCTTTAGCTTTTCCCTTTCACTTTCAGGATGGCGGGATATAACCAAGTCTGCACTTTACACTAGCCTAAGCTGCCCTCAATAGTTTGCATCACGTCATATGCTAAGTGAGTTCAAAATATGTCATTCAGGAATTATTTAAAATAATTACTCTTTATTTTCTTTTTCTTTTTACACTGCACAAGACTGCAACTGTACATTTCCCTAAAATTCTCAGGTTGAAAGTTCCAGAGATCCTCAAGTTAACCAGTTACAGGTCGCCTTGGCTTAAGGCTGTGTCAGGCCAATTAACATAGGCTAGAACACCAAGCCTACATCAAAATTTTGTTATGCTCTGCATAGTTATACTGTTATGCGGGGATTATCTTCAGTTGTGACAAGCTCCTAGCATAACATTATCAGTCTCCAAAATCCCCTGAAGTCGGAATGTGGCTGCCCATGTGGCGGGTAATCAAAAACGGTCATCCCCAGCTGACGCATTTGTACCATAGTGTTCAAATACTTCGGCTGTTTGGATGATCCCTGGAGTCTTTTAGCCAGGGTACGATGATGACAACATCATCAACAACCACAACAACAACAACAACCAGTTACAGGAAATTTTCAAAGAAATTTTTAAAATAAATCCACCATTTAACATGGAAAAAATTACAGGCAAAACACAACGCATTTCAACCTCTAAGGTCTTCTTCAGGCAAGATCAAAAACATTCAGGACAATGAAAAAGAAAAATGAGCAATCATATACTTCTAAATTAAGTAATCCCTTGTTCTTCATTTTCACTGTCCTGAATGTTGTTTATCTTGCCTGAAGAAGACCTAAGAGGTCGAAACGCGTCACATTTGTCATGTCATTTGTTTGTCCATGTTAATTGGCATATTACTTTAAATTCCTTTCAAATTTTGTTTCAATTTTTCCCTGCAGTCACCTCACTTAGAAATTAACAGTTACAGAAAGTCCTGACAATGGTAAAATGTCATGTTGCATACGAGAAAAGAAATTTTCATTGCTCTAGCAAGATCACATTAAACAGAACAACAATCATCACAGCAGCGACTGTCATTTAGGAGCTGGGAGTGGGAGGTAGGAAGGAGAGATAGGGGAGGGAAGGGGATCAAGTAAGCAAAAAATTTGGGTTGTAAAGGCAATTTCTACATACAACAATTTACCACACCCACAAAAACAGATAGAACTCGGAAAGTTGGACAAGTCAGTTCCTAATCACAACAAGAAAGGGTTGGTCTACTGAGGTTAAAAACAATTTCAAAGAGTCGGACAAATGACCCTCGCAGATTTTAGGTCATTGAGACCAGCGACTCCTTTCTCCTGGACAAAACTAATTTGTCCCTGAGGAGACAGATTGGACAGATACAACAAGAGATTGAGGAAAAACCTTCTCTTACTTGGTGGGTTCTCCAAAGCCATGTCATCCTCCTGCAAAGAATGTACATGTCACATATAAATCTCTCAGCAATGGTGGAGAAATAATTCAGATTACTATCCAGATCTACACACATGCATGCTCCACGCGGCATGCTTGCATACTTGCAAACACACACACACCACACACACACACACAACACACACCACACACACACACACACACACACACAAACACAACATTTCAGAGTCTAGAAGTGGGTTATCACAGAAGAAAGCTCACACATGCAAGAACTCTTTCCATCTCTTCATTTCTAGGAAGTTTTGAAAGTAGAAAATGGAGAGTTGTTTTCCCTGTGCTTAACACATTTAGTCTTATATGTAACTGACAATGTGATATAACTGTAAAGATCTATCAAAAAAGGACATGTTTTTGTGTAAAGATATTACTACATGCAAAATGAACACACATACACACACACACACACACACACACACACCACACAAAACACACACACGCACACGCACACACACACACACACGCACACACACAAACACACACTTGAGCATGCACGTGCACACACACATGTGCATGCATGCGCGCGCGCACACACACACACACACACACACACACACACACACACCACACACACACACACACAAACAGAACATATTCAATCCTCGAGAAACACTCAGCACTATCTATATGACAATAAATCCCTTTTTGTTACACCAGACCACAATCTGATTAATAAAAGATGCATTTGTTTCATTTGATTTTCTTTTACAGATAAGAAATATATTACATATTTTTTCCCCAAGAACACAGACTCCCATACTATATATAATACAAGATACAGAGAAATTTCAAGCGCATTCTAAAGCTTCCATGAACGGGCATAAAATTGAAGCAATTCAAAATCGAAGGACATTTTGTAAAAGGAGGTGGGAGAGCGGGAGAGGGAGGAGGGGAGGTAGGGCTAACCTAGACTGTACACTAACATTATAGCTGCCGGCCTTCTGGAGTCAATGTTCAGGTACCAGGAGAATGAAAGGGGTGGGATGGTGGGCTGAAGAGGGGACTATTCCACTTTCCACTTAACGCATTTCTAACCTCTTATGTTTCAACTGACAAATGAAGGATTTAAAACCAAAATGCATTTTCCACACCTGATTATCAACACCCACAAATTGTTTTTACTGATTTTGAGAATTTCAGGAATAATTCTTTGGAGAATTCCAGAAAAATATGGGAAGGTTGGCATCCATAAACATGGTGTTTTCACCATTTATATCAAACTATTCCAGCAAAACACCTTCCTCTTTTGTCTTTTCTCAGAGGAGACTTTTTTTTTCCATTTACATTTTGGGCGGATACCATGAAGAACATCAGCAGATTTTCCGCTGAAAGCAAAGGAATTCATGCATGTCGGTGATCATGAAATAACATAATCATGATTATTATTATAATCAACATTTCACTCACCGATACGTAGTAAGGACCAGCAAAATCGCGAATGACGCCAGAAGTCAAGGCAATACCCATGTGACCAATAAAGGGAAACAACCACCTGTGTACACACACACACACACACACACACAACACACACACACACGCTTTTTTTTAGAGGCTGGTGCTATCCTCACATAAAGACAAATTACAAAAAAACAGTCTTCTTTCAGTCTAGACACTTGGTCTTTGAATTTTGTAAATAGCATACAAATTTACTGAACTGTTTTCCAGTTGAAAGTAACCATCACACAACACACCAAACCATTTGCAACAGGGCAAGTGGTCAGGGCACAACCATTCACATGGAATTCTTTTCCATGGAAGCATTATAAGACAAAGCCATGATCTTGCAAGACAAAATCACACCGTTTCCTATATTTGACTGTTCACAATGGAATGAGTTACATTGCATCACTTGGCCACATTCAGTTTTTTGCTCTTTGTTAATTTGAATACACTATTTCCACTTTTTTTTTTAATCATTTCCAAATTGCACAGATTAATCTTGAACTTTGCCCAGCAAAATGTGAGATCCCCTGAAGAAAAGCATTTGAGTAAAAAAACAAAACAATTTTTTCGCATAAATTGAAAGAAACCATGTTTTCAAAAGCAGTTTACTTACAAAGATGTAGAATTTAGCAAAAATCGTAGTCACAATAGCTGTCAATCAAAAGCTCAAAACTGGTAGCCTGACCCTCCCATGACTGTTTAAGCCCCTTGCAGACAGGTGTCAAAATCCTCATTCTGGCACACCGTATCACCCTAACTACTAGTTTCAAATATACTGCTCGAGTGTGCACTGATGCTTTCAATACCATACACCTGAACTTACTGATGCCTTGTATTGGCCAGCCCCATGTTCCAGGGATCAAGCCATGATTTTAACATTTGGTTCCTCTAACCTGACAAACGTGAGTTTATTACTGGCGATAAAACAAAAGTGTGCCGTAGATGATGGCATGACAGACCAGCACTGAGATGTGATGGATACTGAAACTGACCCAGATAGATTCAACTCACTGGCATGTTTGCAAACAGTTAGTATGGTTTAGAGTTTACGGAAGACTGAGATTCATCCAAACAGATATTAACTGGACCAAAATCAAAATATTTTTCTTCCTCTTTTATTTCTTTTCTTCTTTTTTTTTTTTTTTTTTTTTTTGGGGGGGGGGGGGGGCTGTCTCATTTTCTAAACCTCTCCAGTGACATTACCCCATTGCTGCTCATTCTGGTTTCCTGTATACAGATGCACCTTGACTTGTCCCACCACAGCCCTAATGTCAGCAGTCCACAAGAAGCAGTCAATGTCAAATCATAATGAGGCAACCCACCAATGGAGACAATGCACATCTGTCAAGTCACTTTGATGATGTTAAGTGGTGCCTGTTCTGATTTAACACACACACACCACACACACACACACACACACACACACACACACACACACACACACACACACATACACAGTGTTCATCACCTAATAAACCCCCTAAACGTTCATTACTTATTCATGGAGCCAGTCTCAGTCAGTGTCCCTGCCCTGAGGGCACAACCATGTCCTTCCAATAGCAGTCCTCATGCACTTATCAATTCAGTCCTCATGCACTTATCAATTCCAGGGACCCTGGCATTAACTTACCAAGGGCACAGATGTGGAGAGGAAATTGAAACCAAGGTCACTATGAGTGCAATGAAGGGCCACAGAATTTGAGACCCTTTAATGCTGATCGATCTTTGCACTATATATATCTTTTCTGCCATGGAAGAACAACACTGAAACACTCTTTTTCACCCCTGGAGCTCAGTCAAGTCAGCGCGCACATGGTGGCACGAAGCATTGCTCAGTAAGAATAGATGCTGATGCATGTGCAAGTCTTTGCCATCCATTCATACTACATCTGTAGCCATTCAACATTTTCTCCTAAAATATCCAGAATCAAACATACTGCCTATAAGGTATAATAATGATAATTCACATTTTCCGGACAATCCAGTTGGTCATCTTTTCTACACAAGGATCTAAATCAATTGTCTAATTCAAATTTTTCTCTGTGTGTACACGTGTGTGTGTGTGTGTGGTGTGTGTGTGTGTGTGTGTGTGTGTGTGTGTGTGTGTGTGTGTGTACACGTTGTGTGTGTGTGTGTGTGTGTGTGTGTGTGTGTGTGTGTGTGTGTTGTTTATATTACAAACTTTTCATTTGTAAATCAATAATGATACATTTTAACGTTTTTATTTTGTTGCTATTTTTCTTTAACACAGTTAACCTACTCGTTTTTTGTGTGAACCAGTATTTTAGGAAGAAGAAGAGTTGTGCGATCCGTGAAAGCATGTCAGTTATAAGCTAAACGATTCATTCATGATCAAATTCACCCTTAAAGGAAACACGATGAGGAGAAATCACGATTGAAGTCCCATATAATGTACTGCACACATATATGGCTAAAAACAAATAAACAAACACTAAATGACAACCATTAGGCCTACTAGATATTACAACCATTACTAAGGAAGAGATCAACTATCGTTTTCTTACGTCAAACATGGAATGGAGTCCAAACAATGCAATGAGGAAATCGACTTTTACTCGGGTCAATTCGACCTCCCTCGAACAATGGAAGTGGGCTTCCCATAGCTGTTGACGTCTGTTCTTCGCTCACTGTCGTCTTTTGATCAGCCATCAACAAAGCGAGTCGTCTCTATCTTATTAATTCCTTCGCTGGTTGTCGGCCATTTGTGACACAAAAAGAATATGTGCGTTACTTCCCTTATCAACTCTTTCCTTCAACGACCCCCACCCCCACACCCCACCCTACCCTTCACGACGAAAAAATACCGTGTTCATGCCATACCCCAAAGATCCGTGACGAAAACCTCAATTACCAATGCTATCATTCCCGTCCCCCCCCCCCCCCCCCACACCCACCCTCTCTCTCTCTCTCTCTCTCTCTCTACAAGAAGCAAGACACACATTTAAGATTGATATAGATGCCATCACCACTCAGTTACTGCACTTAAAAGCCCAAAACACACAAAAACCTCTTCCCCGCTCCTCAAATCACAAACTTCCTTCCAAGACTGCATCCTCCAAACCACCCTCCCCCAAATCATCCACCCCTAAATCATCATCTCCCATATTGCCCACCCCGCGGAGTGCCGCTGCCACAGAGAGCAATGCTGATGGTGGACACAGCGCAGGCAAAGCAGACTCCACAGCAGTGTCTGAGTCCCTCAGTCAGCAGACCTCCACCCCCAACCCTCTCCACCATGTCAGTGTCACTAAGGACACCACCCCCAACCCTCTCCACCATGTCAGTGTCGCTAAGGACACCACCCCCAACCCTCTCCACCATGTCAGTGTCACTAAGGACACCACCCCCAACCCTCTCCACCATGTCAGTGTCACTAAGGACACCACCCCCAACCCTCTCCACCATGTCAGTGTCACTAAGGACACCACTACCGTTCTACTGGGGGATGATGTAGTGAAAGGGTGGATCCCTCCCGCTCCTCACCTCCCAACAGCAAACCCCAAAAGTGTGTGTCAGTGACCTGACGTGACCCAGCTGACTGAGTGGCTCAGTGGCCAGACTCCCTCAACTACCGTGAGACTAGCTGCAGTTCATGTTGGGATCCACGACTGTGCACAAGTCCAGGCCTCAGCAGACAGTGCCATCAGCAGTGACAAGTGGAAAGACCTTCTTTCCCAGTGCCGGAGGGTCTTTCCCAAGCGTCACTGCTAGCTTCTGCCCTCATGCCAGCCAGAGGGACGACACCCCTTCAATCCAGTCATCCGTCACAGCAACAGGAACCTGCAGCAGGTGTGTGACGGTATGGGTGTGCACTTCAGGGACCACACTGCTGTCTTCACCACCAGCAGTGGAGCACCCAGAATGGCATTGTACCAAAATGCCATTCTGCCAACGAGGAAAGGGACAGCACGCCTCGCTGAAAATCTGTTTGCTACGAAACAGGCAGACAGCATCGGCACAAAGAGGGGCAGTGACCACAGGCCTCGCCCCACTGGACGTCTTCCTCTTCCCCTGTGTTGCATCGCCGCTCCGTTCCTCCTCCCGTCCATTCACCTACTCCACGCATGTTATCAACAAACAATCACACATCACAGTCCTCTCAACCCGACAACCCTCCTACTCTTCCCCATTCTCCGGCCGACCCACACTACTCGGAAGTCTTTCCTCCCCTCCCTACCACCACTCTAAACCCCACCCACCCACTCCGACGACCGGACAGTGGGCCCACTACCACGCGGGGAACTAATTCGTATGGTAGGCCAAGTAGAGAGACCTACACCTCGCCTCCACAGCCACCAGTCTGGAGTGGCACTGTCTTCATCTGTCCGTGGGCATGGGTGGTTGGGTCTGTGGGTGTGCTCGGCAGTGGAGGGTGGTGTTTCTCGCCGGTGGGCTCTGCAGTCATGAAATACGGGCTGGTACACCCATGGGGGATGCTATTTTAAGGCTGTTATGAGTTGCATCCTGCAGTCTGATTTACCTCTGTTCAGGAGCAGTTATGTCCCTTGATATCTTAATGGAGTGTCCTGCGCGTGCCTGTACCATCGTCAACACAGCGCAGGCCTCCAAGGGTGGTACAGGATGCTCTAAAGGCAGGTGAAGACAGTGCTTCTCTGGGTCCTCCCAGCACCTTCGGGTGTTTCTTTTTCTTCTTTGCCTTAACTAGGCTGACCCTGGAGAAAGGTCCAGTGACGGTGAGGAAAGACCCACTGACCACAGGGAAAGTCTGTTGACAGTGGGAAAGACTACAACTTTGGATTCTCTCTTGAGGGCACATAAGACCGTATGGCGAAAGCTTGGCTGTGTCTGGAGTGGCACTGTCTTCATCTGTCCGTGGGCATGGGTGGTTGGGTCTGTGGGGTGTGCTCGGCAGCTGGAGGGTGGTGTTTCTCGCCGGTGGGCTCTGCAGTCATGAAATACGGGCTGGTACACCCATGGGGGATGCTATTTTAAGGCTGTTATGAGTTGCATCCTGCAGTCTGATTTACCTCTGTTCAGGAGCAGTTATGTCCCTTGATATCTTAATGGAGTGTCCTGCGCGTGCCTGTACCCATCGTCAACACAGCGCAGGCCTCCAGGGTGGTACAGGACTGCTCTAAAAGGCAGGTGAAGACAGTGCTTCTCTGGGTCCTCCCCAGCACCTTCGGGTGTTTCTTTTTCTTCTTTGCCTTAACTAGGCTGACCCTGGAGAAAGGTCCAGTGACGGTGAGGAAAGACCCACTGACCACAGGAAAGTCCTGTTGACAGTGGGAAAGACTACAACTTTGGATTCTCTCTTGAGGGCACATAAGACCGTATGGCGAAAGCTTGGCTGTGTCTGGAGTGGCACTGTCTTCATCTGTCCGTGGGCATGGTTGGTTGGGTCTGTGGGGTGTGCTCGGCAGCTGGAGGGTGGTGTTTCTCGCCGGTGGGCTCTGCAGTCATGAAATACGGGGCTGGTACACCCATGGGGGATGCTATTTTAAGGCTGTTATGAGTTGCATCCTGCAGTCTGATTTACCTCTGTTCAGGAGCAGTTATGTCCCTTGATATCTTAATGGAGTGTCCTGCGCGTGCCTGTACCCATCGTCAACACAGCGCAGGCCTCCAAGGGTGGTAACAGGACTGCTCTAAAGGCAGGTGAAGACAGTGCTTCTCTGGGTCCTCCCCAGCACCTTCGGGTGTTTCTTTTTCTTCTATGGTAGGCCAAGTAGAGAGACCTACACCTCGCCTCCACAGCCACCACCATGGTGCCACCGCCTGTGTATCCTCCTATGTTATTTCCCTTCTTTTCCTCGTAGCTTCCCACCTGCTTTTTGGCAGTGGCCACACTTCATGCCACTGCCACCAAACTATGGCCAGTTCTAGACTTGATTAGTGGTTTTGTGTGTGTGTGTGTGTGTTGTGTGTGTGTGTGTGTGTGTGTGTGTGTGTGTGTGTGTGTGTGTGTGTGTGCGTGTGTGCTTTATGTATATATACACTCGTGTGGAAAGTGCAGAGTTTGAACTATATGCATCTGGCGAACTGTGTAATTCCGAATCTGCCGACTATCTGATAAACTGAGAAGAAAAAGTGGTTGCGAACTAATTTATTAGCATTTCTGAAGAAAGAGAGACTTTATATCATAGTTTTATTTGTACCTGAATGGTGTGTGAGCACGCTCAGAAACCTGTGGTGTGGATAAAGCTTTGGTGACACTTCTTCGGTGACACTTGCCACAAGCGTGTTACGTAACTTCGTGAATTTAACTCTTGTCCCTTTTCATATTCATATCCCTTTTCATTGAGCATGTTGGATTTGGTGTGTAGTGTGTTGTATCACACTTATTTGTAGTTTTCACTTGTGTGTTTCTCATATTCCTTATCCTTTTGAATTGAAGATAGTTGTTTTTTTTTGTATACCATAGGGGCCCACCTAAAAGTTTGTATTAAAGTGAAAACCCTTGCTATATTTTTTTATTTGGCAAAATTTTTGTTTTAGTTGCAAAAAATGGGCAATCATCTTCAAAAGGGCCAAAAGGGGAAGGGGAAATACGTATTGGACTTTAAATATAAACCAAATAAAAAACCAAGTTCCAGGGGGTACCCATTATTGTACAATCAAGAAAAAACCCTTTCATATATTTGGCTTCCCCTAAATTTCAAAAACTTTCAAATATTGCCCCTGTCCACGGGCTTAATCTCGGGCTACAAAAATTGTACGCAGAGATCCCCCCGAATCCAAATTACGGGCATTTTCCCTTTAGTTCATGAAAAAAAATTTGAAAAAAACGTTTGATGATTTTAAAGGGTTTTTGGGGTTTGGGAAACCCGTTTGGTTGTAATCAAGTTAAAAGAAAAACCCAAAACCGCCCAAATAGGATTTGAAATATCGAAACCAGGGGAAAATGCGGGGTTGGGAGGGACAAGTTTTAGGGTTTTAAAAAGGATGCAGCATCGTTTGATGCCACAGAATTAATACTTTAGGGTTGCAACATTGATTATTGAATTTCCCCAAACATCAGGGGTCAGATGGACTCCCTCATATAACTTAAACCCCAAAATTATAGACAGGCCAACCGGGAAAGTAACACTCACTACCCAAAACTTTAATTTTACCCATCTTCTTCTGAACCACAAAACGCCCTTGGGAAAATGTGTCCCCTTTGAAGGGAATGCAGCACCATTTTTCCATATGCATTACGGGGAAAAGAAGGGGAATAAAAATTCCCAAAAACCCTGGGCCAAAAAACTTTCCACTTACAGTCTTTTGGGCCCCTTTCCCAAAAAATTTACCTTTCCCCTGACCCAAAAATTCCCCTTTTTAAATGTTTATAATTCCATTTAAACCAGGGGGAAAGCGTTTGGGAGTACGGTACCACTTTTAATCGGTTATGACAAGCATGGCCATTAAAACGCGTCGAGTTAACCTTTGGTGCACAACCAAAGGGGAGGGACGGGTTTAAAATTTCCCAGCTGCTTGTTTTCAAAACGCGACGATCTGCTTGAAGAAAAGGGGAAAGGGCGGAGGGGGGTTTTAAAAGGCAAGAAAATATAGAAAAATTCACCCCAAAGGGACAGCAAAAATAAAATTTTTTCGGGGAATTTGTAGCCAACAAAAAAAAATTTCGGGGGCCCCATATGGAAAGGAATAAAAAAACTTAAAAATAAAACTTCCCCAGCCCAAGGGGACAAGTCCCATTACCAGCATAACCCCAAAATTAACTAAACCCACATTTCAACATTTTCAGAACACTTTTCAAAGAAAAAAATACGGGACTAAATGAATTAAAAAAATTTTAAAAACTTTTTGAAATTTGCAATGAACATTCCCAGCAACACCATTTCCCGGGCCTATGACGTTAGTAAAAGTTTTCCGGGCTTTATCCCAAATTAAAGCAGACAGGAAGCCGCGGCCCTTGATGGAGGAGGGAAAAAATATTTGAAACTATCACCCCTTTTTATATTGAAATCTTACCTACATTTACTTTTAAAGCATTGATAAATGTCTTTTTCCCCTGCTCATTAAAATTTTGAAAAAATTTATCCCCATTTTAAAAATCTGGGGGACAAATCTAAACCCTTTTCCGAACTACAGACCTTATCTTTTTTCCGGGTTCTGTCCAACCCCTTTGGAAAAAAACACAAAAATTTAACCCTCTTTGCCCCCCAAATTTTGACTCCCCCCAACCTACTAAAATAAAAATAAACCCCGGGATTCAGGAAAAATCTTCTTGTCTTACAGCGTTAAAAACCCTTAGTAGATCAATGGCTAGCCAGTGTTAATGGGGGAAAAAAATTTTGGGTGCGCACTTTTTTGTTAAATTTTGAAAAGGGGCTTTTGATGCTTTGGCCCCAAAAAAACTGTTAGGGCGGGAAGCTTTTTTTCATTGGTATAACAGGAAAAAACCTTCCAACTGATAAATAAATTCCCGGGAAGCCCGTCAACAAATCGTTTTTTGTCAAAAACCCCTTTTTTCCCGAAAATTTTACCTACCCCAACGGGGCTTTACCCCGGGGTTCTGGGGTTAGGCCCTTTTGCTGTTCTCAGTTTATAAAAATGATCCCCCCTCTTTTTATTGGGGGAAATTCATGTGAACTCTTTTGTGATGATCCCCACTGTCCATAAAAGTACCCCCAAGTTGGAAGCTTTTTTCCACTTCTTTACAGAAGATGCAAATATCTTAATTTAATTGGGGGCAATGTAAATCACATGTCACTAAATTTCCTAAAAAAAACAAAACAAAATGCTGATAACAAGGGGGCAGAGAAGACAAAACATAACCACCCCGCCCCATTGTTTTTATCAATAATCGGGAAATTGAAGGGGGGATGGGATACCCCATCGATTTTCTAGGTGTAAAGGGTTGAAAATAATCTTTCTTGGTCTCATCCCCTTGCATTTTTATGTAAATCAATATCCAGAAAACATTTTCAGCTGTGCAAGATTAACCCTTTTTAAACCTTATCCCCAAAAAACATTGTTCCTAAAACGCACTGTTTCTCTTCAATCAATTTTTAACCCACTTTTTTTGATTCTGCTGGGTGGGGGGCCATAAAACCTTTAAGATTCTACAAAAGACCCACTTAAAGCAGCCCTATTAAAATAAATTATTTTTAATTTAAAAAGGGGGTTTAATACTAAACCCCGGGGGCCTTCCGTAACAAAAATTTGTTTCTGTCAACAAATGTCAGCTAATGCAAAAAATTCCCATGGGGTTTAGCCCCACAAACCCCTTCAGCCCAAAATTTTGCAAAAAACCCCAAGGGAAAATTCAACCAAATTCCAGGCCCCCCACACCTAGAATAGATTTTTTAAATTCAAGCTTATCTACTCAGGTACCGGGGGGGAATTTTTAAAAAAAACCTTTCCAAAATTTTTTAAAAAAAAAAAAACCCCCCGGTTTTTTTAAAAAAAAAAATATTAAACCCGGGGCCCCCCCCTTTTTTTAAAATTTTTTTCCCCCCCCCTTTTTTTTTTGTTTTTTAAAAAAAAATTTTTAAAAGAAAATTTTTTTAAATTTTTTTAAAATTAAAAAAAAAATTTTTTATGAAAAATTTTTTTTTTCCTTTTTTGGGGTTTTTCAAAATTTTTTTAAACTTTTAATTTTTTTTAAAAAAAAGGGGGAAAAGGGGCCGGTTTTTTTTTTTTTTCCCCTTTTTTTCAAATTTAAAAATTTTTTTTTTATTTTTGGGGGGTTTAAAACCCCCCCCCCCCCTCCCCCCCCCCCCCAAATTTTTCCCCCCCTTTTTTTCAGGGGGAAATTTTTTTTTTTAAATTTTGGGGGGAAAAAAAGGGGGGGGAAAAAAAATGGGGGAAAAAAAAAAAAAAAAAAAAAACCCCCCCCCCCTCCCCCACACACACACCAACACCACCCCAAAAAAAAAAAAAAAAAAAAACCCCCATTTTAAAAATTTTTTTTTTTTTTTTTAAAATATTTTTTTTTAAAAAAAAAATTTTTTTTTTTTTTTTTTTTTAAAAAAAAGGAAAAAAAATTTTTTTTTAAAAAAAGGGGAAAAAAATTTTTTTTTCCCTTCCCCCCTTTTTTTTTTCCCCCCCCCCCCCCTTCCCCTTTTTTTTTTTTTCCCTCCCCCTCCCCCCCCCCCTTTTTTTCCCCCTTTTTCCCCCCTTTTCCCCCCTTTTTTTTTTTTTTTTTTCTTTTTTTTTTTCCCCCCCCCCCCCTTTTTTTTCCCCCCCTTTTTTTTTTTTTTTTTTTGGTTTTTTCCCCCCCTTTTCCCCCCTTTTTCCCCCCCCCCTTTTTTTTTCCCCCCCCCCGTTTCCCTTTTTCCCCCTTTTGTTTCCCCCCCCCCCATCCTTTTTTTTCCCCCCCCCCCCCCCCCTCCTTTTTTTTCCCCCCCCCCCCTCCCCCCCCCCCCCCCCCTTTTTCCCCCCCCCTGGTTTTTTTTTCCCCCCCCCCATTTTTAATTAAAACCCTTTCCCTCCTTTCCTCCCTCCCCCCCCCCCCCCCCTTTTTTTTCCCCCCCCCCCCCCCCCCCCCCCCCCCTTTTAAAAACCCCCCCCAAAACCCCCCCCCCCCCCCGGGGGGCCCTTTTTAAAAAAAACCCCCCCCCCCGGGGGGGGGGGAAAAAAAAAAAGGGGGGGGGGTTTTTAAAAACCCCCTTTTAAAAGGGGGGGGGAAAGGGGGGGGGGGGGGGGGGAAAAAAAAAAAAAAAAAAACCCCCCCGGGGGTTTCCCCAAAAAAATTTTGGTCCCCTTTTTTTCCCCCCCCCAAAAAAAAAAAACCCCCCCAAAAATTTTTTTTTCCCCCTCACCCCCCTTTTTTTCCCCCTTAAACCCCCTTTCCCCCCCCCCTTTTTTTTTCGGCCCCCCCCTTTTCCCTTTTCCCCCTTTTTTTTTTTTTTCCTTTTTTCCCCCCCCAAAAATTTTGGGAAAAAAAACCCCCCCCCCAAAAAGGGCCCCCCCAAAAAAAAATTTTTAAAACTTTTTACCAAACCCCCCCCTTTTTTTTGGCCCCCTTCTTTAAAGGGCCCCTTTTTTTTAAAAAAAATTTTGATTTCCCCCCCAAAAAACCCCCCCCCCCCCCCCCCTTTTTTCCCCCCCCACCCCAAAAAAAGGGCCCCCCCCTTTTGGGGGGCCAAACCCCCCCCCTTTTTTTTTTTCCCCCCCTTTTCCTTTTTTTTTTCCCCCCCCCCCCCTTTTTTTCCCCCTTTTTTTCCCCCCCCCCCTTTTTTCCCCAAAACCCCCCCCCGGGGGAAGGCCCCCCCCCAAAATTTTTTTAAAAAAAAGGGGGGGGGAAAAAAAAATTTTTTTTTTTCCCCCCTTACAAAAAACCCGGAAAAAAAAAAACCCCCCTTTTTTTCCCCCCCCCTTGGGTTTTCCCCCAAACCCCCCTTTTTTTTTTTAAAACCCCCCCCCTTTTTTTTCCCCCCCCTTTTCCCCCCAACCCCCAAATCCTTTTTTTTCCCCCCCCCCCCCCCCCCCCCCCAAAAAAAACCCCCCCCCAAAAATTTACGTAAAAAAAGAATGGGGTTGATCAATAAGAATTTTTCCCTTTAAAAAAAAAAAAATTCTTTGAAAAAATTTTTGGTCATTGGTCACACAATCCATTATTTTTTCTCTCTAGATCTTTAGCATTGGGCGAAAACCATATTTTAACTGCGATCGCATGTGTCGCTATGTTCGATTTTTCGTCATAGGTTCATAATTTCTAACATTAATTGGATTCTATCTTTCTCCTCGAAGAACGAGGTGGAGTGAATACAACAACAGGCCGGAAGAGTGGATGGGGGTGGGGTCTAGAGAAATTTCTTATTTTACATTCTTGTTTTACTGTAAACGCTGTTCTTTCTTTTTTCTGTTCTTTTCTTCTTTTCAACGGTCAATAAATTAAAGCAGGTTTAGGCTAACTTCCGATTTAGGCCTTATAGATCATATTGTGTATTTCTGCTTGCTTGCTTCGGCAGCTTTCTCAAATAAGTTTTCCCCAAGGTGCACTAAATTATAAAAGATGCTAATCAATATTTGCAATAGAAAAGCATATATTTTTGTTCTTCTTCCTCTTCTTCTTCTTCGTCTTCTTCTTCTTTTTCTTCTTTTTCTTCTTCTTCTTCTTCTTCTTCTTTTCCTCTTCTTCTTCTTCTTCTTCTTCTTTCTTCTTCTTCTTCTCAGTGGACAGTCAATGATCCACCACATTGAAGAATTGTTCAGGTTCCGTAAGTTTTGTTGGATGTGTATTAAGTTTCAAAATGGAGTGACTGAGGGCGGAGAACGAAGCAAAATTTAGAAAGAGAGGGGGTTAGTTACCGCCAAGGACATTGACAAACAAAGCACAGGACAAGACACAATGCATTTCGACCTCTTGGGTCTTCTTCAGGCTTTATTAGGCTTTGGTCTCTGCAAATGTTTTCCCTGTCGATTCCACAATGTTTTTAAGCCCATCGTCAGTTCTCTTTCGTCTGTATATCCACTTCAGCAAATTCCTGGAGGACTCTTTCTGCAAAGTCCTTGGATCTTGTGGCATAGCCATAGCAACGAAGTTTTATGTTCTTAACTTACATCATTAGATCTTCATATGGTTCGATTTGCCGCTTGATACCAAGACGCGCTTGTTCAAGTCAAGTCATGTTGTTTGGGTAGCTAGCCGACCTCGGAGGGCCACATCAGGGCTGTCACCTCATCAAAGGCAATTCCTTACACAGTTGTTGAAAAATAAATTATCTTTTAACACGCTAAAATAGCTTTAAAATCTTCTCTCTATGAAACCTTTGATTAGATGAAAAATACATATAACTCTCAGAAACTTGACGTATCTGTTCATTGGTAATATAATTGGTATAGCTGATGCTTAGTTCTTGGTGGATTCTTCCTTCAGATCCACTGCAGGGCCCAAGTCTCGCCTGCATATTATTAAGAGAGAATATACCAGTGCAAACAGAAGCCTACAGCAGGTCTTGTGTTTCAGGGAAACGTTAGGCTTGAGCGGGGCAGTGCTGGGGGTTGTCTTTGCTGCCCTTGTGCGGATTTTTGGTTCGGATTCCTCATTCCTATGATGGATTCCATGTCAAAAAAAAACCCAAAAAAAATGTTGAACAGCTTTTAAAAGTTTCCAGGAGTATACGCATTTAAGCGACCTAAATGTAGCAACACAGTCTGAGTGATGAGATTGGAAAGCCTGCCAAGATGTTAATCATTTTTATTAATGTTGTAGTGCTCTCTCTCTCTCTCTCTCTCTCTCTCTCTCTCTCTCTCTCTCTCTCTCTCTCTCTCTCTCTCTCTTCTGTAATTTCTTTTTGCTTATTGGACTTACTGTTTCCACTGGTCACTTCGTAGCAACAACAACAACATAGTAGGCATTCTTCAGTCTCGGAAGACTATGGAGTTGCGCTTAGGTATCTATTCTGGTACAGCAACGGGTGTGGCTGGCCAGTCCGACGCGGGAAGGACAGTCCCTGTGGCAGAGGGCACAGATGAAGTCTGACGCTGGTTTGTCTGCCTGGGCTGCAGCCTTTCTTCTCATTCTCTTTTCCCGTGCTGCTGAGCGAGTGTCTCTTCGAACTTGGAGAGACCTTTCTGCACAGTCTGTCTCCAGGCTGACGGTGACCGTTCGAGGGCTGTTGCTTCCAGTTGTTCTGGTCGATTTTTTAAGGCCTTTAGGTCCCTCTTGCACACGTCTTTGAATCGCAGCTGTGGTCTGCCTGTGGGACGTTTTCCCTGCACAAGTTCTCCATAGAGGAGGTATTTATGGATCCGTCGTCTCCATGCGCACAATATGGCCCGAGCCAGCGCATACTTTCTCTGTTCAGCAGCGTGTACATGCTGGTGCATCCGGTCTTTCCAGGACCAGTGTTGTTTGGGACCTTGTCCTGCCAGGTGATTTCAGAATGCGTCGTAGGCTACGCATATGAAAAGCATTGAGCTTTAGCTCTTGTGGCACGCAAAGTCCAAGACTTGCTGCCATACAGGAGGGTGATCACGACGCAGGCTCTGTAAAATTTGGATCTTTGTGGCTCGGTCTCTTGCTGTTGTTCCATGCTTTCTTTGTCAGTCTGGTCATGGTGGTGGCTGCCTTGCCGATGCGCCTGTTGGGGCTCTGCTTTCAAGTGAGAGGGTGTCTGAGATAATGAGCCAGATAAACAAAGTCAGGACGACTTCCAGTTCATGGTCATTGATGCTGATGATGGGGAGAGTCAACATCCTCCCCCATGACCTGTGTTTTCTTAAAGCTAATGGTAAGCCCGAAGTCTTGGCAGGCTCGCTGAAGCGAGTCATGAGCTGCTGTAGGTCCTCGGCTGAGTGGGGGTTACTGCTGCTTTCGTCTGCAAAGAGGAAGTCACGCAGGCACCTCAGCCTGACTTTAGTCTTGGCCCTTGTCTGGAGAGGTTAAAGAGTTTCCCGCTGTCCTGGTTCGGAGGTAGATACCTTCAGCTGCAGGACCAAATGCGTGTTCAGCATCACAACAAAGAAGATTCCAACAGGGTGGGACCCAGGACGCACCCTGTTTCACTCCGCTCCGTATGGGAAGGCAGCTGTGTTGAGCCGTCAAAGACAACGGTGCCTTTCATGTCTTCGTGGAAGGATTGATGATGCGTGAAGTTTGGGTGGACATCCAATCTTGGGGAGGATCTTGAAAAGGCCATCCCTGCTGACCAGATCGAAAGCCTTTGTGAGATCTATAAAGCCAAATGAAGAGTGGCTCCCTTTGCTCCCTACAATTTCTCCTAAGTTGTTTAAGGGAGAAGATCATATCATAGTGGATCTGTTGACAACAACAACAACAACAACAATGAATACTTACATAGCGCCTATCTCGGCAAGAGACCAACCCGTTTACACAACCGGCTGCCTACGGGTAGTGCCGACTGAAGAACTGCCAGCTGGCGCTCATTCCGTCGTTCCCGTGTCATCCAGTCAATATGGTTCACTCATTTCCTTACTTCCTTCATTCTTTCCATTTCTCACGCAGGGTGCATGCTATTTTGTAAAGAGTTTATCCATACCAACGGCCAACTGGCCTTTCTTCCGAATTGGTGATGGGGTTTTACGTGTGTGCAAGATGTTATGCGTGCATTCACCACGGAACCTCGGTTTATAGTCTCATTCGAAGTACTGTATGGGAAATGGAGTCAGAAAACCCAAAGTTAACTCCGAGGGAAAATTTCCCCCTGTACCGAAACGCCCCGGCGGGGGATTTGAACTCGCAAACCCAGGATCACCAGATTACGAGTCCGGCGCTCTCCCAATGAGCTGTTCCGGCAGTGATCTGACGTGGCAAAAGACTGAAGCCATTTTGCATGCAGATCGAAGGACAAAGTCGGAGATTCTGTGCATAAATTCAAATGTTCTATTTGCCTTTGGGGAGAACGAAGTTCATGTGGGCTGTCTTGAAGATGTTTTTTTTCTTCTGAAAAACTGACATCGCCTATGGCCGGTACGGAATTGAGCAGACTTTCTGATGTCTCGCATTATTCAGGGAGTATAACGGTGATGGCGTTTTCGGGAAAGCGGTATTGTAAGTATCGCTTTTGCAATCGCCTTAATCCCATCTGAAACTAGTGAGACAGTCCCATTATCATTAATATATAGATGATTTATCAGCACAGCCACTTAGCGTCCAGAGAGGGAGACATCACATCATATTCAACTACAGGCTTGTCTCATTTTCGCGCATATAATGATTATCTTAACACACATTGTCAAGTAGCTTTTATGCATTTTTCGTGCACTTAATAGTTTTCCATTGCATTTTTTCAAAGTTAAAAAAACTGATTTCAATAAATTAGAAGAATGTCCGAGAACCGGGCGCAACTAGACCAGTATCCATTTCAAATACGTCTCAACTTGTGTGTGTTGTTTTTTCCCGCCGGGATGTAAACTTTTTCAGGACCTGATCTCTTCAGGATTTTGGTGGTCCCCAACCCCCCACCTCCCCCACTCCCGATCTCCATTCCCATCCACCCCCGCCCCACCCCACCCCCGCTTCCCTTTCCCTACGCGATTTTGACAGCCCTGAAAAGACTCTGTGTAGTCGACTGAGCTAGTATAAAGAAAACAAACAGATCAGCAGTCACACTCGGCACATAGGACCGTAGTTCTGAACGAAAAATACTCGGTAAAGTTTTACCTGGAATTAGGGATATTTTGAAACGCAGCTTACTTTGAAGCTGGAGAATTTTCCCAAAAGGAATTGACAAGATAGAGCATGGCAAGCTGACAGGATCCTCGCTGATTCTCCCGAGGTATTTGACAGCTAACGTTTCTTACCAAAATATCTTCATTAAGTAGATTAGAAAAGCATCAAAAGACAAACGAGACAGATCTCAAACCACTTCATCGTTTACATTCAACAAGTCACGGTCGAAGAAGACAGTTTGTGTGTTGTATAACCTCAGATCTTAGACCTGGTCTTAGACCCGTTAGATGATTACGAATTTCTTTCACTTCTAATTCTCTCCGGTCCAATCATACATTTATTCGCTGACTCGTAGTACAATGAGCTTAGTAAGGAGCCTAGTGCTATTCATAGATTAAGCGCTATAAATACCCTTTTATTATTATTATTACCATTACTCTTATGACGGAAAGGATTCAGAAGTCAATCGATGACTGGATGTACCCTGATATCTACCTGAGCCTTGTGTGTGTGTGTGTGTGAGTGTGTGTGTGTGTGTGTGTGTGTGTGTGTGTGTGTGTGTGTGTGTGTGTGTGTGTGTGTGTGTGTTTTTGTGTCCTTTTATGTGTTAATAAATGTAATATCTTCTCCATGCGTACCTATTACCCCATTCTTTCCCCCTCCCGTATTTCATTTGTTCCCTACTAAACCACCATCACCTGTCCGTATTCTCCTTTCCCCCCCCCCCCCCCCCCCCCCCCTCCTTTTTGTCTTTCTTTCGGTTGTTCATTTGCCAACATTGTTTCCCGTTTTCTTTCTTCTTTCTTTTTTTTTTTTTTTTTTTCAACGTTATCATTCGCTTTCTTTCCCACGCGATCTTCATTTTCAGTTTCATATGGTTCGTGCCTCTTTCTTCCATTCTTTATTGCTTCCTTCCTTTCTTTTTGTTTTCTCCCTCCCTTCTTTCTGTCTTCCTTTCTTTTACCTTCATTCCGGCCCATGCTCCCTTTTATCTTTCCTTGTAAGTTCATTGGTTTGTGTTTTCCGTTTTAAAGCGTTTTCATTCCTTTCACAAACAACACGGGCTAACACACACCACATTTTCCGTGTGTGTGTGTGTGTGTGTGTGTGTGTGTGTGTGTTTCACAATTCGGATGGCCATTCCTTTTTACACAAAAACAATTTTTAAACAAAAATGAAAAATGGCAGTGGCTTCATTTTAATAGCTTTGCGTTCACGTAGAGTGGATTTTTAATTACATATTTCTAGTTTTGTCTTTTTAAATGGAGAACGCAGCGTTTTCCTCGATCGCTGGACTGCATCTAACTGGCAGTTTCCACGTAATAACCCCCAGTTCAGAAAGTTCTACGTTTATTAACCGCGAGATCTCGCCAAACATCTCGCTGCGAAAGGACAACAGACTCATGACACATCTAGCACATTTAATAGGGGGGAAAGCCGATTTGTTCCCTTTTTTCCCAACAAAGGGGTTTTGTAAATCCCCCAAGAGTTAATAAAATTTAAAACACTTTCGTATGGCAAAAGTGCCCGCCCCGTTACAAAGATGGGGGGACTAAGCCTGGTTCACGTCCAACTTTTGGTGTCAGATTCGCACCAGTTCATCCATTCCCGGGCATAAGTTCATTGTTCAGAATTTATCTACTCGGAAATCCCCAAAGTTTTGCTGGTATCGGCATGCCCTCAGTATTTTGCAACTGGGCCCTAGCGAACTCACAACCCCGGTGGTGGTGGGGGTTAACCCCCCCATTTGCCAAAAACGCGCGAAAATTTTCTGACCATACCCCGGGCACTGAGGTCTGTAAAACGCGTTTAAAGGGTTTTTGGAAAAAATCGAGGGGCCGGGAATCGTAAATTTAAAAATTTAAGCTTGTTTGGGGGCCCCCGTTTTCAAGCCCCACGACAGGCATTAAAATTTTGGCCCCCTTTGGCGGGACGCAAATCATGACGACAAGTCAAAAATTGTCGGTTGGGTTGGGGGACCCGTTTAAGTCAGGGGTTAAATGGCGACTTTGGCCCGGGTATCTGGGGACAACCCACAGGTCACTCGAAGTTTCGTTTCTACAAAAAAATCCAAAAACTTACGTCGATCGTTTTTGTGTTCCAATCGAAATGAAATAAATGGTTAGCGGATGGTAGTCCGACATTTTTGAAACGGGGAAGAGCATCAAAACAAAATAATAAAAACCCAAAAATTAAAAAGGGTTTTCTTTTATTGTCTCCCAATTTAGCCCTTTTTTTAGTTTTTTTAAATTTCCCCTTTTTTTGGGTCAACATTCCAAAACGGGTTTGAAGTTCAGAAGGAAATCGTTTGTAACTGTGTTTGCATAAGGCCCAAGCCATATCCATATTGTTTCATGTTAAATTAAAAAGTCTTTTCGTTGATTGGGGGCACAAAGTTGTTTGGGCTTTCCCCACTGACGAATTAAAAAAAAGGAAAAAACGCCGTTGTTTTCCCCTTTTGCGCGCTTGCTTTTTGGGGTTTCGCTTTGGGTTTAGGGGCCTTTTTAGAATTATCTGATGGGTATTTTTTTTTATGGTTGTTGTTGGGGTTTCCGGCTTTGTACGAGTTTGGGCGCAGAAGAGGGCGTGGGTTTAGTGCGGCCCCTCTCATCGTCGGGGGTAAATTTTCGTGTTACACTTTATTTTTGAAATTTTTTGGGGTTTGCAGTTCTGCTGTAAAGAGGATTTTTTCCCCCAGGTTTGGGATCCAAGCTCTGGGGGGTCAATGTTTTTTTTTAAACAAAGCGAACTGGTCCCGGGCACACGCGAAAATTAAAAATTAAAAATTTTCCATTTTTTTCCCCTTTTCCCCTTTTGGTTTTTGGGGGAAATGTTGGGGTTTTTTGGGAAAAATGGAAAAAAAACCGGGGGCGGGGTGTTGTTGGGTTACGCTGAAATGATTTATAACCCGGGGGGTTACTGCGCCGGAGCGCGGGTTAGTGTATGTGTGGGGTGTGTGTGGTGTGCTTTGTCTGTTCCCTTTTCCCCATGCATTGTCACCCTGCTGTTCCAAAATGGATCCCCGGTTCCTGCCTGGATTTTTTAAAAATTTGGGTCCCCGAGAATTTGTGCGCTTAATGCAAAACAGGTAGAAAAAAGGAAACCAATTTAAAAATAGATTAAGATTTAAAAAAAAAAAAAAAAAATCCTGGCGGCCCATTGGTTTTTCAGGGGACCCGATTCTTTAAAAATAAATGTAGCGTGTGCGTTTACAACTGATACAGGCCTTTTAATGGGATTTCCCGGTTTTGCAAAAAAAGGGACATTTTTGAAACATCTCTCTCTCTCTCTTCTCTCTTTCGTCGCTCGGTCGCACGCACGCACGACGGGACCCCACACACAGACATTCCCGCCTTTCCGCACACTCGCACCAAAATACGTTTGGGGCGTGTTTTAGACTAAACACCACACCCCAACCACCCCACAGGACTCGGCCCCACACCACACACACACACACACCGCACGCACGCACGCACGCACCCACACACACACACGCACGCCCCAACCAAAACACACAACACACACACACACACACACACACACAGAGCGCGTGCATGTGCACCGAAACTCACGGGTGTAATTTTGTGTTTGTGTGTGCTCGCGGGGCGTGCCGTTTGTGGGAATTTGGGTTTCACTGTTTCCCATCATCCCAAAATTTCCCCCGGGCCGGGCACCTCCAAAGGAAACACCCCCGAGAACGATAAAAGTTGTTCTAACCCCCCCTTGCTCCCCCCCCAAGGTTTTTTTGGGGGGTGGAAAGTGGCTAAAAAAACCCCCTTTTCCTGTTCTCTAACAAGTAAAACTTCATTTTAAACCCAAAAAAAAACGATTATTTACAAAAAACATTTCTGGGGGGTTGTTCGTTTTTAAAACTAAATTTTTTAAAATTTCCCGTCTTTTAAAACTAAAATATTTTTTGAAATTTTAAAAATCCGCACCCCCTTATTCTGACTTTAAATTTTTCCCCACAAAATTTTTTCCCCCAGACAGGCAGACACGAGGGGGGGGGTTCAGAGACCCGCCAAAGGGTTTGAAACCTGATCCGGGTTAATTTTTCGGCTGGGGCAGACAAGCGACCTTCGTTCACACAGCGCACGGCCCCCCCTTTCAAACTGGACCCAAAAAAACAAATAAAGCACACGACGGCTGTTCAAAGCTCTCAGCGGGCCCCCGTTTAAATTTTTTCCCCCTTTTAAAGTTTTTTATTCGGTTCTTTGAGGAGAATTTTTTAAATTTTTTTAAAAGCTATTTTTTTTATATTTAATATGCTAAGTATTTAATATAAATATTGAACAAACTAGGAAATTTAAAGAGAAGGGAAGATTTTCCCGTTGTTTTTTGGCTTTTTAAAAAAATTTTTACTTAAATAAAAAACAAATTTATCAAACTTTACACTGGCCACCTAGAATTTGTGAAAGCTTTCAAAGTGTTGGGTTTATATAACTGTTGTCTAATTGTTAAAAGTGAATGTGGGTTTTGTATTTTTAAACAGCAAGGGGCTTTCGGGGGTTTTTAGCAGCAACTTGGTCAAACGTTCCTGTAAGAAAGCTTGGGCCTGCAAAGCACGCAGCGAAAATGTTTCGGCCAGTTTACTTTTGAAGCGGCATTTTTTTAGTTTTTCTGACAAATAAGAATTTTCCCTAAAACCAAAAAAAAACGATTTTCTACAAACAAACCCTTTCTGGTTG
>CM031611.1:17080573-17222363 GCA_018398815.1 Conus ventricosus | reverse complement strand
TTTTTTTTATAGTTTCCCCCTACAAGACTCTTTTAAAGACATGGAAATCGAAGTGGCTAAAGGGCATGCAGGATGGTATATACATTCTGATTCCCCTAAAGATTCGCCTTTACATTCAATTACTAACAAGAAGGTTTTAGGAAAGATAAAGGATGAATTATCTGGAAAGGTGATCAAGGAGTATGTGGGGTTAAGGTAAAAAATGTACAGTATTTCGAGCCAGGAGAAAATCATTAAGAAAGCAAAGGGAATACTCGCAGCGTTGTGCAGTCAAACATATCACATGACAACTATAAAGAAGCATTGTTTGGCAATAAGACTTTTCATCATGACAACGAAAAAACTGCGATCTAATCTCAGAGATCAACACAACAGTTGTAACAAAGAAGTCATTAGATAGAACAAACACAAAACGTGTGTTTGTTAATCCGGATTTTCATATGCAATCGGGCATTGGAGGACCGCATAAACAGGAGGGTTTATATTTTTCATCAATTTTTGTTATAAAGATCAATCATAGCTTCATCCAAATTTCATTTAAATCTTTTCTCTGTTTGCTTGATGCTTTTCGAATTTTTTTTTTTTTATTATTTCAAGATATTCTTTTTCCCCAATTTGGGGGTTTGAGTTGTAGGTGATCTGGTGATTTAGCATGCATTGATTAATCCCCGAAAATGTTTCCTTAATAGCATTACACCGCATGAAATGATTCCCGTATCATTTTCAAGGTCTCTTCCTTTACCATTCTTGTTTCTTTTCCTGCACTTCCTTCTGGCCTTCCAATTTAAACCAAAATATTTTTACGAAAATTAACTTAGCACGGGAAAACTGTGTCTGGTGCGATTATCTGCAGTTCTTCCATCACAAAAGATCTTTGAGGAGCTGGTTTTTTTGTTGTGTCAGTTTCTGTAAATAATACACGGGCGGATTCATTTTTACAATTCTTTTTATTTCATATGGATCAACACTCCAAACGGGATCTGTTGCCCTGATGCGAGTGTCCCTTTTCTTTTCTCCCGGTAAATAAAGGTACCTTACTTTTAAACCAAACGGTAATAGTTTCCCTAGGTGTACTGGAGTCTTCAACAACATTTATTGTTTTTCTTTGGATTGCTTGTACTGGTTTTAGCCCTTAAAATTCTTCATTTTTCTTTGGGCGCGCAAAACTGAGGGCAGTCTTCTAACCCTTCTGTGTTGCGAGAATTGTCAATCAGCTCTCTGTGATACTGGTAGGAAAAAGTCTTTCAGCTACTGTTTGTTAAAGTTTTCAACTAAACCCTGTGATCTGTGAACTCCCGGAATCCCTTTCTTTTAATGGTAACTCTATTTTTTTAACAATAATTGATTCACTTGGGCCCTTTTAAATTCTTTCCCTCATCGACTTGAATCATGCGAGGAAAGTTAAGGGACCCCGTTGGTAATTAGTGTATAGCAACAGCAACAGCAGAAGCACTCTTTTGCTTTTAGGGTTTCCCGCATCTTTTGTATCTTGAAGCTATGTCAATGACTGTGAGTGCGTACTTAAATCTTTTCGTCTAATCGTATCAGAGGGTAAATATAGAAGATCCATTTGATGGGTGTCGTTTGGAGTTGTATTCACAAAGTGTGGCCTCTGTATTCGTCTAGGCGCAGGTAAATAAATTTCCCCAAAATCGTTTGTTTAGATAACCATTCCTTTGCTGTTTGTTCACTGCCCACCTGCGCTTGGCTTAGCTTTTTGATTGCCGTGATTCCCTTCCAATATCCTTTTGGCGATAAGATTTTGTTCATTTTTTACTCAGCCAATATTATGTGCAACAAAATACACAACAGTCATACCAAGCAATAAACGCGATTTCTTGCATCTTCTGTTTTTCTGAGGGTTTGATAAAGTCACTGAATTTTGTGGGGGCAATGTTTCGATTGGTTTGCCTGTTACAAGATAATATTGTTTTATTGCTTGATCAACCATCTTTAAATGTGTAAGCTGCATCCCCCTGTTTTTTCAGTGTGTTATTAATAAAATCAACTTCTCAATTCTCTGCTTTTCATAGCGATCTTGTGCTGCGGCTAGTTGCTCCACAGCTTTGTTATGTTTTTTTCTCTCGCCTTCATCTCGCAGTTTACTAAAGGCGTAATTACTTCCACTAAAAGCGAGCGCATTAACCACAGGGGCCGCCTATCATCTTTTCGAGTGAAGCCATTTTTATAAATGTATTTTTATTTACATATTTATACTGTCTGGAATTATTCCTTGCTTGACTAGAAAATCTTTCGTGGGCAAACAAAGCTGCAATAATAGCAATCAGTTTTTGCTGAATCCTCAAAGTCTAGTTGCCAAGATCTGCCGGTTTAATTCAAAACAAGCTTTTACCAAGCATTGAGTTCCTACACTTAGACCTCCAAAAACAGCAGAATGTATACAAGGTTAGCAACAGTTTTTTCGGTGCTCATTTTTAGAAAATAAAATAATTAAATTAATAAAAAACATGAACAGTGATGATCTACTACAGCTACAGGGCGCCTAAACCTTCCTGAACTTATAAATGCCCAATTTGATGGCCAAGCTATTATGCCCAAAAAGGAAAGGTTTGTATTCTTTGGCAGAAATGTGGAAAAACAAAAAACAGTTCCTCGGACTAAAATTCAGCATAGAACAGATTCAACAGATGTCGCCGCAAGACATTTTAAAGTATATAACAGGTATGAAGCGCAGCTGGGGTCTAGAAGGTGAAAAGTGTGGGCAAACGGTTCTTAGTTTGTACACTAAACTAGTCAGTAGATTTGCTCCCTTTGATTCTAAACAAGATCTTACGTATGATTTAACGCAAGATCCAGTTTTAACAAAGTCATTAGAGTCTTAGGATGTGATTTATACTATAGATTGGAAAACATTGTTATCGCCATTAATCATGGGATTAATAATTTTTAATCATTAGATTTTATTTCCCTTCAAAATGACCGAGCCAGAAAATCAGCAGAATCAGAAACACTGAATCAGGGGGGAGAAAGTAACCAAGCCAGAAAATCAGCAGAAAACACTGAATCTGGTGGAGACCAGTGAAAAGCACCTCATCCTGGGCGTGTTAAAGAAGGAAGAAAATTAGCAGAGTGGAACAGACAAAAAAAATTAATGTTACAGAATATAACTCATAATGAAAACAAACCCCGCCAACGCCAGAACAAGTTGATTCAATGCCGGCTATAAAAACTCCATGTGATTCAAGGCCTACAGCACCAAAGTCTTTATGGGATATTGAACTTAAAACTGTTGCCATTTTGGCGCCCTTGCTGCTGTGGGGGGCGGTTATTACGTTATAAAATATATAAACAATGGCAGCCAAAACAAAAGCAATCAAAAAAATCTGAACCGCTAAATACAAAAAACAACGCACCCCCAGCACGCCAATAACAAAAGATCATTTTGATCCATTTTTAGATGGAATAATATTTTAAGAACTTTAATTTTAAATTTTTTTAATAAATAATAGATCATGGCGTATTATAAAATGATAAGTCAATAAATAAAGGGCATGGAGTCTATAAAAGACATTTCCAAGAGACCAGAATTGTAATCATGCGGTGGCTTAGGATGTAAGAAAATTCATTAAGATCTATGCAAAAGAACGCTGAGCAAGACATCCTCAAAGATGACACGTTTTTTGAGGCGTGTGTGTACTATATTAGAATTTACTATTTAAGATAAAAAAAATAGATTGTATTTTTTTGACAATAATAAGATAACTTGAATAAGAACTTGGTTGTACTTAGAGGATGACTTGAGGATGACTTAATCAAGAAAATTATTAAGAACTTGATGTAAATTAATTAAGAACTTAATTTGAAAACTTGGGGTGATTTAATTAAAAACTTAATTAAGGACTTGGGGTAACTTAATCAAGAATTATTAAGAATTGATGTAACTTAATTAAGAACTTAATTAAGAACTTGGGTAACTTGATTAAAAACTTAATTAAAAAGGGCTTGGGAACTTAATCAGAAATAATTAAGGACTTTGGGTGACTTGGGGTGACTTGGGTACCCCTTTGGGGGTGAAGGGGTCAAGTGTCTCAAAGTAAAATGGGCCACTTCTTTGTGACTGAGGCCAGCAACTAGGCCAAAACGTTTGACCTAGTTCCTGCTGGCTTTTCAGGTCAAACGTTCTTACAGGAACGTTTTTACCTAGTTCGCTGCTGGCTTTGCAGGTCAAGCGTTCTTACGGAACGTTTGACCTGATTTTGCTGCTGTCCCTTTTCAGGTCAAGCGTTCTTACAGGAACGTTTGGGCCTAGTTCGCTGCTGTGCTTTGCAGGTTAAGCGTTCTTACAGGAACGTTTGACCTAGTTCGCTGCTGTGCTTTGCAGGTCAAGCGTTCCCTTACAGGAACGTTTGACCTTTCGCTGCTTTGCAGTCAAGCGTTTTACAGGAACGTTTGACTAGTTCGTGCTGTGCTTTGCAGGTCAAGCGTTCTTACAGGAACGTTTTACCTATTCGCTGCTGTGCTTTGCGGGTCAAGCGTTCTTTCAGGAACGTTTGACCTAGTTCGCTGCTGTGCTTTGCGGGTCAAGCGTTCTTACAGGAACGTTGGGCCTAGTTCGCTGCTGTGCTTTGCGGGTCAAGCATTCTTACAGGAACGTTTGACCTAGTTCGCTGCTGTGCTTTGCAGGTCAAGCGTTCTTACAGGAACGTTTGACCTAGTTCGCTGCGTGCTTTGCAGGTCAAGCGTTCTTACAGGGAAAGTTTGACCTAGTTCGCTGCTGTGCTTTGCAGGTCAAGCGTTCCCTTTCAGGAACGTTTGACCTAGTTCACTGCTGTGCTTTGCAGGGCAAGCGTTTTTTACAGGAACGTTTGACCTAGTTCGCTGCTGTGCTTTGCAGGTCAAGCGTTCTTACAGGAACGTTTGACCTAGTTCGCTGCTGTGCTTTGCAGGTCAAGCGTTCTTTTCAGGAACGTTTGACCTAGTTCGCTGCTGGGGCTTTGCAGGTCAAGCGTTCTTCAGGAACGTTTGACCTATTCGCTGCTGCGCTTGCAGGTCAAACGTTCTTACAGGAACGTTTGACCTAGTTCGCTGGGTACACCCTGCAGCCCTCTTGCTGCTAAAAAGTACACGACACATTCACATTAACAGTTAGAGCAACAGTATAATATAACCCAACACATTGAAGCTTTCACAATTCTATGGTGGCCAGTGTAAATGTTGATAAAGTTGTTTTTTATTTAAGTAAATATTTTTAAAGCCAAACAACAATTTCTTACATTACTCGTTAGTCACTAGTTTGTTCAATATTTATATTTAAAAACTTTAGCATATTAAATTAAAAAAAATAGCTTTTAACAATTAATTCTCTCTCAAAGAACTACGTATTAGAAAACTATTAAAAGGGAGACAATTACGGGCCGCTGAGAGCATTAACAGCCGTCGTGTGCTTTATTGATTTTTGGTCGCAGTTTGTAAGCGGGCCGTGCGCTGTGTGAACGAAGGTCGCTTGTCTGCGCCAGCCGTAAATTAAGCGATCAGGTTTCAGCCTTGGCGGGTCTCTGTAACCCCCGCCTCGTGTCTGCCTGTCTGTGTACAAAGTTTTGTAGGTAAAAATTAGTCAGAATAAGTGTGCGGATTTTATGTCAAAAATATAACTTAGTTTTAAAAGACAAGCAAGTTTAGTAAATTAGTATTAAAAACGAACAACCCCACACAGTATGTCTGTTTGTAAATAATCGTTATTTTTTGGTTATTGAAGTCTTACTTGTTAGAGAACAGGAAAAGGCGGCTTTTAGGCCACTTTCACCCAAAAACTTGGTGGAGGAGCAAGTGGGGTAGAACAGACATTTATCTGTTCTCTACCCCACACAGGCACAACCTTGTCCCGCTTTTGTTAGTTTTCCTTCACATAATTGTGCAGTGGGGCGGAGCTGAGCGGTGGAAAGGGTATGGAGGGGAAGGTTGAAGACAGAGAGGGAGGAGGGGGCATGGCAGGGGAAGGGGGATGGAGGGGGGGTAAGCGATCAGAAACCGTATAATACCCCCTACCTCGACCAGTCTGTGTGTGTGTGTGTGTGTGTGCGTGTGTGTGGAGCAACCCAAAACGTGGCCGTTCTCTCCTTATATCAACGGGAGACAACACCTCCACTATTCTCGCACTGTATGCACAATTCTTCTTCCAGATGGGGATGTTTAACCTGCCCCGTGCCCACAGTCTTCACGTAGACTATTCTGGCACACAGGTTGCATGCATTGTGTATTTTCGTGTAGCCGGTACTCACCCGTCTTAGGACATGAGCATCGGGATCTTTAGAGTCCGTGTATGATCTTAGTGCATGTGACACAGACTAGACCTCGGTTTATAGTCCCATCCGAACGACTATATGGGGAATGGAGTCAGAACCAATGTTAACTCCGAGGGAAAAATCCCCCTATACCGAAATTCGAACCCGCAACCCCAGGATCACGAGTCCGACGCTCTACCAACTGAGCTATCCGGCCCCCCGATTGATCTATGATTTTTTTTCTCCAATTTCTAGATTACTATATTTACATGCTAAGGTCTTGTTAGGGCCCACATTAGGCTTGGTTAGGGTTTGATTAGGAGTGACGTTTTGGTCGGGTTATGGCAAGGTCTGTCTTTCATTAGTTGAAGTCGCAAGGTTCTCCCATCGAAGTCCCTGTTTCCGATAAATCCACACGCCGCTACTGTACCCAAGTGACTCTGCTTTGTAGTCTTCATGCTGATCGTATTACACCAGCGGTCGGCTGAACTGAACACGAAGAACTAGGTTGCGCTGTGATTACCTCCCTTCCACACGTTGACACGATGACGCGCGTTCTTACTGATACTGCTTTAAATTTTAAATTTGATCACACATTGTGCGTGAGTTCAGAACACAGTGTTGCTCGACGCCACTGTGTTAAGAAAGCGGTAATTTTCCAAGGATGTCGAGCATGTGTGTCACGTGTGACGAACAGTTCGTTTTCATTTATGATTACCATCGATCGATTCAAGTCTAAATATCGTGGGGTTCGCTTTTTACGTTTTGAGTTTGATGTCACGTTTGTAACCAAATGACGTATGCATAAAAATGTCTGATGATTCTGGGGGTCTCTTCAAAGTCACCAGAATAAGGCGGAAGGTGCCAGAACCTTCCAGAAATGTTCTGAGCATTTTGATGGTACGCCATACTATCTCTAACCTCAAGCACCTTTAATTGCTGAATTTATTTGAACGGTACACCTTCTGTGAAATCGACGGTTACGAAGTGTTTGCTCGAGTTACAGGTCATGCTAGCGTTCGTGGCACTGAAGTAGTTGATCAGCTGGCCAAGAATGCCCTAGATAAAAGAGTTAAATAGATTCTAACTGTTATCCCTTACACCGATTTTAAATATGAAGCTCTGACTTCTTTCGCAAGATCAGTGAAACTCGTAGACGGATAACGAAAGTCCTTTAAATCCGTCCAAATTTTTTTTTTAACCATATGCCACAGGTGGCCGTAAAGGGAACAAAAATCGGCTGGGCTGTTTGCATACAGGCCACTCCTTCACAAATACACCCACTCGTACCTTTTTGAAGGTGAAGACGGTCCTTGGTACGTTCCCTGTAATGAACCACTTACGACATTCTAAAACATGTTAATATAGAGTGCTAGGACTTTACATAATGCCAGGCATAAACATTTAAGATTTTACAGCAGACGCCAAGAAAGCAAAACTCTGTACAGAGAGGTCCCACTGTGACGAGAGCTGGGAGTGGTGGGTGGGTCTTCTAGGGGAAGGACTTGGAATAATTTCTCTATGAGAATTATTTTAGCATTTCAGCTCCACCTTCTCTCTTACTAGTGATGGAAGGAGCAACTTTCCGGTACTAGTCATCGAAAGAAATTGATAGTTATTTATTCCGGGTACTGTTAAAATACTCAATAGTGGCTCTGAGATAAGTTTCCTTAGGCCTGTACTCTTAAAAGTACTTGTAACTCCGGGAGACAGAATTGAAGAGAGAAGCTCAAATACTGCAGAACTGTGTCGCATATTGATTTATTTGCTGAGCTGGTGATATATCTACAGGCTTGCTAGGCTAGTTGCTGGCCCGACGGTTGGAGTCCCCGGATCAATAATAGTAAACATGACAATACCGCTTCATGCCAGAACACGTCAGACTGTTCAGTTCATTTTTCACAGATTGAGTAACACGTCAGACTGTTCAGTTCATTTTTCACAGATTGAGTTTGTTAGGCTTCACAGTTCGACGTCCATGGAGGAGTAGGCCTAGGTAGTGTCATAGGTATGGTTAGCAGAACTTGAGTCAGTCTCGTTTGACTTAGCCGATAAGTAATTCTGTTGGGGAAGAGCCATTTTGCAGAGGAGTTGCCCTGTACATAAGCGGTGCCATGTACGGGTCTTTGTTCTTTTTTTAGTAACTGATTAATTGTCTTGGCTGCTTTTCACCTTCATTGGCTTGTGGACGTTTCGGTGAGTGAGCTGGTCACATGTGTGAATCCATACTCCGTTCCGAAGTTTGTAAATTCATGGGTTATAAACTGGGGACCATTGTCAGAAATGATAATATCAGGTATTCATTGCGCAGCAATGACACTTTTCACTTGATTGTGGAGAAGTTGCACTTCTATTCACCTAGAGTGACAGTCCACAATAAGCAGGTAAGTTTTTCCATACAACTCAAGAAGGTCCACTCCCAGCCGTGACCGTGGACGATCAGGGAAAGATGAGGGTAGGAGTGGTTCTTTCTGTTCCTGCTGAGAAATAGCGCAGATAGAGCAATTGTTCACCATATCCTCAATATCTGATGAGATGCATGGCCACCAGACTGACGAACGTGTCAGTCGCGCGGCATTTAGTGATCCCAAGATGTCCCTCTTGAAGACGGTTCAGGTTGTCCGTCTTCATACATCTAGGGATGACAAGTCGATCGTCGAACAAGAGAAGGTCATCGACGATGATGAGATGTTCTTGGTTAAGATAATATTGCTCGAGTGTTTGGTTTTCTGGCATGTCGACTGGCCAGTTGTTTATGCAGTACTCTCAAACTTGCTGCACCACATCTTCGTCTTTTTGCGCCCCTACATATTTCTTGCAGCTTTCTAGTCTGTTGCCTGGGGAATGTTAATGTTTTGTTTGGCGAAGACTGTTGTCTCGTTGATGAGGTCCATGTGAGCAGAGTTCAGACTACCGACAAGAGCTCTGGACAAGGCATCAGCTGTGATCTGCTGCTTACCTTCAACATGAATGACTTTAGGGTTGTATTGCTTGAGTCTAAGCCCTAGGTATAGTATGCAAGATGCATTTTGTGCAGTTCAGTGGTGTTAAGAAGTGGAACCCAAGGCTTGTGATCAGTTTCCATCATGAAGTCTAAGCCCAGAATGTAATCGCTGAGCCTTTCACACGCCCATGTGGTTGCCAGTGCCTCTTTTTTGGATCACAGCATAGTTCTTTTCTGCATCGCTAGGGAGCCCAAAATATATGCTGGTCTCCGGCATCCATCATCTTGAATTTGCTGCAGGACTGCTGTGATGCCACTGTTTAAAGCATCAGCTGCAATAATGGTTGGCCTGTGAGGGTCGCAGTGGGCCAGAACGGGTGATGTGAGCAATTCTTTCACTCGTTGGAAAGCAGATTGCAGAAGATGCTCCCATACCCAGGCATTGTCTTGGCGAAGGAGTTGAAGTAGAGGTGCTTTGAATCTCTGAAGTTCTGTGATGTTGGTCTGCTCAAGGACTTTGGTGACTTCTACCATGTCAGCATAGATCAACACCTTGGTCATCGATGATGTGACCCAGAAATTTCACTGAACGTTTCGAAAACTCACATTTTTCATACAGGGTGAGTCCTGCATTTTCTAAACACTGAAGTTCTCTGACAAGCTGATCGTGAGTATATTGGTCCGCAGCATGGATACGAATCTCGTCCATGTGACAGATGGTTCCATCTATGTCGATCAGGATTTCCAACATCATGTGCTGAAAATGTTCAGATGCAGAGCTGATACCAAATGGAAGGCGATTGAAACAGAAGCGTCCGAAGGGTGTGATAAAAGTTGCAAGCAGCTTTGAGTCTGCACACAGGGGAATGCGCCAGAAGCCACTCTTGTAGTGAAGTTTTGTGGAACATTTACTGTGGCCTAATTTCGCCAGACTTCCATCGAGAGAAGACATAGGGTAGACTTCTCGTTGTACTGTTTAGTTCAGCGGATTAAGATCGCAAATTCAGACTGCTCCGTTTTTTTTTTAGGCAGTACCACTATGCCTGAGCACCAGCTTGTTGGTTCTTTTACTGGTGAAAATAACATCTAGGCTGATCATGTTTTCGAGTTCAGCTTTCATTTTTGGAAGAAGAGGATGAGCAGTTTTCCTTCGTGTAGATATACAAACAAGTTGCAACACATCAACGCCACTGTCCATTGCATGCACATTATCGACCAGTTCATGAACAGCTCGCTTACTACCATTACGACATACTGCTTTGTAGAGACCTCTCTTTCGGCACGTGGTGCAGATGGCATTTTTTGCAGGGCACTTGTCTTTGCAGGGCACCTGTCTCTGGGGTGAGGTTCCCGACCACAGTAGCCACATTTCAGTTGCAACCAGGATTGGGGATAGTGTTCAGAAGAAGAGCATTTACTGCTGGAGAATTGTGAAGAATGGGTCTTATATTGTTTCTTGATGATATATGTTGACGGACTGCACAGACTGCAGAGCTGGGTTGGTCTCTGAGAAGGGGTTGAGATTGTCGTCTGGCATCTGCCTGCTTACTGAGTTGAACAGCCATAGTAAGAGTAGGCTCAGGCTTTGCTTGTAGTTCAGCTGACATTGTGTCATCCATTCTGTCTACTACGATCTGGTCACGAATCAGCTCTTCTTTCAGACTCCATACTCACAGAGTGGAGCTATTCTGCATAGGTCTTGAAGAAGGCTGTCAGTTGATTCCCCTGATCATTGTTTTCTCTGATTAAATCTCGCTCTCTCAACAATAATGTTCTCTCTAGCACCAAAGCGTTAATCGAATTTCGCATTTATTTCTTTGTATTGACGTTTGATTCATCTATTTGTGAAACATTCATTTAATCGTCCACTCAATCCGCCATGGCATACAGAAAAACCGACACTTGTTCATGTCGTTCCTTTTGAGAAAGTTGAATGGCTTGGTAATAAAGATCAAAACGCTGAGACCATACGTTCCAGTTTGCAGCTGTCCCATTGAATGGTTTTGGCAATGGAAGACACATTGTTTGCGATCTGTGTGAATGATTGTCACTTGCCAGCCTTTCTTCTGGGTTCATTTTGCCGCTGCCGCCATGTACTATTTTGTAGTCTCTACCTGGGTTGGCAGTGGTCATGGTAATGTTGCTTATAGCCCAGCTGACCGCAAAGAGCCATATCAGGGCTGTCACCGCGTTGAAGTCAACTCAAAAGTCGTTTTAAAGAAAACCCTCGTTCACACCGGAAATTTTATTAAAAATCTTTCCTCCGTAAAATCTTAGATCAGATGAAAAATGTTAATCTCGCTCAGAAATTTAAAGATCACATCAGGTGGGACATCTCTGAACAAGGTTTTCATGGAGTGTGCTGTAAAGTGTTTATGTCTCACATCATGCAAGTCCCAATTCTGTAAAAGAATATGTTGCACTGTGAGTGTTACATGACATGGAATGCACCACGGAGCTTCTTCAGGCGTCCCGTTGTGCGACAGAGAGCATGGAGGTTAGAGGCTGAGGTTAGAGGTTAGAAGCGCTTAGAGGTTGATCTCCAACCGAGGAGAGGCGCTGTATAAGTCCTCTTAGTAATAATAAAAATAATGATCATGATTATAATAACAGCTGGGATTTCTTTTTGATTAGACTGAACATTGGCTTCAATTGCCCCTGGCAAGTGGGACGTCAACTTGTCCATCCAATACCGGTATCTGAGTGTTTAACACCATAGTCTTTCGAAGAAGACATGTTTCTTTATTCGCCTCTGGTGAGGCAATATTGTGTAAGTGGTGAAGCCTGTTTGATAGCGGGTTGTATCTGAACGCTGCAACAGCGAGCTCGCATGTCTGATATGATCGTAGAGAGCGGGTGTCTACCTTCGCCGGTATTATTTACAGGCCTGTATGTGAAGATTCTAGCGTCAGAAGTTCATAATTCGTTTTGTCCAAAGGAAAAGGTTATCCATCAAGAAAACGGTGTTAATAGGGAGATCAGACATCTCCATTGTTTTCTTATGGAAAACAGTTGTTAAGCCTCATGAAAACAGTGCTAATAAATGATTTCCTTTGAAAACAGGTATTATAACTGTTTTCTTGAAGACCTGATTATCCAGGACTCATTTATTATGGACTGAAGAATCTGATATGCTCTCATTTGATTTGCTGCTTGATGAATACTAGACTTGATTTGCTGCTTGATAAATACTAGTGCCTTTCGTTTCCTTGTTTGAGAAGCATCAGTGACATTTGTTAGCATCTTATCATGTATTCTTAGTTGTTGTTGTTTTTTTTCCTCCCTCCTCTCTCTCTCTCTCTCTCTCTCTCTCTCTCTCTCTCTCTCTCTCTCTCTCTCTTTTCAGAAACTGTCAGGGTCCAGGTATCTTACATCCTTAATTACTTATCATCTTCACAGATATCAAGATCGTAGTTATGTGTAGAAACGTCTGGCCTACATGCACACATACCCCTCGCAAGCACGCACTCACGCGTGCGCGCACACACGCACACACACACACACACACACACACACACACACACACACACACACACACACACACACACGCGCGCGCGCGCGCGCGCGCGCGCCTAAAGCCTGAGACTGGAGCAGTGTCTAACTTGTTTCATGCAAGCTGAAATACATAGTGCCAGCATGATTACTTTTTTTTAAATCATCCTTCTGTGTCGCCCCACTCCATCAATGACAGTCTTCATAAATCTGCCAGGCTTACCGATGACCTCGAAACGAACTCGCGCGGGCATTGATCTTGAGGGGGCATAAAAAATGAGGTCACCATCTGCCCGGGGCTAAGGTTCACAGAATTATATATAATATATATATATATATATATATATATATATATATATATATATATTTTTTTTTTTTTTTTTTTTTTTTTTTTTAAAGTAATGATCCACGATAATGATGATCATTCTGTGCAGTTCCATGCTGGTCACCTACTGTATGACAAAGCTGTCCTGTTCATTTTCTTTCATAATATGGTCTAGGTGTCAGCCAGGCTCAAGAGATACAGGCAGATACGGAGATGCAGTGTTGGTCAGAAAATGAGAGCAACGTTGTCGGGCAGTTCAAATGTGTGTGTGTGTGTGTGTGTGTGTGTGTGTGTGTGTGTGTGTGTGTGTCTGTGTGTGTGTGTGTGTGTGTTTGTACTCCCAGTTTCTCATGGAACAGGGAGTACTTTAGAATGGGAACGAAGAAATGCTGTCTCTGTGTGTGTCTGTCTGTCCGTGGTCAGAATGTGTTCCACTCGCTCCAGACAAAACTACTCGGCCGATCTTTCTGAAAAATTGTAGATATGTTCATTATGGGTCACAGATGATGGCCGATGTTTACCAGAATAGCCGTTACTAACGGCTATAACGGCCCATAACGGTTTTTTCCTCTTTATGGAATATCTCACGCGTATTCAAGATGAACTGGGAGTATGTTTATGTGCTTTGTGTCATGTTATTTACTACAGCTGCTGCTGTTGCTGCTGGTGTTTTATCATCTTTCTCCTACAGTCAACGGTTGTTTTTATTTCCGAATTATTGATTGTCAGTCATTCTCTCATCACGTGATCTTCTGGTAGTTATAGGAGTTTGTCCTCTCTCTCTCTCTCTCTCTCTCTCTCTTCTCTCTCTCTCTCTCCTTCCTTTTTTCGTGGGGGGGGGGGGGGGGGGGGGAGGGGGAGGGAGGGGGTTGCGGTAGGTTGGCGAAGTAGGAGGGGGGGGGGGGGTGCGGTTGCTGTGAGTTATGTGTCTGCATAGCTTGCATCCTGTGATGAAGCGCACGTGCTGGAACAAGCTCTTTATTGCATTTGGAGTTTACGCAGGTGACATAGAAGCACCATAGGCTCTTCACTGCAGACTGCGGGAAGGGAAGACCCTGTTCAGAGGTCCTCTCAGTGCATCAGTGCAGATGTGATTTTGATGTTTGTGTGTGTGTGTGTGGGGGGGGGGGGGGGGGGGGGGGGGTACAGATCAATGGGTTTCACATATTGATAATATGTAATCGTGTTTAAGTATTTGATCATATGATCGTTGTCTGAGCATGTTATTCATGGTTTTTGTGGGGAAAAGAGAAGAAAATGCGTTTTGTTTTGTGTTTTTTTGTGGGGGGGGGGGGGGTTTTTTGTGGGGGGGGGTTTTTTTTTTTGGGGGGGGGGGGGGTTTTTTTTTTTTTTTTTTTTGTTTTTTTTTTTTTTTTTTTTTTTTTTTTTTGGGGGGGGGGGGGGAAAAAAATTGGTTTATTTATTTAATAATATTTATTTTTTTGAATTTTTTTTTAATGCTGGTTTTTTAATTTTAAGTCAAGTATGTTTTATTCCGTTAGTTGCGTCATTTCTTCACTATCACGTCATTTTGGTTATTAGAAAGAGTTCCCCATCCTTCTTTTCTCTTTTCTCTCTCTCCTCTTCCGGGGGGGGGGGTGGGGGGGTGGGAGGGGGGGGGTTGCGGTAGGTGGCGAGTGAGGGGGTGGGGTGGTTTCGGGGGTGCCTGTGCTTTATGGGTTGGTTCCATTTGCTTTGGGTCCTGCTGCAGCAGTACCGGCGGGAACCTTTTGCATTGGGTTCCCCTGCAGTAATATATCATATTTTTGTTTTTTGGGGGGGGGGGGGGGGGGGTGGGGGGAAGGGGGGAGGTTTTTTTGGGGGGGTTGGGGGGGGGGGGGGGGTCAGATCAATGCTTAAATTGATAAAAATATTTTCGGATTTAATTTATTTGTCAATATGTATTCGTTTGCGAGCATGTCATTCCTGTTTTTGGGAAAATAAGACAAAAGGCGAGAGGCTTCCGGTGGAAAAAATCCCCCTTGGTGGGGGGGCGTCGGGGCTGCGGGAAAAATCCCTCAAAAACTTCCCTTCCGACATCCGATCAGTGGGGGTGCAAAGCAAACGAACCCTTCTACAATCATGGCAGATAATTATAATTCGCCGCCCGACCCTTTGGGGGCGCGAATCCGACCCCCGAAAAGGAACCAATTCGACATCTTCCCCTGCAAGCCACGAGCACAGAAGACGACGTTCAAGGAGCCTTTCTTCATCATATGCGATGCGGCCTCGAATCTACTCTAACTTGTTTTCTTGGGAAAGACCTAATCCTCGTGTAACAACCCTCGCCACAGAGACATCCAACTACACCACAGCTAGCCAAGTCGACCAATATTTTCACCAGCGCGATCCCCACTACTCAGGGAACATCGCTTCACCTGCAGGGGGAACCGGCAGAACTTTGAGTCCTGCAACGAGTGGTGAGAGAAAGGCGTTGCCGAAAATTCGGAGAGGTAACATGATGGTGGGGGAAACAAGCTTGTTTTCACTTGTCATGAGACGCCGCCAAGCTGAAGCTGGTAAAAGATATGGGGTGCAACCGACTCTACAAAATCAGTTGAGATACGTCAATGAGGAGAGACAAAGCAGTTGCTAGCTCAAACCGCCGCAGTTATGCAGTGTCGGAGCGAGACCTGGTCTATGGGAGAGACGCGGGCCTCACGACAAGAAGTGGCCGGGCAAAAACCCTCCTGAGGGCAAAGCACCCCTAACAACTGCGGATCTGCGACAGAAAACCCCCTTTGGGCAAGGCAACTGCCCAGCAGCAAGAACATTTGCGAAATGCAACAAGAGGGACATTTCGCGTCATCTCAGAGTTCGGCGTCCGTGAAAAGCCCAAACAAAAAATGACTGTCAGACCAGGATGAAGATGGTACTTCATTGGTGGAGTGCATGACAAGCACCCATCGGCACACCCAGGATGGCACATCAAGCTGAAATTGGCTCGCTGACTTTACTGGTGCATCGACACTGCGCCCAGGTCCTCGTGATGCCACCAACTCTTCAAACCACCTTCGGTCACTTCGCCCTCCGATCGCCGTCTTCTTGCCCAGCAACCACCCACTGATTCTGGGATTCGCCACATCAAATTTGCCCTGTTGCCCCAGATATGGAGAAGGTGTACGTCCGCCCAGACTTAAAAACTCCTCCTCGGATCCCAATCCAGAAACTCGTTTGATCCATAAAATCCCTGGAGCCTTTAACCATACCGCCATACGAAACGACACCCACAGCAGAAGCCAACTTTCCACACGGAGGGACAGCCTGACTCGGCAGCCACTGATCCTACACCTACCCTACATCTATCGACGATGTTCGACGGGGTTCCCCAGACTCTTCAAGACTTGGAGGCTTGAGGAGAACAGACCATCCTCCTCAAAGACAATCAACCCCTTTCTCACAGTCAGTCCCCCGTCGGCCCCGGGTTTCCCACTCTAAAAGTGAAGCGAGCTGAACAGATGGTTGAACCAACGTCATTGTACCATGGACCACCCGACGGAACGGTGTAGCCCAATCGTCGTCGTACCAAGACCAACGCAATGGTACTATCTGCGGACTTACTCACTCAACAACAGCGTAAGAGGAAGTAATCCCAAATGCCAGCGTGGAAGAGACACTAGCAAATTCTGAGGGGAAAGCCCTTCACCAAAAACTCGACCAATTCAGGCTTCCACAAAAACCACTGGATGAAAGGGTTCCAAGCTCACAACATTCATCAAAACCCTTCGGACGCTTCAAATTCCTAAGATTACCATATGGGATTTCCTCAGCTCCAGAATACTTCCAAAAGAAGAGGACACAATCCTGGGACTTGCCGGAGTTGTGTGCCATATGGATGACATTCTTGTGTTGGTAGGACAAGTCAGAACATGATACAAGACTGCGGAAGGTCCCGGGCAGGCTGTCCCAAGCTGGCCTCACCCTCAACCTAGAGAAGTTTGAGTTCCCCAAAAACACAGCTTGAATACTTGGGTCAGATCATCGACTCAAAAGGCGTGAGGAAGGACCCTGCCAAAAGTCAAGGCCATCGTGGAGATGAGACAGCCAGAGAACCCTTGGCGATGTCAGGCGATTCCTGGGCATGTCAACCAGCTTATGAAATTCGTGCCAAACCTTGCCGACAAATCCAAACCGCTGAGGGACCTACTACCAAAGACTTGCATGGACCTGGGCCCAGACCAGCAGCAGGCCTTCGACTCCTCAAGGAGGACCTGACCCCATCTAGACACTTGGCTCTCTACCCCCCAAGCGGGACACAGTCGTCTCAGCAGACTCCAGCAGTTTCGCCTCGCGCAGTCCTACTACAGCGTCAGAAAAGATGGACACATGAAACCTGTCGCGTATGCCAGCAGATCTCTCACAAAGACGGAGAAACGATACGCCCAGATAGAGAAGAAGCCCTTGCAATTGTGTGGAGCCTAGAACATTGGCTGACCTCCTGATCGGCAAAGACTTTTATGTAGAGACCGACCACAAACCCCTGGGGCCAAATGCTCTCTACCAAACTCATTGACGAACTGCCCGTTCGTGTCCAGCGCTTCCGATGCGTCTGCTACTTTCAGCTTCACCATCCACCATGTCCCGGGCAAGGAACTCCACACCCTGATGCGTTGTCCAAAGCACCCCAAGATCCCAAAGACTTGCCAACGGTGACTTCACAGAACTGGTCGAGGTGTACCTCAATGCCGTCTATATACAATACCTGCTTTGGACCACAGGCTGGCACAGATCAAGCGGGAAATGAAGAAGGATGACACTCTCCGCATCGTGATGCACATATGTCAAACCCAACGGGTGGCCCGACAACGCAGCTGAAACAAAGCCACCAAGCAGTTCAAGGCTGAAGCTGGAAACTTGACTGTTCATGATGGACTGCTCCCTGAAGGGACAACGATTGGTGATTCCGTCATCCCTGAGGCATGATATCCGGAGCCATCTGCACGACGGCCACCAGGGCATACTGAAGACAAAGGAGAACGCCTGCAACGCGTGTGGGGCCGTCCATAACCAAGGACATCGAAGCGATGGTCAAAACTTGCCCAGAATGCACCAAACATCGCAAAGCCAGGACAAACCCCTGAAGGGGACCCGTTTCCAGACCGACCAGGCAGAGAGCTGCTGCTGACTTTTTCCCCCCATGACGGAAAAATATATCTCCTGGTAATTGACTACTACTCGAGAGACGTCGAGATTACTCGATCCCCAAAAGCACCACAGCAAGGTGACAATTGCCAGGGTAAAGAAAGTCTTCAGCCGCCACGTATCCCAGACATCCTTGTCACGGACAAGGCCCCCAGTTCGCCTCTTCCGACTTCGCATCCTTCGCCACAACCTGGGGATTTGATCATGTGACATCCTACCCCACTAAACCCCCCGTCCAACGGCGAAGTTGAACGTGCCGTGCAGCCATCAAAGAACCTCATGAAGAAGTGTGATGACGAATACCTGGCCCCTCATGTACCGCAACACCCCTTGGCCAATGGTTTCTCCCCTGCTCAGCTGAGCATGGGACCCGCCTCAAAACTCGTGTCCCCTGCACCTCGGAGTCCCTCCTGCCCCAGACCCCTGACATCAAATCCCGAAAAGGAAGGAGAAGGAGTACCGGAGAATGACGGCGGACTAAACAGACGACACAACGTTGTTGCTCCTGAAGACTTGTTCCCCGGCGTTAAAGTGTGGGTCCCTGACCTGCAGAAAGAGGGCACCGTCATCAAGCAGCATGAGGCTCCCAAAGCTTCATCATCAAGACCTCTGATGGGGACTTGTCCGCAGAAATCGGCGATGACCCGGAAAATGCATCTGCCAAACAACCCCCTGTCCCTGGATGCACCGCCCATCCATGGTGCCTTCATGCCTGTCCCCCGCTCACCCCCCTTTCCTGATGTCCGACCCTGTGCCACAACATCGCCCGTACCACGTGCACCGGACCCTCCTGAACCTGGGGAAAGCAGAACCTGCAACAGAGGGAACGTCAACGACACCACCCCAGGGACCAGTTGCAACACCTGCCCAAAGCCAACGGGACCTGCCCTTGACCCAACTTGCAGCAACACCCCGAAGGCCAACCCGAAACCGGAGACCACCAACCTATTTGAAGGACTATGACTATTAATTCGCGCGTACGCTCAGAACGGTCTAGTCATAACCCACTCTTCTAGTCAAACATGGACTTTAGTTCAGTTGAAAGTTGTGTCCATTGAATAGGTGATCGGTCTCGATTTCGACTCCGTTCGTTCCGGTTCGATCCATTTGAAAGAGGGAGATGTAGCATGTTCATTCACTGGCTTTTGGGTAATAAGACGAAAGTCGAGAGGCTTCCGGTTGGAACACAACAATGTCGTCTGCCTTTGTTTTCGTGTGCCTGCGAGTATCCCTCTAAAACATTCCTTCCTTTGTACATCCGATACAGTAGATTGTCAGCGCTGAGCGGACCGACAATGCTTGGGTAAGTAAACCTAAGAGCCAGCCACTCGGACTCTCGCCAATGTTGTTTTTATCTCCCCTGCGTCCTTTTTTGTATTCTGACCCTTGCTATATTTTTACCTCCCCTGTGTCCTTTTTTTTTTTTTTTTATTCTGACTTGCCCACATTTTTTATCCCCCCTTCATCCTTTTTTTTTTGTATTCTGATGCCGAGGCGTCAAGATTCACTTTCATATTCATTACTCTTGAATCAATTTTACTTATGGTTCGCGCTTCCTATTTCCTTATCCTGTCCTGTCCTCCGATTGATGCCTCTGGGGGCGGCGTTGGATCGTCATTTTCTCCCCGTGGTGTTGTAATTTTCCTTGTTCCATTATGTGGCTGCTTGCCTGTTGTGTTCTCTTTCCAGTGGCCCCGGAGGATAATGTAGCAATGCTCTCTCTCTCTCTCTCTCTCTCTCTCTCTCTCTCTCTCTCTCTCTCTCTCTCTTGTGATTGTTATCTCCATCTGCCGTGTCCCTGTGGTGTAGATGTTAAACGTTAAACCCGAATGTAAATATCTGTCCAGATTTAAGTTCAACAATTTATATCGGCCCGGGAGACGAAGGTTTGTACACGGACGGAGAGACAACAGATGGCTCTGTATCCTTGATTGTCCTCGCCTAAGGCAGTACATGGTGTTCAGCCAATATTTCTCTATCAGATGTCACAATTAAGAGACATAGAAAATGACACTAAGCAGGCGTCTGTAATTATGTATTATTTAAGCGTTACTTGGCTCTCTGGTGATTTTGTTTATAGTTTGGCTCAGACAACTAAGTCCAGACTCAGGCCTCTATGTTTGGTTTAGTGACTAAATCCGGCCAGGCTGTTCCTGCTGACATGGGATGCCTTAAATCCTGTTGTTAAGGGCAGAAGAGGCTAGACCACATAGAAATTTCGCTGGTCAAGAAGACGGAAAACTGGTTTCAAACCTCTCTATGGAGCGACAGAAGAGCTGATCGGTGCGTGTTCAGTATACCAACAACGAACTGACAGAAGATCTTATTATGATAGGAAGAAGAATCAACAATTATGCTCAAGGAAATCAACGTCAGTATCTTCAGAGCTGCCGGGGACACCGCCCCCACCTACCCACCCCACCCCACCCCCCCTTCCCCATTGGGATACCGAAGAGTTATACTCCCAGCAGGACTCGGACCTGCGGACAGCACATGACAGTGTGACCAAGGCTGAAGAATAGGCTGAGACCACTCCCTGCCATGAAAAGAACAACGAATGACGGTGGACAACGAATGACGGTGCTGTAGAGCATAGTGTCGGAAGGCCAGGCTGGAGAGCGCAAGAAGGAGCACCATGTCGTGGAGACTTGTTAGGAATTGGAATGAAGATTACATCAGGCAAAGGAAATCAACCTAGATGAAGGAATTTTTTGTTTTTCTTTTTTTCCCCGTACGCAGGCTGTACTCCTGCGGACACTCCCTGTATAGGACAGGCAAGGTTAATCCCGTCTACCGAACAAAGGGAGTGGGGTTTGTGTGTATGACCGTTTTTTTGTTTTGTTTTTTTGTTTTATCCCGCCTTTAAAGGCAGCCATACCCCAAACTTTGGGGAAAGGAAGATAAATGCTGAAGAGAGAACCCAGAGAACGCTGCCAATGCACCAAAAAACCTACACAAAGAGAGTGACATTAGTATCCAAGAATATTGAGATAGCAGCCCCGACCGTTGAAAGGAAAGCGAATGAACACAGACAGAATCTATGCCTTCTGGAGAAATTCATAACAACCGGATGCACTGACGGTTTCTCACCGCTTTCTTTGTGTCTGTAGATCTGGAATTTTTTTTACCTCAGCTCTTTTCTTTGTCCTTGGTACCCGGGATGGATATTTTTGTCACGTGTTCCTTAGCCCCTTTCCTTTGTCCGTTTAGATCTGGGATGGGTATTTTTGTCTTGTGTTCCTGAACCTTCTTTTTTTCCTTTAGATCTGGGATGGACATTTTTGTCACGTGTTCTTAGCTCTTTCTTGTTCTGTTAGATCTGGGATTTGGACTTTTTGTCACATTTTCCTTATACCTTCCTTTGTCCCTTTAGATCTGGGATGGAAATTTTTTGTCACGTGTTCCTTAGCCTTTCTTTGTTCCTTTGATCTGGGATGGCATTTTGTCACGTGGTTTCCTTAGCCCTTTTGTTCTGTAGATGGGATAGAATTTTGTCACGTACGTGTTCCTTTGCCCCTTTTTTTTTCCCTTTAGACCCGGGGTGAACATTTTTGTCAGTGTTATTTGCCTTTTTGTTTCCCTTTAGATCTGGGATGGGCATTTTTATCACATGTTCCTAGCCCTTTCTTTTTTTCCTTTAGATCTGGGTGGACATTTTTGTCATGTTTTTAGCCTTTTCTTGTTCCTTAGATCTGAGATGGACATTTTTTCAATGTTCCTTGCCCTTTCTTTGTTCCTTTAGATCTGGTAGTGGACATTTTTGTCACGTGTTCCTTTTCTTTCTTTGTTCCTTTGATCGGATGGACATTTTTGTCACTGTTCTTAAGTCTTTCTTTGTTTCCTTAGATCTGGATGGAAATTTTTGTCACGTGTTCCTTACCCTTTCTTTGTTCCTTTGATTGGGATGGGCTTTTTGTCACGTGTTCCTTAGCCTTTCTTTGTTCCTTAGATCTGGATGGAAATTTTTTGTACGTGTTCCTTAGCCCTTTCTTTTGTTCCTTTAGATCTGGGATGAACTTTTTGTCTGTTGTTCCTTAGCTTTTTTGTCCTTAGATTGGGATGGGAAATTTTTTTTTACGCCTTCCGTTTTTCCCTTCCCTTTCTTTTTCCTTTCTTCTCTTTTCTCTTGTTCCTAGCCCATTCCCCCAAAAATCCTGGGATGAATTTTTCACACACCCCCCCCCACCCCCCCTCTTTCCTTCACTCTCTTTCTTCTCTTTTTCCTCTCTCTCTTCTCTCTCTCTCTCTCCTCTCTCTCTCTCTCCCACACACACACACACACACACACCACATACAAAAACACACTCCCCCTCCTGCCATCCCCCACACTCCTCTCCACCCCCCCTCTTTACCCACCACACACAACGCACCCCCAACAAAACATAGACACCACATCATAACCCTTGGTTTATCGTAGTTGGCTGCTGCCCCTCTTCAACCTCATCACCCCTTTCCCTCAATCTTACTTCCTCTTTTCTTCTCTCTTTACACAAACAACAATACAAAAAACACACATTCTTCTTTTTGTATATCCTCCCCCTTAAACCCATCTCCCTTTTATCAATGAAAAAAAGCTAAGGGCAGATGCCCGAACAAAAAATATACATGGAATACTATAAGGTTTTTCGCTTGCACACAAAGTTTAAAAAACAACCGGCTCTTTTTAAAAACAACCGGGAAAATGGCCCCTAAAAAAATGCTGGGTTGGTTTTTTAGCCGACCCCCCGGAAGAAGCCCCCTTTTTCCTGCCCCTTTGCCCGGGGCCCCTTCATTCAGTCGTTTCCCGTGTCATTCAGTCGATAATCATTCACTCGCATGCTATGTGTAACGTGTCATCCACACCAACGGCCAAACTGGCCTTCTCTTCCGAAAGTTGATGATGGGATTTTACGTGTGTGCAAGATGTTATGCGTGCGTTCACACACGGAACCTCGGTTATAGTCTCATTCGAAGGACTGTTTGGGAAATGGAGTCGGAAAACCCAAAGTTAACTCCGAGGGAAAAATCCCCCTGTATCGAAACGGCCCGGCGGAGATTCGAACCCGCAACCCCAGGATCACCAAGATTACGAGTCGGCGCTCACACAATACAAAACACCTTGTTTACAGTAACTTCAGTTCAGCTCAGTTTTCTTTCTTTCTTCTTTCTTCTTCTTTTTTTTTTTATTTAAAAAAAACCTGTTTTAAGCCTTGTGGCGTTTTTACAAACCCACTGAAATTGACAAAAGAAGCACACTTGGAATTTTGTGTATTTGCTTAGGAGTTATCAATGAAAAAAATGCAAAATTTGTGATCGTATGTAGCATATTATTTATCATATATAAAGAGTTTGGTCATGTTTTTGTTGTTGTTCTTCTTTTCCCTGTTCAAGGAGATTTTTAAAAAGTGTTAATATCGCTAACACTTCAGACATGCATGGGCAGTGCATTCCAACAAGGCACAAGTTTGTTTCTAAGGTCGTTTTTATGGATGTTGATCCTGGAATAGTTATGAAACATTGCAGTGTTATTCAGTATGCAATGTTTATCATCACCACAACAGTAAAGTTTGGGCTGTCTACCGGCGTAGCAGACTGTTTAAAGACGTGGTTGGCGTGAGCTGTGTATCAATGTAGGTGTGACTGAGTTTTACTGTTTCCAAGCAGGTTATGCTTTCTCTCACATCGCGCGCGCGCGCGTATGTGTGTGTGTGTGTGTGTGTGTGTGTGTGTGTGTGTGTGTGTGTGTGCTTCTGTCAGCAAGGTTGCACAAAAACTACAGAACCGTTATAAACGAAACTCAATAAAGCTTAAGAAGGAACCCGTTAAACGTTATTGCCGATCCAATGATATGACAGCAGAGCTTTTCAAGCACGTAGAAATTCTCGTAGAAGAACAGGCACGCAAATCTTTAATATCAGATTGTTCACACAGAAATACCTTAAACATCACTGCGATCACTAGGCCTACCCAAACATTCATCGACTTCAAGAAAGCCTTTGACCACGTGGTAATGAGATTCTGGCGTGTCACGATGAAGTGTAACGTCGATAGCGGCATCATGCAAATCATAGCAGCACTCTACAAAGATGAAAGAGCTCTGTTCTGCTGAAGTACAACCTCGGATACTTCTTCTGAGCAACAATGGGAGTATGCCAAGCTGTCTGCGCTGCACTATTCTGTTCAGAATGTATTTGGAAAATAAATTAAAGGAATTAAACGTTTCTGGACGTCAACACCTCCACATGTATTATATCTCATGAGTGAAGTTGCCCATTTTACGCTACAGTGCACCCACTGGTGATGTAATTAGCTGTTTACCAGTAACCAGATAGAGCAGGCAAACGGTTGTTCATCATAACATGGTATTGTGTTAGGCAGAGGAATTTCTGTGCACCCTGAACTTTTCTGATGACATCATTGGAGATGGCAAGGTGGTAGAATTTCAGGTCACCATCACATGGAAAAAGTCAGCTCCAATTTATGCAAAGCCAAGGTCAGCTGTTCTAGAGGGCATTCATTTCATCACGCCAAACTCACAGATAGTGTTAGAAGTGAACGCCTTAAAGTATCCGGGTCCATACTAAGCAAGGATGGCAGCCTTACAATGCAGATTAAGTCGGGGTATGTCCTCACAATTGCTGTCAAATTCATCTGGAAAACCAGACTGTCGGCTTCCCATTGAAGATTCAATCAAAAGATCCCACAGGTGTCTGTCAACCTCGGGTGATGTCGATGGAGGAAGGACTAGCGCACAGCCCAAACACACTCACAGCTTGCTTACGATCTCATTCATATATCATGCATTCGTCACATCAAACCACTAGTAAAGTCTATAACTTTACTACACATGTTCATAGAACGAACCATCAATGCATATGGAATCAAACAAAATAAAACATTCTCTCTTTCCTGAACTTCACAAAATCATTTATCTAAAACATCATTAACTAACCCGGTATAAATAGATTTCTACTTTACCTGGCCAGGTGATCTTAACTATTCACGAATCACTGTCTTTTCTTTTCTTTTTTTTTTCTTTTCACTGTCACTTTCACAAGCACGACACAACTGCTGGCACTGGTCTTGGTCTGCTGGCGCCTGGTCAGGTTAGTCTGCTGGCACTGGCGTTGGTCTGTGGTTCTGCTTGACTAAGTGACGCTGCCAGGTATGAGGTCGAACCCCGGTTAAGGTGGAACAGTGACTATCAACATCGATCTGTTCTCCTTTCTTCCTTCCTGCATTAACGCATTGCACTCTCTCTCTCTCTTCTAGTCTGCTCTATCAAATGGACATGGTTGCTTTTCTTTTCTTTTTCTTTTCTTTCTTTTCCTCTTCATTAGTTAGCAACTCTCTCTCTCCACATCTCTCCTCAGTCCTTCCTCTGCAGACTATCTCATGCTAATCTCTCAACTTGGTTCTCTTCTCTCCTCCCCTCATCTCTCTGCTTCTCTCTCGTCAGAGCTTACACAGAACCTCTTCCTCCCTCTCTGTCTCTCCCTTCGTTCTTCCTCTCCTCTCTTCATCTCTCTGCTTCTCTCTCGTCAGAGCTTACACAGAACCTCTTCCTCTCTCTGTCTCTCTCTTCGTTCTTCCTCTCGTTCTCCCCCTCGTTCTCCCCGCATCTCTATCTTATCTTGAAACTCCTCTGTCCAAGGGCGAGTACCATTGGTCAGTATTTTTACCGCCTCGTACCCGAAGTTATCTCCCTCTAATTCCATTGGATATTCAAATCATGACAGTCACGCCTACACGCCTTACTCTCTGTGGTGGTCAATTGGTCATTTAATTGATTAGCTTGATTTCACCCCCACCACACACTACCCTCCCCCTCTCCCTTTCCGGCTACGTCGATCTAATTGTGGGCATTGGTCCTACAAATTGGCTAGATGAGTCTGGCCCAGACGTTGCAATAGGTCTGGCCAAACCTCTTGAGACGTTGGTCAGACACTCCGACTGTCTACGGGAACGGTGCTGTCTCCGCGAGAACTAAAAAATAGCCTTTAATTGGCTGAGGCGACGGGTAAAGGCGTCGGCCGGCGCCGAGATGTCTGAGTCGGGCTTAAGCCGATTCGAAGTCGCTGGCGACCGACCACGAATTCGGTTTTCCTTTTTTTTTTCGTCCGTGACAGTGTCCATCTTCTATGGATAGAACTGGGCATTGATGAAGAACCTGGAGCACAGAATCCACGTGTTCAACACTCCCTGCTTCTGTACAGATCCTTCGCTTCTCATGCGAGGATCATAAGACAAAAGGCTCTGTCAGACTACATCAGCACAGATGCTGACCGACAGGAACCTCTACTCGCAGTGATCAAACGCTGTCAGCTTGCCTAGTAGTCTGGGGCATGGTAAATCTCGCCAGAACTGAGTGATGGTCGAGTTTAATGTCCAGCAGGGGTTTAAAAGTTGTATGCTTGCGACGACTCTCCGTCAAGTGCTATATTACAGGGTATACTGGAAGATGGATATCCCAGAGGCAGACTAAAGAAGCTCTGGATGCAACAGCAACAGGATTGGACTGGTTGTAGTAAATTTGTCTCTACCCTGTTGCCCATGATTGGGACAGAGCTGTGGGGATCTCTGACTGCTCAAGTCTCGTCATGTCAGCCGTGTCAGCCCGATGACCTACTTCCATGGGACGATAATGAAATAACAATCAGTGCATACGTTTCTGTGAACTTGATGCTGTATGTCTCTCTCTCTCTCTCTCTCTCTCTCTCTCTCTCTCTCTCTCTCTCTCTCTTCTGTGTGTGTGTGTTGTGTGTGTGTGTGTGTGTGTGTGTGTGTGCTTTAGAACCAACAACTAACCAGTTTCGCATGACGTGCTGCCCTTTGTTCAAAAGACAAGGAGTTTATTCTTCCGTAATGAGTGACAGCCGTAGGTCTCGATCACGCCCCGAGGGACAAGAAACCTCTCACTTGTAAAGATGAGTTGATGCTGGTTTTCAACTTAGTGAATTTCAATGGTTTTTCCAATCAAGTGCAAAAATATTTACCCTGGCAGAATTCATCAAATCTTTAGCCTATGAATTATTATTTACAAATAAAGGAAACAAAGATAGAACCAGAATCTAAACAAGTGTAAGGAAACGTGCCAATTGGGGGCCTGTTCTTGTATCGAGTCACCCCACCTACAGTGTTTTTATAGGGAACGATACGTTAACCAGCACCGGTTTGTTTCCCGCTACAGGGGCACATCACTCTGCAAACCGCAGCAGACTGTGACACCGTTCAGTTGAAACATTTAAAATCTGCTGTTTTGGTGAAGTCTTGTATTTGTTCTGACAAATGTCCTTGGCAGTGCAACCCAAAAGGAGGAAAAACGAAGGACTGTATTGATAAAAATATTAATGATAATAATAATAATAATAATGGTTTCTTATATAGCGCTTAATCAAACGAATTTCTCTAAGCGCTTTACAAAGTCATACTACATTCACCCTTCTCATATACAATAGTACACCCTACACCTAGCTACAAATACTATTACTACAATAACAAACAAATCCTAATCCTACGAGTGTGACATTCACTTATTTTCAAGTATCACTGCAGACACTTAATCCTATAACGTTCAGTCATACAACAATTACATGTAATGGAGAACATGCACATACACTACATTTGAAAGGCACAGACGGCTATGAGTTAGGTTGTCTTCCCCCCCCCCCCCCCCCCCCCCCCCCCCCCCCCCCCCCCCCCCCCCAACCCCCCCCCCACCCCACCACGATTGATTAATTATGAGAAAATAGATGGGTTTTAAGTTTAGACTTGAAAGAAGGGATAGAATCTGAATGTCTGAGAGAGTCTGGCAGTCTGTTCCACGTCGCTGGAGCTTGAAAAGAGAAGGATCTTTCACCATGTAGTAGTCCTGAAACGAGTCATTCGTAAAGGCGGTCGTCAGCCAGGAGCGTAGTTGTCGAGATGGGTGTAGATTTTAAGGAGATCTGTGAGATAAGAAGTCCATTTTCAAAGAGAGCAGAGAAAGTGAGAGTTGAGATTTTGTACGAGATACGGTTTGAGACAGATAGCCAGTGAAGAGAGTGAAGTAGAGGCGAAATGGGATCATATTTTCCTGCTCTACAGACAACTCGGGCTGCATGATTTGTGGATTCGCTGTAATCTTTCTATCAGGTATTTTGGAAGGCCGGCCAAAAGTGAGTTGCAGTAATCTATTCTAGATAAGACAATGCACAAATGAGCGTTTTTGTAGCATCTGTAGAGAGAAGTGACGTACGGAGCTGATTCTTCTTAGTTCTAAATAGGCAATCTTGCAAATATTTGAAACCTGTTTCTCAAAGGTGAGGGATTGGTCAAGAATGACCCCTAGACTGCGGACGGAGGTGGAGACAGAGACAGTACAGTCATTGATAGTGACAGTTGAAGGCAGAGAAGGATGGTTAGGCTGTTTTGTCACGAACAATGAGTTCCGTCTTGTCGTCGTTTAGTTGTAGTTTGTTGGTTGTCATCCAGTCCTTCAGGTCTGCAATGCAGCCCCGTGTCCGAGAAATCAGTGAGTCAATTTCAGCGATGGGAGCCGACTGATGAAGCTGAGTATCATCAGCAAAGCTCTCATGCGACATGGCGTGACCACTGATGACGTCAGACACAGGACTAGCATACAGCACAAAAAGGACTGGCCCCAGTACAGAACCCTGAGGCACACCGTACCTAAGAGGAGAACTGTCTGAGTATCTACCCTGTACACATACTGTCCGAGTCCGTCCAGTCAAGTAAGATATAATCCAGTCGAGAGCTGTGTCTTTGAATCCAAAGGAAGTTTGGAGCCGTGAGAACAAAGTATTATGATCGATCGTGTCAAATGCTGCGGAGAGGTCTAACATCGCTAATAAGGAAACATTCCCATCGTCAAGCCCGCAGAGGAGGTCATTGACTATACGGAGGAGTGCTGTCTCACAGTTATGGCCTTGTCTGTAAGCAGACTGATGAGGAATCAAAAGATGATTCTTTTCGAGATGTTCTAGAATTTGTTCCAAAACGATCTTCTCCAATAATTTTGATAGAAATGACAAATTTGATACAGGCCGATAATTCTTTAAAACATTTTATCTAAAGAAGGTTTCTTGATCAATGGACGTACCACTGCGGACCGGAAGATTTCAGGAACGTGACCAGAGGACAAAGAGGTATTGATAACATGAGTAAGATGGGGTAGGACGTCATCAATGCACTGAAAGAGCAAGTTAGTGGGAATGGCATCAAGTTCACATGATTTAGGGCTGCATCGCAAACAAAGTTTTTTGACATAGTCTTGACTAACAGGGCTAAAACAAGCCAAAGGAGGTCCACATCTGAAGTGAACTGACTTGCAGTTATTTGCAGACGGTGTTTGTTTACTTCAGACACCCACTATTGTTTGCTTATATAGGGGCAGCGGAATATTCCAATACAAGGCATAGTTGGCCATCCATTGGAATAAGGTGCCTCATGTAGGAAATACTTAAATAGTAACAGTGAACGGCAAATGATTTTCTCACGGACGAGAATTTTGCCTTTCACTTTTTATTTTCGTTTTATGAAGCCCTTCAAAGCAGATCAGTGCAACATGTTTAATACCTTTTTTTTCTAGTTACCAAAGACATTTTAAGTCGCCTCTTCTTCTTTCTGTGATGAATACGGAAGTAAATGTGTGAATTATAGTTTTGATCGTTCGACTGTGTTTAGCTGTACATGTGTGTACTTGCTGTCACGTTTTAGTTCATTACGTCCTGGTTGCTGTTCCAGTGCGAAAAAAAGGAACCAGACTGGTTATAATAAGTATGTGCCCCATTATGAGTCGGGAGGTGAAGGGGGAACGGGGGGGGGGGGGGGGGGGGATGATTAGTGAAGGGTGGTTCAATTTTGAAGTCTTCCAATACTGGGCCCGTTTGGAAGAAGAAATTATTCAATTAAAAAAAAAACCGTACTGGTAACATTTGGTTTGTGCAAAGCGTTTCACATTAATGGGTCAAACCACCTGACGGCGTCTGACCTGCATTTTGACCATTACACAGCAAACTACAGCTGGTGAAATTACTGTGGCCCGGCATTGGCACATCATCCCTAATCTTAATTCTAATAATATTTTCGTTTAAAATCCATTCCATCGTTTGATGAAACTAAGATAAATGTCGTCTATAAGGGCTGGAGACGTACAAGAAATTCGTTTCTGATTATGTTCACCCATTTTTCCTCGTGTACCAAAACGGTATCATCATCTGATTGGTTGGAGATCCATCGCAAGATAACACTCTTTTGGATACTGCACAGACTCAGTCATCTATTCCGACTGACGTAGGCGGTTACGTCAATAGGGTTTTAACGTCCTATTAGCTGGAGGCCCCTAAGGACAAGATACACTCGCAGACTGAAGTCTGCATACTTCGTGGCAGTGGTCATTGGCAGTAGTGTGTCTGGCTCTGTGTTGGAGCCGTCGTCTGTTGTTCTCTCAGCCCTGGTTTCTCGTGAACTCCGGTCCTGGCCGCATGAGGCCGCCTCAAAGAGGGAGCAGGGCAAAAGTCGGTGGAGCACTGCACGAGTCCCTTCTATGGCCCACGCAGACTACGACCAAATTTAAGCCTAACCCCAAGAGGGTGCCCCCATGCCCGACCCTCAAAGCATGGTATCCTAGGCCATGGTAGGCAGCGCTCCATCGCCGATCGCTCCAAATCTCCGGAGCCGTTTCCACGCGACACAGGGTAGACCCCCCCCCCCCCCCCCCCCCCCCCCCCCCCCCCTGTCACCTGTACGGCTTGAAGGTTCGCTGCGTCACCTGACACTGACCTCTCACATCAGTGCCACTCAAAGGAGAGCTGCCACCCTTCCCTTGGTGTTCACTGCTGTGCCACCTCACAGGGAATTGGACGCAGGTGGTCCAAGCGTTGATACTTCTCGTGCTTGCACTCCTCGCTAGTGTTTGGGCTTGATGCCTGAGTCTTCTGGTTCAAGCGTCGTTCGCAGCTGTCCGCAAGACTGAGAGGACTGTTGGCCGATTAGATCAGTGTTCTGTTCAGATTGTCTTTGTCTGTAGGCCTATTGGTTGCAGTTGTCCAATCACATTCACTTTCCAGGATCAGGAGCTGATAACCCGTATGTTGCTTACTTCCCTTCTGAAATGGTAGTTGTTTTGGCTGATGCGAATTTGTTCCCAATGAGCAGAGATTGGGTCAGACCCCCAGAGCCGTGAAAACAATGCGCATGCAAAGTTGAAGGACATCCGACTGCCGAAAATCAGTTAAGCATCATGTAGGAATATTGAAATAACAGTTGGCCCTGTGTGTGTGTGTGTGTGTGTGTGTGTGTGTGTGTGTGTGTGTGTGTGTGTGTGTGTGTGTGTCTGTGTGTGTGTGTGTGTGTGTTGTGTCTGTGTGAGACGAGAGTCTACCATTAACTGAGTATGACAACGATGGATGATAGTACGCGTGTGTCAGCTGGGTTGAATACCAACCTTTCCAGGACATATACACGCCAATATTGAAAGACTGTCATCTTATTGCTTATACCCGACTACTATCAAAGTTTTGTTCAGTTGTAGCGTAGCAATAGCTACAGTTATTTGTTTGAATCACAGACATTCGTGCCCACTAGACAGACAGAACGCGCATTAAGCAAGGTAAAAAGCCACGTACTGTACACAACTACCGGTAACCTCACAATGTCTTGCGTGTTTAGTGGCCGCATATGCGGGCAGCAATCATATTCGCAGCACTGGCTCAACACTGTGAATCCACCCAACGTGCGCGGGCCTCTTACAGTTTGCAGACAGCAAACAAAAGGCAAACAAACGAAAAAGCGCCTTGGTAGTCTTTTGATGTGCATTTCAGGCCGATTTATAGCTGTCGGCAGGCATGCCTGCACTGCCACTAAATAATGTAGGGAGGTGTTTGGCCGCACTCTTCGTATGGGACCGGGAGGAAAAGTGGGGGAGAGGATGGCGGTGGAGATAGGGATAGGGGTGGTTTGGGGAACTGGGAGACCGGGTGTTGAGGGGGTGTCTTCTGCTTTTGCCGCCTGGTTGGGCACATGTCACACAGGAAAGCTTTAAAAGAAAAACCCTCTTCATAGCTATGTTTTTCTTCTCTCTCTCTCTCTCTCTCTCTCTCTCTCTCTCTCTCTCTCTCTCTCTCTCTCTCTCTCTCTCGCGTCGTGCCAGGACCTGGTTTCAGCATTAAACTTCAATAGCCTCTTTGATCACAAGGCGCATCTAAACTGACAGCCCCCGAATTTACACTAGTAGGACACAGGACCAGTTTGTTTTGTTTTATCGACGCATAAAGCTGGATCGTTTAAAATCAGGGGTTGTCTTCTCTTGGGTTGTGGGCACAAACGTCACTCGACACCGGAGAATCCCCGGCGAAAATGCATCTCAGCGTGCAATCTTTACTGGTGCTCTGATACTTAAATAAATAAATAAAAATAAAAATAAATCGTTCCCGCTTGTGCACATTTCCTCGTCCAAACAGTGCGAAATACATTATGCAAGGTAAACAGGATTCTGCATGTAGAAAACAAATTTTCGGAGCGGAAAAAATGCAGACGGCAACAGTTATTTGAAAATGAATTAAGTAATTTTTTAAAAATACATGAATATAAATTTTTAAAAAACCCTGAGCTGTGCATTCGTGGGAAGGCTGGACTGTAGTAAGCACAACATTGCCCGAAATGTTTACACAGCATACATAGTCAAAAATGTAACCGAGGAAATTTGTCACTTTTCCTGAAAAACTGCCAAGAAAGATGTATCTTGTTGCTCATGCTACACTCTACATGACTTTCTTCTCAAGAAACGTGCACCTTATATTACAATATACGAAACAATACCACTGCTTTTTAAACAGTACTGAAAATCCACCGATGCTACCAAGAACAATTCAAACCGGAGAGTAACCCTTCTGCAAACGAGAGAGAAAAAAAAGTACGAGGGTTGTTCAATTTAAGATGACACTAGGCTTGCCGTTTGGAAACGAAGCACCGCACAGAAAAATGTTTATACCAAACACAACTTTAAAGTTTACCTGATTAGAATTGCAGAAAATAAAGTTGACGTCATGACGCAACTCGGAGTATGACGTAATTACAACTGTGTTTCAAACAGCTGAGCCTGAAAAAAATGGACGTCACCAATGAGCAATTTCGTTTCTACACTTTCACAAGGCTACAACTTGGTGACGATTGTAGGAGGATACACGCAGATTTGCAAGCTGTTTACGGAACGGATTGTGTGTCTTACCGCACAGTTTGCAGATGGGTCAAACAATTAAGAGCAGGTAGGGCGCCATCTGATTGGGGTAATCGTGCAGAGCGAGCTTTACCAGCTCGGAACGAACAAAACATTGCATTTGTGAAAAGACTGATAGAGGAGGATCCACATTCGACTGTGCGGGAATTAAGCGAGGCATGTGAGCTTTCAATTGGCACCATTAACAACATTCTGCACAAAGACCTTCACATGAGAAAACTGGCTGCAAGATGGGTGCCACATCTCTTAAGCGATGATCAGAAGCAGCAGCGGGTGGCATGTTCACGCAAACTGCTCGACGAGTTTGAGCCCAATGGGCCAAAACGACTGTGTGACTTAGTGACGGGAGACGAGAGTTGGCTGACATTCTACGGCATCCCCAACAAACGCTGCAACCGCATGTGGGTTGGCCCTGACGGAGACCGACCAGTTGTTCTTCGCCCAGGATTCCAGAGTCGCAAGCGAATGTTTTCTATTTTTTCAACACGCAAGGCCTTGTGGCAATTGACATTTTGCCTGAGAAATCAACAATCACTGCCTCCTACTATACCCAAGTTGTGCTCCCAAAAGTTGTAGGAAAAATCCATGAGCAGCGCCCAACCGTCAGCACCCAGAGGACCCTTCTTCTGCATGACAATGCCAGTGTCCATAAGGCGAAGGTCACCACGACCTTCCTGAGCGAGCAAGGAATCCAAGTTTTGGACCACCCACCCTACAGCCCCGACTTGGCCCCATGCGACTTCTGGCTGTTCCCTGCTCTGAAGGAAAAGCTCGCTGGGCGTAAGTTTGACCGGGTACAAGACCTCGCCAAAGCCGTAAGATCAGAGTTGTCCGGTCTGCCTAAAACCGACTACCAGAGGGCGCTTGAGAATTGGCGTAGGAGGCTTGAAATTTGCATTCGAGCCAACGGAGAATACTTCGAGGGGATGTAAAAGTTTCAAGTTGCTGAGATGAGAGGTACGTTTTTTAAGGGGGTGGTGACATCTTAAATTGAACAACCCTCGTATGTAGAGTTTTCGGAGTATACCACCTCTAAAACTGACTTACACTTAGTTATTCTGCGTTGTGCTCCATCGCGCTCCGTCCTCAGCCAGGCGTGTTTGTATCACTTCAACCTCTATACAATAGATTCCACAACCATTTTGCGCCCAAGCTGAGGAGATAAGTGACTGTTCATTTTTCGATTTCGTAGTCTTAAAATGTGATTTGTCTTGCCTGAAGAAACCAAACGAGGTTGAAATGCGTCGCGTTTGGTCTTGTAAATTGTAAGTCTCTTCCGATCGGCGGAACAGTAAGTCCACTTTTTAAAGTTTGTTTAATTTCCGTCTGCAGGTCACCTTTTTTTTTTTATAATCCTCCACTGACCAGTCGGAGGCCCCTGTCTAATGTCTATCGCCAGCTCATCTTGGCCGCCGCATTTTCTTTCTGGCCTGTCAATATCGATTTAATGGTTTTAAGGTTCTGTCGTGGGTGGCCTCGAGGCACGTGGGTGGGCCCCGCCCCCCCCCCCCCCCCCCACCCCCTCCTCCTCCCCACCATTGGAATAGCCGTCTGCAGATGGTGGCTGATACGGGAGCTGTTGGATTTGTCGCTGACCTCTTCGTTTGACACGAAAACCCCTTCCGTGTATTGTACAGGGTTATGCGTGCTATCTGGTGTCGCTGACCTCTTCGTTTGACACGAACCCCTTCCATGTAATGTACAGGATTATGCGTTGCTCTCTGGTGTCGAGGCTGTCCAATTCTTTTCCGGGATGCTTTTTTTTGTTGTTTTGTTTTGATTGGGGGTGGGGGGGGGGGGGGGGGGGGGGGGGGAGGCGTTGTTTTGTTTTTGTTTCTTTGGAGGGTTTTGTTTTGTTTTCGTTTTTAAAAAATTATTTTTAGTTGTCAGGTTTCGCAGCCGTAGGGGAGCGTTGATAGCATAACTGAACGACAGAACCTCAGTTGTTATAACCAAGGAACGTAAACTAAAGAGCTTGTATGTCGCACAGCATGGAACATCCTCTTGTAGATATCGTACAGCTATGGCGTTAAACAGAGATAGCATAGCATGCCTGTTGGATACCATACAAGTGGCTGTTCCATGCAGTGTCACACTCCCCATCACAGGCTTGCTCTCCACAACCCCATTCAAAGCGCTTCCCATGCATACAAACACTAACACACTGAACTCTCTCTCTCTCTCTCTCTCCTCTCTTCTCTCTCCTCTCTCTCTCTCTCTCTCTTTCTCTCTCTCTCTCTCTCTCTTATCTCTCTCTCTCTCTCCTCTCTCTACCAATCTGTGGTTGACAAGAGAGCCATTTTCACCCGTCCTGATCCCACCCAGGGTACACGACTGTGATTTGTTGGGGAATGGTGGTAGCGACCGTTTTGGCTGTGGTCCATGCGCCTGGCTGCATTTTGTTTTGATGGATGAAGGTTTTCACAGTGGAACCAACATATCTGAAAAATTTCGCGTGGTATTTCAACATAACCCTAGCAACCACTTTTCTCATTGTGAGAGATACGCTTTATTACTTGTCAGTTTCCGTGCTTGTTGACTGTAAAAAGCAAATTACCGTGTTGATAAATTGAAATTTTTCGAGGGACGACTTGAATTGGAACAATCACAAACAGGAAACATTTGCTGTTAAACTCTTTTATCCTCTTGTTTTTCTTCCCGAAGAAATGTTTTGCAAAAGCTCAGAATTTTCAAACTGATTCTTCACTATCTCCCAGACTAGTTTTGATGATGTTCCCCTCTCCCTCCCACAGTGTTAATTCATTGTCGGTTCACGTGGCTGAAGCAGAGGCAAGGGGGCCATGTGGTATCCCTCAAGGGAGTGTGCTCGGGCCCATTCTGTTTCAATTTTCATTAATGATTTACGAGACCCTTTCATCATGCTAGATCTCTGACGATCACATAAAAAATCATAATTTGAGCAGACATGATAACGTGTCGCAGTCGGACGTATGCAAGTAAATGGATTTGACAGGTGCATGGAATCTATATTTCAGTTGAGATAAATGCAGAGCACTACATTTCTGCTAAAAAAAACAATCCCTGCAAGGACTGTGTGATGTGATTGTTTGATAAAGGGACGACTATTAGTAAACGTTCAGGTTGAAAAAAAAGTCCTAAGAGTGATTTTTTACGAGGACCTAAAATTTGACATAAATAACATTGATGCAGTTGTACAGGCAGACTATGTGCTTGGACTTATTAAAAAAAAAAGGGGTGGGGGAGGGCGATGAAGGGGGAGGGGGGGGCGTACATAGACAGCAATTGCGTTTGTAAGATTATTTAGAACATTGGTAAGACCACAACTGGAATATGGAAATGCAGTTTCGCATCTAGTGTTTGATACGCGGTCTGTGGCTATTGGCAAGGTTCGAAGAGGGCTAACAAAGCTTGTTGATGTTATGCAGGTTAAAACACCTGAAGAAAGACTGAAAGTACTGGCCTTACCACCCCTGCAGTTTGGAAGAATTAAAGGTGACCTGAGACAAAGTATGTAAAATACTGAATGGTGTAGATAACTTGAAGCCAGAAAACATTTTTTCTGACATAAACAGGGAATGCTACAGGCACATTTTGTATTAACTATTCGTAATAATTGTTTTAGGCACAGAATTGCGCCAGATTAGAAGACACTTCCAACGTATGTTAACATAGCTTGCAATATTATTAACATTTCAAAAATATCCTTGAACAGGTAAAAACATACTGATAACTTTTTTTTCTGTGATTATTGACTTTATACATATTGTGTTCATGTTATTTACTTTTTATCTTTTGGTCACTCCAGAGCAAATTTGTGCCACTGCAGCGGGTATTTCTGTCACCAGTGTGACAAGGACATAAAACACACACACACACACACACACACACACACACACACACACACACACACACACACAACACACACAGAAAAAAAAACACAGAAAAAGAAGAAAGTAGAAAGGAAGGAGAAAGAAAGGACCGCGAGGCTTAACATAGTCCCAAGAACTGATTTTTTTTGTCTTTTGATAACTTCAGAGCAAGTGTGTGTCATTCCACCATGCACCGGCTTCTTTTACCAATTTGGCTGAGACATCAAAAAGCAGCGAGGCGTAACGTTGTCCCCCCAAAATGGAGAGACAGACAGAGAGAGAGAGAGAGAGAGAGAGAGAGAGAGAGAGAGAGAGAGAGAGAGAGAGAGAGAAGCCTGCACGTTGGAACCCATTCATCCTAGGAAGGTACACTGTCGCACACATTCGTCAAAGGGGTGTGTATGTAGAGTAAAATGGAAGGGGAAGGGTGATGTACGTGTGTATAATTGAGAGGGAGGAGGTGCGAGTGTGTGTGTGTGTGTGTGTGTGTGTGTGTGTGTGGTGTGTGTGTGTGTGTGTGTGTGTGTAGGAGGGTGAGATGGGGTGAGGAGGGCGATATAACTGCATGCATGTTATTTTTCCAGTCGACTTTCCTTTTTCAACTTTTGATTCTGTTCTTAATGGTAGTAACCTTAGGAGCTGTACATTTTAAAGATACTGCGGTGGTGATATGTGCATAAATGTTAAACTTTTTAGCGATTTTTTTCCCCATTTGTATTGGATAAATATGTTTGTTACTGGTTTTATACGTAATCGATGTTCTGTCTATTCGTGTTCTTGTGATAACACTTGCACCAGAAGCAGTTTCTCTTTTCGGAGATAGTAATATTTCTAATCTTCTTATGGTATCTTCCATTGCTTACAAGATTATTCTTATTCTTTCTCGTGTTACCTTAACACTACGAGTGCGACCCCTTGTTGCCAAATTTGCTCCAGGGGCCAACAGTCTGAGTCGCACTCTTTTTTGTTATTTTATTTTACTTTTTAACATGCGCGCTGGTGACCTACTCGTTTTTGAGTGAACCAGTATTTTAGGAAGAAGAGAAGAAGAAGAAGACTACGGACATTCATCGCTGCCCAGATCAGCGGTTGAAGTGATCAGGACTTGTACTTGTAGAGCCGGGGACGGGAAAGGGGGGGGGGGGGGGGGGGGGCATGGGAAGTGGGGGTGGGGGAGGGGAAGAAGTCCATATTGCCCAGTGGGGGAGACGGTAGGAATACGTGGTGCCAGCTAAACTGTCATGTTGTCAGCATTACTTAACAGACACTCCGCTGCCCACCTCAGTCGTGAAAGTGACCAGAATAATCATGTGGAGAGAAGGGGGAGGGAGCGTGAGAGATTCAGGCATGCCCCCCAAATCCACTCTGTCCGGCGGAGGGGAGGGAGGGAGAGGCACTTCAGACGGCGGGGGAGGGGTAGGTAGAAACTGGGGGGGGTTGGGGTAGCGTGGGAGGATCAAAGCAAGGGATGTTGTTAGTGATAGTGAGCTGGCAAAAGAGAAGCCGGAAGAGCGGGGTAAAGAAAGTGGTGGAGTGGGGAGGGGTGAGGTTAGAGCGAGGCAGAGACTTAGGGGTAGTGGTGAGGGGGGGGGGGGTTAAAAAAATTGACGGCTGTCTGCCATGTCGTTTGGAGCGGGAAATTTCCGCCGCCAAAGCCCCCCCCCCCCCCCCCCCCCGCACCCCCTCCCCCCCCTCTCTCTCTCTCTCTCTCTCTCCAGCAACCCAACGCAGCACTGACCTAAAGTAGGAAACTTCCAATGCCAAGGACGGTCTTTAAGAGCTGGCTGGTGTGTTGCTTAGTTGTGTCGGCGTGCGTCTTCATTTGGGGTGCACGCCGAAGGTTGAAATGTATACAGTTCACTGATGCTCAGACAGGAATTCTTCCTTCGAGGCAAGGAGCTGAAAATGATCGGAGCGGGCTACATGTATGATTAGGTTAGTGTGCTGTGCCATAATTTCGCGATCAATTAGGTTTTGTTTTGTTTTTCGGTGATATATGCTAGTGGTGCCAAATACTGCTGATTGAAGAAGCAGCATACACGATCAGAACCAGAATCAAATGTGACAAAGTGCTTGTTTAGCTGCCCCCATTTCAGTTTGTCTCGATGTCACTGACTCAGTGGGGGGTTTTTTTCCCCCATGAAGTGCCTGTTTAATCATTCAGTTTCAGTTCGCCACTCCCCCCCCCCCCCCCCCCCCGCCCATTTTTTTTTTTCCACAGTTAGGTGCCAGTGAAAATAATCAACATTGATTGTGAGTCTTCAGCAAAAGAAGGCACAAAAGACCGCTTAAAAACTAGGACTTTTAATTGCTCGTTTCTTTGTTTTATGTGCAACTTCGTATCAAGATATAGGCCTAACGGATCAAGGTGTAGGGCTGACATAGCACATAATCATGTCTCTGAATCCGTCGCTTACGCAGTGATCGGGCGTATGTTCAGTGAGTGTTATCTAGCTGTATTACAATACTGGGGTAGGCCTGCTTTGGAATAACGTGATCATGTTGTTCGATATTCTTTTTATTTTTAGTCCAATTCAGAAATAGCAAGAGAACTTTTGTATTCTTGTATATTTTCTTTCAAGATGGACATCAATGGTCCCAGTTAGCGAAGTGAGTGAAGGATTTTATTTTATAATCTAACGCCCCCAGTTTTCGTTTTATTCCGTTTTCTTTGGCTCCTAGCCCCCCTCCTTTTTTCAAATGTTTTTAATCTTTGCCAAGTCATTATTGTAATTATGAAGGAATTGTCAGCCAGCTCGTTAGTTTCCCACCGCTGGGCCTACTAGTTTGTTCAACAATGTGCGTGTGTGTGTGTGTGTGTGTGTGTGTGTGTGTGTGTGTGTGTTCTTCACTTTAACGTCTTTTCACCCTCAAGTGATATTAGACCGGGGGTGGGGGAGGGGGAGTACAAGGGGAGGAGAGAGAAAAGGTGGGAGATAGAGGAGAGGCGGAGAAAGGCAGGGAAGAGAAGATAAATGGAGAAGGGGAGAGGTGGATATGAAAGTAGTGATTGATTGTGCTTGTGAAATGCTTCAAACTGTTTGTAAAAAAAATCAGTGTGTGGGTGCCGCGCGCGGGGCGCACGCGCGCGCGCGGGGTGTGTGTGTGTTGTGTGTGTGTTGTGTGTGTGTGTGTGTGTGTGTGTGTGTAGACCTTTTTTTTTTTTTTTTAAATTATCATGGGACATCTGATTCCTGACATTTTAAAGTGAGGAAACTAGGCCTGTCAAAAAAGCATGAGGCAAATGTTAGTCTGAATGTTTCATGCAGTGTTAACTAGTCATTAGCAGTAAGCACCATGATTTGCTCCAATGGTCTTTTCGCCTAGAGGACACTGTGTATGCGAAGACTTAAAATAATTCTCTGTGTGTGTGAAATGTGTGTGTTTGGTGTTCGGGCGCGCGCGCGAGCGTGCAGAAGGTGGGATTAAGAGAGAATATGAACATCATTTGAAGAGAATTGGCCATTTACAATTGGGAAATTCGACAGGGCAAAAGGGTGGGGTGGAAAAAAAAAAGGGGGGGGGGGGGGGTTGGGAAATTGGAAGGGGTTGGGTAGTGGAGTGGAGGTGAGTGTCGCGGGGTGTTTTGTCTTCCAGTTTTGCTTCGTGTAGAAAAATGTGCTATCACCTTTGATAGCGAAGAAAAAAACAAATTCTTATGCATGCTATGTTGACCGGTTTGTGACTTGCCAGTCTCCGGTTCGCCTTAGGTGGGCTAATTTTTTTGTCTCTGCCAAATTGCACTACGGATGAGCGACAGTTACAGAGGGACGCTGCTGTATTCTTTCTCGGCTCATGAACTTGGGGGCCGAATAGCGCAGTTGGTAGAGCGGACTCGTAGGCTAATCTTGTGGTCTGCGCCGGGCCGTTTCGGTACAGGGGGATTTTCCCCTCGGAGTTAACATTGGTTCTGACTACATTCCCCACCCCAGTCCTCCGAATGAGACTAAAAAACCGGGGGTCCGTGTGGGGAACGCACGCACTTCTTGCACACACGGAAAATCCTATCACCAACGTTCGGAAGAGAAGGCCAGTTGGGCCGTTGGTATGGTGACACGTTACCATAGCATGCACCTTCCCCGAAGCTGAATATGGCTGCCTTAATGGGGGGATAAAAATGGTAAATAAAACACAAAATAAATCCGAAAATCGCATGATGATTGTGGACACTAAAAGAAAGAAGAAGAAGAACTATTGTCACGTATTTCGATTCCACATCGAGGAGGCTGCCTGGCTTTTGGAGCTCCCGTTTTTAATTCATTTTTACATCTTTTACGTCTTTACATCTTTTACTCATACGAGAACTGTCATTTTAATGATCAGCACTGTTGGTTAATGCAAAATTTTTATTTTATTTTAACGAAATTGTGTTTTAAAACCCTTTAAAGGGTGATTTTTTTATTTGGCTTTTCAAGATGGCAAACCGGCGTGTTGTTCCTCGGCTTCGTTAAAAGTTTTCTATTTTTCCTTGCTCTTTCCACATGGACGGGGAAACAACAATATTCCTACACTCAGTTTAATTTGAAATTTTAGATGTAGATGTAGACGCCTTTAGTTCTATTTTTGCAGGTTTCAAAACTTTGTGCAACCTGAACCATGTTAGTCTCCTGTGTGCACCTGTGCCGAGTACTGTTCTCACGTCATTACTAGGCCCAGATTTGAAACCCTGATTTAAAATTAACATCAGAAATAGTACAGTGATAAGGAAATTGTTTGATTAAAAGAGTTAACATAGAGGAGTTAAATCATTGCTTTTAAGCCTTATCCTATCGGGAGACATTGAACTCAATCCTGGTCCGTCCACCAAAGTAAAATATCCATGCGGAGTTTGCAATTTAAGAGTCACAGGGAAAAACATAAAGCAGTTCCCTTTGTGACGTCTGCAATTCATGGTATCACACTAAATGTATTTAAAATGAATTCAGAAAGTTTATGAAGCTTTATGCAATAGTGATTATCTGACTTGTTTTACCTGCGGGCTTCCAAACTTTAGCTCGAGACTTTTGAAGTTTCTATTGAAGACTGCAGCTCAGAAAGCAACCGTTTTGACCCTATCTCACCAAAACCGATCCCCAAAAGGAAAACTTGAAATTTGTCCTAAGTTTGCATCCACCCCTGATTCTAAAACTGATAAATCCCAAATCATAAAGTGCAACGGAACCCCAAATCTTTAAAGAGAAAAAGATAAACTTAAATGCATAGTTGTAATTTCAATCTCTTATAAAGAAAAAGGAAGAACCAGTAATTTAGTCACGGAAAAAAAACATTGATGTTGTAATTGGAACAGAAACTTGGCTAGAAACGGGAAACCCATCCAGCAGCGAACTTCTAATGGAGGACTTTGATATTTATAGAAAGGACAGACTTGGAAAAAGAGGTGGGGGAGTCTTGATTGCCATTAGGAAGAACTTAGCCAGTGATTTTTTATATCAAGGCAAAAATAGTGAAAGTTTATTTTGTGGGATTAATTTTAAAGAATAAGAGCCCTGTCATTGTTGGATCATTTTACAAGACCTCCAGACTCAGATGAAAATGTATTTTTCGCCCTATCTGCAGAGACATTTCAAATTTTGTTTTGGCCAATAGGAAGGCAAAAATTAGGATTGGTGGAGACTTTAACTTACCAGATATTGATTGGAGTGAAGATGCCAATTTGGTAATCAATACAGTAAAATATTAATACTCAGTTTGTTGATGCCACCAAAGACCTTGGATTAGTACAGTCAGTTGAATCACCAACTCGTGGTAAGGCCTTCCTGGATTTATTTTTAACCAATTGCCCAGGCGCCTTAGGAAAATCAGGAATTAATTGCAGGCCTGGGTGATCATGATATAGTTCTCTTAGAGAGCAACTTTCAACCCTTTCGAAGAAAACCCCAAAACGTACCATCAGACTCTAAACCCAAAGCAGATTTACCAAAATTGCGCAGGGAAAACTCGTGATTTAAAGCCGTCTTTTTTTGAGGTCCCATAGTGTTAAAGATAATGTCAGCGACCTTTGGAAGTGTATAAAATCAACTTGGAATTTATTATGGATGACAACATCCTACTAAATAACTTCAAGCAAGAACCCACCAGCCATGGATTACTACAAAAACTAAACGTTTGTTGAAAAGGAAACATCGTTTTTTTAAGAAATTGAAACTACATCCTAATTCAGAAAAATTAACTGGTTGGGTTTAAAAACCCATATAAGAGACGGTGTCAGAGAAGAAGTAGACTTGCTCACTCCAATTATTTTAATTCGATGATTTCGGAAGGGATCATCAAAACAAGATTATGGTCTTACAAAAGGAGTAAGAGACAGGACAACTTGGGATTCCAGACCTGAGAAACAACCAGAATAACCTAATACAGGACCCTGAAGGGAAAGAAAAAAAACTTACTAAACAAGCAGTTTTGTTCAGTTTTCTCAAATCCCAAACCTTTAATTAACGTTAGACTAAAGGATATGATAAACTCCTGAAATGCAAAACATCAAAGTAAACAAAGCAGGAGTATTTAAGTTACAGACCAATATAAAATGAAAACAAAGCTACTGGTCCCGATGGCATTCCTGGCAAGCTCTTAAAATTATGTGCCAATAAATTGAGTGAGGTTTTATCCCAATTACTTTACCAAGCTTCACTGGACCAGGAGTAATACCTGATGAGTGGCAAGATGCGAGCATGTTTCCCTTATTCAAAAAGGGTGACAAAACAAAAGCAGAGAACTAAGACCTGTATCTCTTACATCCATATCAGCTAAACTACTTGAACACATAATATATAGTAGCATAATGGACCATCTTGACAATAGACTTCTTAAAAAATTCCCAGCATGGTTTTAGACAGCGAAGGAGTTGTGAGACTAAACCCTTATAACAACTCTCAATGATTTTAGTAACTGTTTTAAATAACAGACAGCAAATGATGCAATTTTATTAGACTTTTCAAAAGCCTTTGATAAGGTTGACCATGAGGGCCTGCTGCTTAAATTAGAACACATTGGCATGACGGTTCCTTTGTTTAAAATGGGCTAGATCATTCCTCTTTTGGGAGAAACGCAGAAAGTTGTTGTGGAAGGGTCTCATCCCATTGAAACCAGTCTTGTCAGGTGTACCACAGGGAACTGTTCTGGGGCCCTTGTTTTTTCTTATTTATAAAATGACATAAGTAGAAATCTCTCCCTGGAACTACTATAAGGCATTTTGCAGATGACAGTTTAGTATATAGAAACAATCAGAAGCAAGAATGATTTCTCGCATTCTACAAAGATCTAAACGCTTTACAAGAGTGGGAAAGAACTTGGAAAATGGAATTTCTCCCCAAAGTGCAAGTGTTGCGTATATGTAACAACGCTCACCAATTAGATCAGATTATTCTATCCATAATACTATTCTTAAAAAAAACTAATGCTGCAAAATATTTAGGCGTGATTATAGATAGTCGTCTCCCAAAAGGAAAGAACATTACAAAATTTTGTATGTAAGAAAGCAAATAACATCTTAGCTTTCCTTATAAGGAACATCAATGACTGCCCCCAAAAGGTTAAAGATGACTGCTACAAAACACTGGTTAGACCAGTACGGAATATGGTTTTCTCAGTTTGGGATCCTTTTCCATCTAAAGGACCCCTTGGATAACCTCGAAAAGATTCAGAAGAGAGCAGCACGGTTCGTAACAGGAACCACATCAGAGAAAAGGGGAAAAACTAGGAAGAACATGAGGAAATTAGAATGGAAACCCTTAGAAAAGAGAAGAGCTTTTATTAAACTTAACACCTTTTTCAAAGGCAGAGCTAAAGTAATTGATATTCCAATGGAACAACTAGTATTGGAATAAAGTAGCCCAGGAGTGGCGGTCAATGTTATACCATACCTGCATCAAATATTGACAACCACTTACATTCTTTTTACCCCGTTCTGTACGGCTGTGGAACTCACTTTCCGGGTGCCATCAAGATCGCCACAAGTGCAATCTCATTTAAGGGACAAATGATTCGACCGTTTTTGAGATCGCATATTGATGATTTTCTATTTTTATTTCCCCAGATATTTTATTATCACCTGGGCCTGAATTTGGCCATTTCTTTAAATCGAGTGCGACCCCCTTTTTGCCAAATTTGCTCCAGGGGCCAACATCAGAGTCGCACTGTTTTATGTTATTTATTTTATTTTTTTAATATGCGCGCTGGTGACCTACTCGTTTTTGAGTGACCAGTATTTTAGGAAGAAAGAAAAAAAGGTGATCATCCATGTCTCAGAAACGAACTGGGGCTTGCATAGACAGACACGCTCTCTTACTCTGATTCCTCACAAGACTAAGAGAGGGATGGACCATTTGCATTTCGGCATTATGGCGACAGGTGCGTGGACAAACCCCCTACGAGAGCTTGATAAATAATGCATTTACAGATTTCACCGACGACTGGGTTTTAACCCACCCCAGAGGAAGACGTAAGCAACACCGGCAACGACAATGAAGAAAGACACATTAACGACCACCATCATCGAACAACAACACCGACCCAAAATCCCACCATGAACCTCTAGGTCAAGGCATCCGAGACTACCCCAAAAAAAAAACTTGTCCTTAAAAGCTTCTGCGTTGAGGACGTAAATCTCAACCATCTTTTTCCTTTTCTCAAAATTTCATGCGAAACTATTGCGGACGTGCTGACAATCCCAAGCTCTGTACAACGTCTGTCTGTATATCTAGTAGGGCCCATCCATTTTGTATCTATCTACCAAAATTGGAAAAAGATAATACGATTTCTTTTTTTAAATTTGCTTTGTACACATATCTTGTGAAGAGAAAAGAAACCAGAACAGACACACAACAACAAAAACAACAACAACAACAAAAAGTAGAGAGAAAGGAAACCAGAAACGAAGTAGAGCACAAGGAATTAAAAAAATAAAGCGAGAGAAATGAAACCAGAAAACTAAGTAGAGAGAAAGGAAACCAGAAAAAATAAGCAGAGAGAAAGGAAACCAGAAACTAAGCAGAGAGAAAGGAAACCCGAAACTAAGTAGTAGAGAGAAAGGAAACCAGAAACTAAGCAGAGAGAAAGGAAACCAGGAAACTAAGTAGTAGAGAGAAAGGAAACCAGAAACTAACAGAGAGAAAGGAAACCAGAAAAATAAGTAGTAGGAGAAAGGGAAAACCAGAAACTAAGCAGAGAGAAAGGAAACCAGAAACTAAGCAGAGAGAAAGAAACCAGAAAATAAGTAGTAGAGAGAAAGGAAACCAGAAACTAAGAGTAGAGAGAAATGAAACCAGAAACTAAGCGAGAGAAAGGAAACCAGAAACTAAGTAGTTGAGAGAAAGGAAACCAGAAACTAAGTTAGAGAGAAAGGAAACCAGAAACTAAGTAGTAGAGAGAAAGGAAACCAGAAACTAAGTATAGAGAAAAGGAAACCAAAACTAAGTAGAGAGAAATGAAACCAGAAACTAAGCAGAGAGAAAGGAAAAACCAGAAAACTAAGTAGTAGAGAGAAAGGAAACCAGAAACTAAGTAGAGAAAAAAAGAAACCAGAAACTAAGTAGAGAGAAAGGAAACCAGAAACTAAGTAGTAGAGAGAAAGGAAAACAGAAACTAAGTAGTAGAGAGAAAGGAAACCAGAAACTAAGTAGTAGAGAGAAAGGAAAACCCGAAACTAAGTAGAGAGAAAGGAAACCCGAAACTAAGTAGTAGAGGGGAAAGGGGAAAACCCGAAACTAAGTAGTAGAGAGAAAGGAAACCAGAAAACTAAGTAGTAGAGAGAAAGGAAACCAGAAACTAAGTAGTAGAGAGAAAGGAAACCAGAACCAAAGTAAAAAGAAAGGAAAAGAAACAAAGCTGAAAGGAAACCCGAAAAAAGAAGCATGTCACCAAAATTATTAAAAAACAAAAAAGGAAATTAAACAAAACAAAAAAAAAACTTTACCAACACCACCATAACACCTGCCTCCCCTCCCCCCCTCCCCCCCCCCCCCCCCCCCCCCCCCCCCCCCCCCCCCCCCACCCTGAAACAAAAATCCCAAAAAGAACTAATCAAATTGATACAAAACATACTACAGAGAAAGGGGGAAATTTGAGAAAACCCTTTTTTTTCTTTTTTTAAGCATGGCTAAAGTTTCATCATTCAGTCAGAAATTTTAACTTCAACAGCCTTTTTCCAAGCAGGCATCCTGTATACTTATACCTGTTTCCACAGCCGATGCAGATTACAGCTATGTATTAATCATTAATCCTTGAATGAAACAATAATACATTCAATGACATTTCATAGACTATCAGTAAAATTTATCACATCTGTGAAAAAAACAAAAGGATTCACAAATATTAAAGGTGAGAAAATAGTTGCCTGGAAACTGGTACTTCAAGTTGTTCATATTACATGGAGATTTATCAGTTATAACAAAATTTATTGTAGTTCTCATGTTGCTGAAAACCTGGCTGAGTTCTGAAAACCAACCAATGCTAAAAGATGAGCAAAAAAAAAGTCTGAAAATTTCCCAAGAGAACGTATCATGTATTCTGGAAGGAATAAAGAAAAGCGGGAAAAATAAAGGGAAAGAGAAGGTATATTTAAAAAGAGAAGAGAGAGAGAGAAAGGCAGAAACTCATCAGCAAATTGTCTGCTGGAAATCATGATCAGTGCACGGTTGTCTCGCCATCAGCCCCTTCTCTTTTCCCTTTAATCCCCTTCCCTCCCTGTTCCATCTCTTCTCCCACTTCCCCCTTCTCAGTTAACTTTTGTGAAGAGCGTTCTTCCTTTACTGAATGAGAAAAAATGTTCGGCTTTCCGCCCACCACTCCCCACTTCCCTCACTCCTCTTCTTCCCTTCTAGCCCCCTGGCCCCCCCCCCCCCCCACACACACCACACACACTCCACTTTTTTTTTTGAAGAGTGTTCTTCCTTTACTAAATGAGAAGTAATTGTGTTCTGCTGGGATCCCACCACTCCCCCACTTCCCTCATTCCTGTATGTTCCTTCTAGCCCCTGCACCCCCCCCCCCCCCCCCCCCCCCCCCCTCTTCCTCTACTTTTTCGAACTCACTTTCTCCCCCCTCAGCAAAACTCTCATTCTCCCCTTTCTCTCACATCAGTTTTTAGGACCCAAAAATTTTTGCTAAATTCTGTTGCTGTCTCCTCTCCCCTCCCCCCTTCCTGCCCACTTCTGCTTTCACTCTTTTGGTCACTGAAGTCTTCAGTAAAAAATAAACCCATCGCTAGCAGTATATGTAAAGTGTATATGTTTTCGGGAAAAAAATGTATTGTATTGTGCTATTTAAAGTATTGTATTGTGCTATAAAAGTATTGTATTGTCCTATAATGTATTGTTATTGCTCTGTTCTGTTGTTGTGTTTTGCTGTATTGTGTATTACTGTTCTGTGCTGGTCTGTGTTTGGTTGTGTCGAAAGGTAATGTTAGTATTGTGCTTTTGTATTGCACTACGTTATGTGTGTTCTTTTTCATCATTTGAATTTTATTTGGCATTGCATTTATTTGTTTAATGTTTTTGTTGCAAAGTGAAACGACTGCAGGCGGAAATCTAAAAAAAATCTTTAAAAAAATGTTAGTGAACCCCCAAGAGAACGTGGACAAACGAGTCCCCAAGACAAAAACACGATGCGTTTCAACCTCTTAGGTCTTCTTCAGGCAAGACACAAACAATAGGACAACGAAAATAAACAAATTTGTTACTTAGCTTAGATCTCTTCACTCTTCAGCGCAAGGTAAAAAAAAAATTATTTTCAATTTGAAAAAAAAGAAGAAGAAACCCACCCCCTCTACCCCTATTGCCTACATCTTCACCACTCTTTTACAGGACCTGTGGATGAAGTGATTCGTTCCGCCAGCTTCCGCTGTCCAAGGGTGGGTTACTATGGCAAGTGTATGAATCGTCAATGGCCAATGAATGTTTATTTGGCAAAATGAAAAATACCAAGTTCTTGTCAGCCATTCCAAGCCCGGAGATTTCACAACATGGTAAAGGGTGTTAATGAGCAATGAAAGCCTTTCGCCGTGTTTTTGATACTGTAAAATTGACATTTTCTTTAGACTTGTGGTCATCTACAATGATTGTTTTATACATGAAAAAGAAGAGGTCAGCTGCACTTTTTGTTTTATATATGAATGAAAAATATGCTAAATGTATGAATGATTGTTATGCAGTTACAAGAAATATTAATGTACTCATTATTAGCATGACACCATTTGATGCAATGTCCAACAAAGTGGATGAACAGATGTAATTACATATCTTAAGTATAGCACAAAGGTTGAACACATTCAAATAAATGTTCGCAGATATACGTTTATTATTTGTGTAGAATAAAGCAGGTGAGGCAGCACGAAAGCAGTGTATTATACAGCCTACCTTGTTTCCACGAAAAACAGTTACCAAACAATACATGTGTAAGATAAGATAAGATAATGTTGCTTATAGCCCAGCCGACCGCAAAGGGCCACATCAGGGCTATCACCACGTTAAAATCAACTCACCAATACATGTGTGTAAATGTTCCCGGATACAAGTTCATTAATTGTGGTGAAGAAAGCAAGTTAAACATCATGAAAGTGGTAGATCAAACAGCCTATCGTGTTTCCACACACAAAGAACAGTTACCAAACAATACATGTGTGCCATAAATTGCCATCATGACTGAATCAAACAAAAGTTCAATTGCGCCAATAAATGTGGAGGACAGCCCATATTGGATGTGCCAAATAAAGTATACAACATCTGGCCATAACATCAACAGGGAATGATGATGAACATAATGGAAGAACCCAAGGCCTAAAATAAATGTGCATGTGATAGAAGACAGTGTTACCTTGAACTATGAATCACCTTCAGCGTGCACAGAGAACTTTGTTACCTATCTCCACCTTTCACCCTCCTTCCTCCCTCCACCTCCATGCTCCCACCTCCATCTCCTTCCTGTAGTATGCATGCGACCCGCAAGACACACTAGAACACTCAGTGTAACAGTGAAGACATCTTTATTCCCAAAACCCGGATGTAGCTCTTCCCCCTTCCTTCCAGACTCCTATCCATCTCAACAAGGGATGCTGGGTTCTTTCCCTTGAAGTGCTTTAGACCCATTCACATAACCAAGCGTTCATACAACACCTCCCCTCAAGATCTTTAACTTTACCATTAATTAAAAGAGATTACTATATAATCAACATCAAAGCTAAAATCTTTCTAATACATAACTGAATATAATTTCCACCTCTGAAGGGAACTAGTTTAACACTGCAGGTTTTAACTTTAGATTATTTCAAACCGAATAATAAATAATTTTACTTTGTTCAAAGTAGATCATTATGTGAATGTTACTGTACTCGATGATTTCAATCTGAAATCTGCACATCCAATAATCTAAGGAACCAAACACAACATAATAAGTGCACATCAAATCCGATGTGGGTAGTATCATTCGTGAACATCTAATTTTACTCTATCCACTGTCTTTTCTGAACTGCCTCTTTCCCCTTTCCCCCATAATCTGAAAAATTTTTAGCACTATCTCATCTTTTCAAAATTAAAAAAAATACTCATGCTATCTAATATAAAATAACAAAGTGATGCAGTTTTGGACTTCAGTTTTGGTAGGAATATAATAATCCATGTAGTACAGCGGTAGTATAGAGTTGTTCCCCTGTCTTGTTTCATGAAAACTTAAATACCACAATACTTAAATAAACATTGTTGAAATTGCCTTATAAAGGACTTTGTATTCAACAGATGCCTCTTAAAGGACTTTACATTACACAATGCCTTTTAAAGGACTTAAGTTCTATCAACTCTGCTTTTGCGCCTCAACACCAAGAGGACTTTATGACTATCTGTAAGACGTTCTGTGCTTACAGATCCAAGCGTTTTGGCTTAAAAATCACCCTGTCACTCCTTCTAGGTGCTGTAATAACAGGGGACGGTGAAGGCCTGGCAGGGGTAGGTGGGCGTGGCTCACTGGATGTTGACCCTGCTGACTCTGGAGTGCGACCGGTTCATCACCCGTCTTCACCAAGTGACAGTTGTTGCGACGGACCCTACCCTGGTCGGTCTGGACAAGGAAAGACCGGGGGCTAGTGTGGCGTGCGATGACTTGCCCCGGCCTGTCAAGATCTCTGACATGGACGGCGTCGCCCGGATGTAGGATCGCAGCAGCACAGGTAGCGTGACGTCGGTTGTAGTTTTCCCGCAGTTTCAGCTTGTTGGTCGCCTCAGTACCCCGAACCAAGTCGTGGTCGGGTGTGTTGACGGCTGCAGCACCGAAGGTTTGACGGGAATCGTTGTGTTGAGGTGACGGCCCATCAACAGCTGACTCGGAGCGTAGCCATTTTGAAGCGGTGCCGCCCTGTAGGACAGCAAGGCCAAATACGGGTCTTTGGCTTTCTTTAGAATGTTTTTTTACCGTCTGAACAGCCCTCTCCGCCTCACCGTTGCTCTGCGGGTATCTGGGGGAGCTGGTCACGTGAACAAACCCGTACTCACCCGCAAAACGCAGGAACTCAGCACTGGCGAATTGGGGCCCATTGTCACTAACCACAACATCAGGAATGCCGTGGCCGGAAAAGACAGACTTGATCTGCCGGATGATGGCTGCGCTGGTCTGGGAGGTCAGGTGCTTGACCTCAATCCACCGGGAGTAGTAGTCAACGATGAGGAGGTAAAGCTCACCCTTCAGCTCAAACAGGTCCATCCCGAGCCTCTCCCAGGGACGGGAAGGGAACGCGGAGGGGAGAAGCGGCTCTCTCCTCTCTGGACGGTGCTTCTTGCAGGTGACGCACCGCGACACCATCTCCTCAATGGCAGCACCAAGGGACGGCCACCACACTGACTAGCTCGCCAGCGCGCGGCATTTGGTGACGCCCAGATGTCCCTCATGCAGGCGGGACAGGATCTCCAGCCTCATGGGCCCCGGGATCACCAACCTCTCGTCGTACATCAGCAGGTCCTCAGCCAGGGTCAGGTGATGACGGTTCTCCCAGAACGGCTGTAGGAGGGGGTTGGCTGGAACATATGCAGGCCAGCCATGCCTGCAGTAGTCCCTCACTTGCTGTACGACTTCATCGGCTTTCTGCCCATCTCTAATCGCTTGCAGCTTCTGCGATGATGCCGGCAGGACCTGGATGGTGTTCTGGACCATGGCTGCAACCTCGTCGACGAAGTTGACGTCGTCTGCCTCCGGCTTCCCCACCGGCGCGCGGCTCAGCGTGTCGGCGGTGACCTGGTTCTTCCCTGGGACATGAATGACTGTGGGGTTGAACCTCATGAGGCGCAGGCGGAATCTCTGGATCCTGGGTGGCATACTGACAATTTCCTTACTAGACAAAAGCGGAACCAGAGGCTTGTGGTCCGTCTCGATCGTGAAGTCCATTCCCAGCAAGTACTGTGTGAAACGTTCAACCGCCCAAGTTGCTGCCAACGCCTCCTTCTCAATCACGGCGTAATTCTTCTCGGCGTCTGTGAGCGTGCGCGAGATGAAACTAATGGGACGCCGCGACCCGTCAGACTGCTCTTGGAAAAGAACCGCCCCAATGCCCACATTCGACGCATCTGCTGCCACTGTCGTCTTGCGGCCAGTTGCATAGTGGGCGAGGATAGTATCCGATGACAGTAGCTTCTTCAGCTCTTCGAACACCTTCTGCTGTGGTTTGTCCCAGGTCCAGGCCTGCCCCTTTCGTAGGAGCTGGCGAAGGGGTTCTGTCTTGTGTGCAATGCCTGGCATGAACTTGGCGACGTAGTTCACCATCCCAAAAAATCGCTGCAGTTCCGTAACGTTCTGAGGGGGCGGGAACATTGTGATGGCCTCAACTTTGGCTGGGTCAGGTCGCACACCATCCGCGTCGATGATGTGTCCAAGAAACTTGACAGAGTCTTTGGAAAACTCACACTTCTCATTCAGCGTGATCCCGGCCACCTTCAGTCGTCTCAATGTTTCCTTGAGAATCTTGTCGTGTATCTCTTCGTTGGGAGCATGAATCAGCACGTCGTCCATGTGACAAACGACGCCCTCTATCTCTTGCAGAATCTCTGTCATCATTCGTTGAAAAATCTCCGGCGCCGAGGATATGCCGAAGGGCAGCCGGTTCATGCAGAACCGGCCGTATGGTGTAACGAAAGTCGTTAACAGTCGAGATTCTTCCGCGAGGGGTATCTGCCAATACCCACTCTTTGCGTCCAGCTTTGAGAAAACTCTCGACCCCGCAAGCTTGGCAAGACTCTCCTCCACAGACACCATGGGGAACACTTCTCTGCGCACAGCCTTGTTCAAGTTCGTCAGGTCTATGCATAGGCGAATTCCCCCATTCGGCTTTGGGACCACAACCAGCGCCGAGCACCAGTCAGTCGGTTCCGTGACAGGTGAGATAACCCCGTTGGCCTCCATCTTGGACAGCTCCGCTTTCACTTTCCCCAGGAGTGGTTGAGGCACCTTCCTCGCCGTATACAGGCACACCGGTTTGGCGTCGTCCCTCAGACTGATGCTGTAGGATCCCTCCATTTTTCCCAGACCCTGAAAGAGGCCTGGAAATTCTTGGCTCAGCGTTCTGGCGTTCAGACTCTCAACACGCTTCACTAAGCCCAGTCTCTCACACGCTCTACGACTCAAGAGAGGTACCTTTTGCTCCTCTATGACGTACAGAATCTCTTGGATCTGCACATCCTTACAGGACAGAGTTGCGTCGACACAACCTATGACTGTAATCGGCGTGTTGCCTGGTCCACGCAGTCTCTTCTGAGCCGGTCGCAGCTTGACGTTGCCCACTACCTTCTTGCCGACAGCCGTAACTGACGCTCCTGTGTCCAGCTTAAAAGTAGTAACCTTACCGTTGACCGCCACTTTGGCCAACCAGCAATCCAGTTCAATGCTGTCCACTTCTAGGCCGCCAAGAAAAAGTGCATCTCCTTCTTCTTCCTCCTCTTCGACTGCATCTACTTCCTTTCTTTGACAGAATCTTGCATAGTGCCCCTCTCTCTTACAGTTGTGGCACTTCTGCCCCTTTGCTGGACAAGGCTTCGTTGGATGGTCATGTCCACACTTTGGGCAACCACCCTTTTGGGACCGGGTCGAGGTGGATTGGGAAGTACTAGAATGGGTTTTTTGATATCTATTCCTGTGGGTTTTGGGTCTCTGGGAAGAAGGACTTTGATCGATAGCGTCGACTGCTCTCCCTCTGAGCACAGCCTGTCCTTCCTTCCTAGCCTCTGCTTGTCGACTTGACTGAATAGCGTCCTTGAGGGTAAGATCAGCCATCATTTGGAGTTTTTCCGACAAAGCATCGTCCGTCACCCCCACTACCACTCTATCTCGTATCAGTTCTTCCCTAAGCTGCCCATACTCGCAATCGTCCGCGAGTCGATGCAAATCTTGTAAAAATGTGTCAATCGACTCACGTTCATCTGTACGCGCCGGTTGAACTTGGCTCTTGCCGTGATCACGTTCTTACGTGCGTTGAAATGCACGTCGAATCTCGCCACAAGATCGACGTAACTAATCGTCATTTCATCAACTTTCATCATGATAAGCAAGTCGTCGGCGACGTCCCCCATACTGTAGAGGAATGTCGACACCTGCTCACGATCTGGTTTCGTCCCCAAACCAGTGCAAAGACGATATCTTTCAAACGGGCCCGCCATTTGGTCCAACTCTCTGCTGTACCATCGAAATCTTGGGTAGGGGCAAATTCAGAGGCCGGCCCGCTCCCTCTGCACCGTTGTTCTGTTCCTCTGCCATCTTCTTCAGCTAGGTTCCAATCGCTGCCACCATGTAGTATGCATGCGACCCCGCAAGACACACTAGAACACTCAGTGTAACAGTGAAGACATCTTTATTCCCAAAACCCGGATGTAGCTCTTCCCCTTCCTTCCAGACTCCTATCCATCTCAACAAGGGATGCTGGGTTCTTTCCCTTGAAGTGCTTTAGACCCATTCACATAACCAAGCATTCATACAACACTTCCCCACCACCTCCACTTGCATTGTATACATGTATTGTATGTCCTACCAGTACCCACTGTCTAAATGGAAAGATGATGCCTTGACTGGCATAGAGTGCATGAGATATGTCATTGAACCGAATATAGAGTAGACTGCTGATCTATATTTAACCCTGTTTTGGGCACTGGCTGCCCTTATCAGAGTATGACATACATGGCTGTGAGGAAAATTGGCAATTTGCATCTCTAATCCTGCTTCGGGATTAAAATACTGGGCAAAGTTTACAACTTATTTTACTGACTTATATACATGACTCCCATTTCCTGCTGTTTAACTAGCCACTGTTTTTTAAGTCTTAACCTGATCCCTGGAATACAGTTGTAAAACTATAAAAGGCCGTCATTGAATATTTGAAAACTTTCATATATGTTTCACCTATGTCACCAATATCGCATCTTTCCTGTACAAGTCTTGTGCATTGCTTGGCTTGTGCATTCTTTTCTTAGCTTGCCTTTTGTGAGACGACTGTGTGTGGGCTTATCTGTGTATGGCTGTGTCAGAAATAAATGGCATCTACTGTGAATGGGGAAAAATGGTGGGCTTGTTCAGCAAATTTTAATCTGCTTACATACCCAACAGAATTTTAAAGTGACTCAAGTGACTGCAGTGTTTTTAGTTTTAAAGGGTTGACTGACTCGTGACGCACATTTTTAAAGGGTATTTGGAGTATTTGATGCATCATGACGTGCAAAATGTGTATCAACAGGAGCCCTGCATGGTGAATTTCACACACACACACACACACACACACACACACACACACACACACACACACACACACACACACACACACACGCATGCATGCATGTACACAGATAGACAGCTGTTACTGAACGCCAACTCAATTCAGTTTATACAAACGATTGAGTTCATTACATAACAACAAATGTGTATGTTGCTTGTTTCAGATGTGTGACCTTCCAGTCCTGAAATTGGAGACAGAGTGAGACCAAAGAGGCACACCCTGCACTTCGGTGAACCTTAAGGAGAACAAACAGCAATAGAACTTCAAAGGGTGCACCTTTAAAAGAGCATTCCAGAGTGCAAAAGACAGGACAGGAGGGCATTTTGAAGATCAGATCACCGGTGAAGACAAACTGAAACATATTTAGATGGAAAGACAGGACGGAAGAAATTGAAAAATTAGGCAGAGAGAGGTTCATTGAAAATCCAACAAAGATACAGATAGGAATTTTTTTAGCAAGTATCTAAATGGTTAAGTGATTTGTTTTACAGACACAAGTGTCGAAGAACAAAAAGCTGAGTGATCAGAAAGAGGTAGAAGGGGAAGTAAAATTTTGTTTGAAAATCAGTAATTTAAACAAAGAGAAGATTTTGCTAACTGCATTCACACATCAGAGGAGAACCATCAGTAATTTTTGTTTATTGTCAAAAGGAAGACAAGCATCAGTCCAGGAGAAAATTCCCAAGTAGAATTTCGTGCTTTGGCGTTAGGAAGACAAGGCATCATGGTTCTGGAAACATCTCGTCTGAATGGAGCGGACATTGGCGTGCTGGTGGGCTACTTTGTCCTTGTCATCCTGGTTGGAGTCTTTGTGAGTATGCTGCAGTAAAATAGCATGATTCAGGAGCAAAGTGTACATGGCAGACGAGATCAATACATGTCACCAGTGCATGAAAGTCTGTGGTAGTTTTGATTAAGGACTATATTCATGATATTCTTGCACATATACGCATTCAAAATGCGTAATCTTTTGCGGCACAAGAATATTGCATGCACAGAGCACTACATTTAGAATGATGTGCATTTATCTTCAATGTCCATTCCATAAAACACAAAACAAGTAGACCATGCTGATTGGTCTGGAATAAATTGAAAAATGCTGCTGCTGTGTAAATCCTTTCATATTCAAACCCACAGATCTGCCATCAAATGTATTATCATCACCCTCATTGTGGTTATCATTTTTTTTTACATCGGTAACACCTGTGCTGTTGTTTTCATTGTGATTAATACAGGCGATGTGCCGAGCGAACAGAGGCACAGTCAGTGGATACTTTCTGGCGGGACGGAGCATGTGGTTTTTGCCGGTGAGTGGGGATGGAGGAGAAGAGGGGGAGTGGAAGTGAATGGGGCAGGGAGAGAAAGGTAGGAGAGGGGAGAGAGGAGGGAGGGGAAGTAAGCTGGAGGCAGAAAGAGGATTTGATGACAGAGTGAAGTTTTCATTTTTCCATTTGCCCAAGTTCTGTCATTTATTTATTCATTCATTCATCTCTTCATTCAATCATCCATTCGTTCATACTTTCTGAATCTTTCTTTCTTGAAAGGATTGATCCAAGAAATGGTCAAAATATTCTTTGTGCTGATGGTAAAGTAAAGTCATTTCTCCATGTAATAAGGACATGTATATCTTTGTTTGGCTGGAAAGTCGGTGTGAGTCATTGTGTAAGTTTTTGATGCCATATACTTTGTAGCTTTGATGTCTGATTCATATTTTTATGACTGGAAGTGATGCACTTGTGGTTTTAGAATTTAGATACTGCTTTAGGCCGGCAATCCACATTTTAAAGACACATGATATTGTTGTAGATATATGAATTATATGGAATAGGTGTTTTAGATTTTGTATCATCCAACTTCTGCAACTGGTAATGCGTGTGTTTGTTATTTGATAATCACATGTTTTAGATTTGGTAATGTTTAATTTTTATTACTGGTCATATATTGTTTTGTATGTGTTTAAATAATCATGTTCTCTGCCACATTTCTAGACAGTAAATGAACTTTTCACCAATGTTTTTAAGTGAAGATATGTGTGGGTTTTTATGACTGTATTGTTGAGTTTGTTATGTGTTGGCACTGCATATGCGTTGAAGTGTGCACAGGTTACTTGATAAAGAGATATGTGATTGTTTTAGATTGGTGCTTCGCTGTTCGTCAGCAACATTGGAACAGAGCATTTCATTGGTCTGTCTGGATCAGGAGCAGCCAGTGGAATCAGTGTTGGAGCTTGGGAATTAAATGTATGTATGGTGATAAGTATATAGTGCATTTAATTTTTAAATAAGTTAGTGTTTTAGTCAATCAGCCAGTCATTCACTTCATGTGAATAAATCAGTCAGTCATGATCAGTCAAGACAGTCAAACCAGTCAGTCAACACGGCTGCCAATTTTTTTCTGGCTATGGCTGGAAATAGTTGATAAAAAACAGTTTTATCTTTACCATCCCTGCTTAGTTTGCTCTGATTTGGACGCATTCTTATTCAGTATATTATGCAGCGAAAGGAAACAGCTTACTCCGATCTTACAAAAATGAGAAACACAGTACCCACAACTCATTTCATGCAATGACAGATGAGTTGTGAATGCTTTTTGTCCAGTCAGCCAGGCCACATGTGTTTAATTCATCTGTTTATCATCATTTTGGGGTGAAAGTATGTCTATACATGTAGCTACATCAGACTATTCCGATGACAATACAGTGTTCTCTCTAGTCGCTCTGCACTGTTTGAGGAACAACAATTCTGTCTTTTCCGCATTTCTCGGAATACCACACAGCCACATCCTCGGTCACCTTGTTGGAACGGTGAGAACTCCATGTTGTCGTCTGTTCAAAGTCTCAACAACACCACCTCCACTAACCCCCACCGCCATCACAACCACCCCATCCCCACCCTCCCTGGCGGTCAAAAACAATCCTACCCTGCTGATGTGTGGCTTCAGGAAGATTTTGAAAATCAGTTTTCAGGCCTGTTCACTTCAGTACCCTGGCTACCCAGTGTTAACCAGCCCCCACCAACAACAGGGTTTTGTGGTTCATTGGTGTAAAGGAATCGAGTCAGTACTGTCATTCTTCTTCACTTACCATATGTGGTATGTGGTTTTATTTGGTGAAGAGAAACGATGGGTTTCTCTTGAGAGCTGATAATCGGTTGAGCTGTTTTATATTTTCTCATCATCTGCATGAGATTGAAACTGTTTTGTAAAGTCCCCCAAATGTTGACAGTCTTTTCAGTTACACAGTAAGACTGGTAGGTAGAAAGGGCTGTTTTCAGTTACAGAGAGAGTGAAAGTAGGGAGGAAGGTTAGGTTTTCGTACACAAATTTATCTACCTTACACTTTTCCCACTGCTGGATTGAAGACAAAAACAAATAAAACATGTAAACACATGCGTGCAAAACTAGGGTACACAAAGAACTTGGAGTTGAGAACCACCATAGCAGATGAAAAAAACATTCAATTACTCCCAGTTTCTCAGGGGAAAGCACTCATTAGGATAAGAATGGCAACAAAAAGTGCAAGTGACTCAGAAAAGCAGGCATTTGCTTTGAGGCAAGAACATTCTTTAAATTTGTCTATAAAAATCTGACCTACTTCCCTAAGGTGGATGGTCAAATTAGGGGTGGATTGGATGACCAGAAGCAGACAGTTGTGGATGGGGTTTCGGGGTGGAGGTGTTGATGTTCTATCCAATTTTTCAGTGGAGTTCCCAGTTCAGAGATGTAATTGAAGAAAAGCAAATTTTAATCCAGTTGTCTGTGATTTTGGGTAAACAGTCATAGTCTGTTTCGTAGAATATGAGAAATCACTCACCACAGATTTGTGAAATGTGAAGAAAATATGGCTGATGTAATGGAATTTGCTATTGCTTAAATTTCCAGTGCTTTTATACTAAATTTTAAAAAAAAAGGTAAACCACCACCAACAAAAACTAATACAAACTATCTTTGAGGATGTTCAGATAATTTGAAAATGGAGAGAGAAAAAATAAAAGAATAAAAATCTTGCAAGTTTTCGGTCATAGACAGTCTTCAGGACTTGTCACATAAAACGACGGACAAATAAGTATGTATAGCCAATGATGCATGAAAACATATACATAAATGGACGAATACGTGTTTGAAGGTGTGTGTGTGTGTGGGCGCCTGCATGCGTGTGTGTGTCCCTGCATTTGTGCGCGCATGTGTGTGTGTGTGCGTGTGCACACGGGCGCGCCAGTGTGTGTATGTGTGTGTGTATGTGTGTGTGTGCGTGTGTGTATGTGTGAGAAAATTCAGTGTCCAATCCCATTTCACCTGCCAGTCCACCAACTTGGTGTATGTACTGAGATGCAGCTCAAAGTTGTATGTTGGCGAAACATATCGAACCCTCAACGAATGCTTTGTGGAACACCTCAGAGCCATCCAGTCATCTCATCCAACACCAATGGGGATTCATTTCAACTCTGATTGCCACAGCCAAACTCATATTTCCGTCACTTCTGTTTGGCAAAACCACTCCTCAGCTTCAGAAAGAAAATTCATGGAGTCCAGGATCATTTCTTGCCTTGGCACCACAATCCCCCATGGACTCAACTCCGACATCTGACTTTTTTAGTTTGAATCATTCCAGCTCTTTGCCCTCACTTTCCTTTCCCCCAACCTCTCCTCCACCCCTTTCTATCCACACACTCCACCCCCAGTTTCCACATCCCACCATCTTTACATTCACACCTCATGTACATATATAGCATATTCATAAGATAACATGTAGAGCATAATGTATACACCCCAGACGCCATCTCTACAATTTGGGTATGCATCCTCGTAGACACATGCACATGTGGACAATCCATATGCACCTGTTTTTTTTAATAGGAGTTTCCACCCAACCCCCCATCCCCACACATCCCCCTCACTCCTGCAGTGTTTTTTGTTGTTGTTGTTGTTGTTTTTTTGTCCTCATACACACCCTCAAGTGCCCCCTTCCAAGCATAAGATTCCTGCTGTAGTGCTCTTTCCCTTTCTTGTACACATCCAAGCATAAGACTGCTCCTCTACCACTGTCTCCTTTTCTTTTTCTCTATCTCTGTTTCTGTCTGCCTTTTCCCTCTGCCTCTCTTTTTCCTTTTCCCCATTAAACACACACACACACACACACACACACACACACACACACACACAAGTGCACACACACACACACACACACACACACACACACACACACACACACACACACACACACACACACACACAAGCGCATGCATCGCATGCACACAGGCACACGCATGCACACACACACACACACACACACACACACACACACACACACACACACCTCTAAACACATATCCATCCGTTTACATATAATATATGTTTTCATAGGTCATTGCCTATACATATTTATTTGCCTTTCGTGTTATGTCACAAGTCCTGAAGATGATAACCAAAACATTGAAGTTTTTTTTTCTTAATTTTTCTCCGCTATTTTCAAATCTTTCAAGCATCCTCAGACATAGTTTGTATTGTTCACAGAATATCAGCGGTCAAAAATCTTTTGTGGCTGATGCTTCTTGTTAGGTCCCATGGCAATTGAGAACTGTTCTCTTTCGTCCTCCCCATCTTGCTTCACCCCTGATCAGCATGCTTTCTCTTTCACATTCTTCCCACATACATGCAACACATGACACAAAAGATGTTATATTGCGCTTAGGTCCACTCCACGAGGAGTGACAATATAATTTGTCAGTTCTGCATATAGAAGCATTATACCCAGTGGGTATCTGGACAGGTACATATAATATTGAACCTGTAAACATCAGATTTCTTTTTATCCAGTAATTTCTTGACTTTAAGTCCCGTTCTTGCAAGTGCTTTTCTCTGGTCCCTTTGTTAAGTTAGGAATTAAACGCATAAATTCAACCTTAGCTTCACTTGGACCATACCTTTTGTTTGTAAGGTAACGGAATTCAAAGATCAAACTCACCCATAGCTTCAAAGGAAATACATTTGTTTGCCAGGTAACTGAATTCAACCTTTACGTCACTACAGATTCAAAAGGGCAATACCCTTTGTTTGCCAGGTAACGGCTAATAATCCAGTATTTCTTTCGCTTTCTGACCAGCGGTTTGCGCCGCTTTCTTTCCAACATTGCTGAAGGGGGTTAAAAACATTAATTCCCCTGGGATCTGAACCTTGAGTTTGACTGAAGGGGGGAAAGCGCCATGAGACACTTCTTGCTCATGTCGAGCATGAAGTGTTGACCCCCCAGTCATAACCGAAAGGTAGTGGACCTAAGCGCATTGACCATCTAAATTAGAATTATGACATCATAACATAAATAATAATAATGACAATTGCTATAGCACCCCCCTAACCACGTAGGGTGGCGGGTGCTGTACAATTTGTAACCATCCAACAGCTAAAATGGTAAGCAGAAACCACGCACGCATCAATTTGTGCGTGCCCAGGTCATGACCATACGTACCCCCACGCGCACTTGCCCGCACACCGCATGCTCACGCGCGCACACATATCCACCGCGTGCATACACACCTGGAACATAATATCGCATGCCAAAACATCCTATATGCCATACGTACCCCCACGCGCACTTGCCCGCACACCGCATGCTCACGCGCGCACACATATCCACCGCGTTCATACACACCTGGAACATAATATTGCATGCCAAAACATCCTATATGACCAGTGAACAGCTCCTTCGTACGCGAGCAACTTGTACACATGCACAATAGTCTTCTGGGGGTTGTAGTGAACAGCTCCTTTGTACCCGACTTGTACACATACATAATGTCTTGAGGGGGTTGTCCGTCTTTCTTGCTGCTGTTGCTGCGCCCTTGTCCGCCGGCATTGTCTGTTAGCATCCACCCAGGTCCGGGAGCCCCAGGACCTGTAAAGCATAGAAACCAAAAACGAGGAGGCAGTATCTCTCTCACTATGGAGTCATACTGACTAACACATGTTTGGGTAAGCGCAAGACTGTCCTAATATTTAGAGTGATGAAGAACGGCTACTGTTCCTAATGTATCTTTTGAATGCGTCTGACTTCCATCTCCCTAGTTGCCGTATCTGTGCATCTGACATGCCATGAGCTGCCGCTGCTGTTGCTGCTCCTATCCTAAAGCTATGTGATGTGAATTGTGATGCTGAGTAGCGGCAAAATGCCAGTGTGAGGCGCAGCTGAGTGTTGAATACTGATCTGGTGACGGGGGCTCCGGGGCCTTGAGGAATAGGGGTCCAGGAGCTCGGCCCCTGTCTGCTAAATAATCTGTCATGGCCTGTATAGGGCACTCCCCCTCTGTCCCCTTCTGTATGTCTAGAGAGAAAGTCTGACCTTTGCTGTGTTTGTAATGGTGAAATGTGACTGTCATGTGCGACTGCTGAATTGTGATTTGATGTACCCTGAGGAGGTTGGGGTTTTTGTCCGTAGCCGAGAGTACTGTTATTTCGCCAATGCGTAGGAAGGCATGAAAGGCTAGTAGGTACATAGCTTTGAATAAAATGCACTCCTTCCTGCTGATGCATGTATGACGTAGGGCGGAAACCAAGTTCTTCAGCATACCTTTATCAAGTGGTAGCCTTGTGTCGCAGGCTGGTTGCCGCTTGTGGTATGAAGCGAGCATCTTCTGTATGAAAAAGGCTGCGGTTGGGTCTGGTAGGGATCTAATCTTGTGAAAGTAACTAATTGCCGAGATGTGTGCTGACACCGTTGCCGGCTTGAAACTTTTTGAACCAGGTCTGCAATGACTAATGCAACTGTACCTGCTTCTAAGGGAGACTATCAGATAACTGGGCTTCTGTAGCGAAATCTATGAACCGGCCCCAGCTACGCCTGTATGCATTCTGGGTTGAAGGTGCGAGGGATGTTTGTAGGAGATCTTGAGCTGTCGCTATGAGTGTGGCAACTCGGGCAGTGGCGGCACTGGCGTGGGAAGCTTGTTGGCAGAAGGTGCCAGCCTTCTGAAATCCTCTACCTGCAACCGGGACAGTGAGTCTGCCAATATATTCTTGTTACCGGGTACATGATATGCTTTAAACAGGATATTGAACCGAAGACATGTTAATACTAATCTACGTACTAGCACCATTATCTTCCCGTCCTTTGATGTTTGTTTGTTCACAATCTCTGTTACTGCACTATTGTCTGTGTGAAATTCTACGCAGGAATTGGCCATTGCGTGTGCCCAGGTTTCTACCGCTAACACTATGGGGTAAAGTTCTAATAACGCTATGGACTGTGCTACCCATTGTCCTTCCCATGTACCATAGAACCATTCCTTACCCATAATGGCGCCATAACCTACTGAACCCGCTGCATCTGTGAATAGGCGAAGATGTTGCGAAGATGACCACCTAGTTGGGAGCATGACTGACTTCCCATTGAACTCTTGTAAAAATAGCTCCCAAGTGTGGAGATCGTCTCTTGCAGTTTTTGTAATCTGTAGGTAATGAAAAGGTTTGTGTATGCCAATTGTTAGGTTTGATCAGCCTCCGTAAGAAAGGTCGGCCCGGAACAATGGCTCCGCACGCAAAGTTGAGAAAACCTATGACTGACTGTAAATATCGCAGCTGTACTTTGTTTTTTGTCAGGCATTCCGCTACTAGTGCCTTCCTTTGGCGAGCTTATCCGCAGGAAGTCTGATTTCCATCTGTCGCGTGTCGAGCTCGTAACCCAAGAAAGTCAGTACTTGTGTTGGTTGCGTGGTTTTTTCTGGTGCTGTTGGGATTCCCAGATTCGAGCACAGTGCTAGGAACTTCCTAAGACTAGTCTGGCACTTATGTTGTGTATCCTCTACTATTAAGAAATCGTCCAATACATGTGCCATGTTTGGTATGTTCAGCTTTGCACTGGCTATCCATTGCAGGGCGTTGCTGAGCGTTTCGAATATACGACAGCTGGATCTACAACCCATGGGGAGGCATTTGTCGTAGTAATATTGCCCTTTCCAACACAAACCAAAGAGGGGGTACTGTGATGGGTGTAGCGGAACGATCCTGAAAGCGTCTGCAATATCCGTCTTTGCTAGGTAACCATGTTTTCCTATGCGTGTGATAGCTGCTACGGCTTCGTCTATAGATTGGTACTGAACCATAGCTTCTGTGTCTGGTATTCCGTCATTGATCGATTCCCCTTGGGGGTACGAGAGATGGTGTATAAGACGAAATTTCCCCGTCTCTTTCTTGGGCACCAGACCTATCGGTGAAATGCTAAGGTTTGTAAATGGTTTGTCCTTAAATGGTCCTGCTAAACGTCCTAATCTACATTCTTTGTCTAGTTTACTATCTACTATTTTAGGGTGGTCTTCGTGGAGGCTAAGTTAGGTGCCTCCTTGTGGGTTAAAGAGCCCTTGTAACCCACTCGGAAGCCCCATCTGAAACCTTCGCTAAGGAAAACTGCTAACTCCCTGTCATAACCTATCAGGTAACGTGCTAGCACGTCATGCTTGACTGGGCTTGGTAGGACTCTACTGTCGGCCTCCTCTAAGGGTGGTGGGATTGGGTCCGTTCCCCGCTGTGCTGGGTGTGACCCAGCGGTTATGTTCTGCTCTGGGACGAAAGGGCGCTGCATTGTAGCTATGTGTGAATCTAGTCATCACTCTAAAAGGTTTGTTGACTGGCATTTGGCAGTCTGTGAAGGGATGGTGCCCCATACAGTTGTAGCAGTTGTGCTGGAACTTGCACTCTGCTCCAGATGCGCAGTCGCCCGTGGTGTGGTATTTGAAACATACCCCTCTTGGTATGTCTTTTTGTGACATTGACTGCGGTGCGACTGTCCTGTCCTTCGAGTTTGCCTCAAGGTGTGCTTTGAGGTACAGTTCCAAGTGAGCTGCACCCCATTCTGCGTCACCCGAGGCTATCATCTTGCGGAACTGTTCGTCGTAGAACCTCCAACCTGCCCTTTGTTGGCAATTTTTTCCGAGAGCAGGGAGTGTGTCTTCACTGCTAGCGTGTTACCTCGAAAAGGAAGCACTTTTACGCATGCGCGACCTGCATTAAGGATTTTGTCTTACCGGAACATACCGGAATGCTTTTACGCATGCCTGGCTTGTTTTGAGCATTTCATCTTACTGGAAATTACCGGAATAATCGCGCTCCGCCACAAATTCCCTTATGTCCCATAAGAACTTTTGTATTGTTTAGCCAAAACCAAGTTTAAGACTCGGCTGTTGTCGTGCAGAGATTCAACGTCTGTGCAGCTGCTTCTATTCCATGTACAGCTGTCCCGTGCCTGGCATTGTTGGCAGGACCATAAACATAACATTACTGTGTTATTATAAACCGGACTGGGTCTTCTATGTCTGGCTGGGTTTGAGTTTCTGTGTCTGTGCCCTGACGTTTCATATGGGGGAGGAAAAAAACACCTTGGCAAGTCTGCTGTCAGTACAAAAAAAGGAACATGCGTTAGTTCAGTTTCGGGTTAATTGCACTGCACAGCTGTTCCTCTCTTTATCTCTGGCACGTGTGTGATGTTTTTTTGAGAGGAGTGGGTGTATGTTTGTGTGTGTACATTAAATTTTTTTTTTTTTTTTTTGACAGCAGTTATTTCTGTTTGTCAGGAAAATTTATTAATTTATTCACTTGATAACAAAAACTTCTGCCAGACACACTCACCAACATCCCACCCACGTCCTTGCTAATCTCTCCTTCCCCAGCTTACACCCACACACCCACGCATGCGCATGCATGTGCACACATATTCACTCACTTTCATATGGGTGTACATAGACATCCACAGGTACAAACACATGTGCATATTTGTGTGTGTATGCATGCGCACGCGCACACACACACACACACACACACACACACCACACACACACACACACACACACACACACACACACACACACACATACACACACACACACACATATATATATAGATATACATATATATATATATATATATATATACACACACACACTCTCTCTCTCTCTCTCTCTCTCTCTCTCTCTCTCTCTCTCTCTCTCTCTCTCTCTCTCTCTATCACACACACACTTATGCCTGCACACTTGCATCCCTCACACAGTATCCAGGTATTTAGATAATCCATCTTTATAACAGTGAGGAAGGTAAGCTGGGGACCTTGTTTTTGAGGACTGAACAGAAGATGACAATCCATAGAAACAGAACAACCTCTGCAAGCCTTATGAACAGAAGATGACAATCCATAGAAACAGAACATCCTCTGCAAGCCTTAAGAACAGAAGATGACAATCCATAGAAACAGAACATCCTCTGCAGGCCTTACATGCAGATTAGAAGGAATCTGCATGGCAAGACCCAGGGGAGCACACTCTTAAAGAAGATGACCTACATTAGTTGTTCTTGGGAGCTTTACGGACAAAGCGAAGATTTTTTATATCTTTCAAAAATGGTTACTGTATTGTTGGTGAAGTTGAAGCTTCATTGTATATGTGATGCAGATGAGTGAATGGCTGTGAAAAGTGACAAAACAAATGAAAAAAGTCAAAATATTGTGTGGCTAAAACTTAAGTTTTGTTCATTGATTGAATCTTCTTCTCGCCCGGATAGATCAAACTGCCAGAGGTTGTAATGGTAGAAAATAAGACTGTATAAAGTTTCGTTTAAAAAAAGCCCACATTTCTGCGATGGTCTGTGCAGATTGGGTTTCCATAAAACAATTCCAGCAAATTCCCAAGAAGCGTCCCAAGAAACATGACCCATTCATTTAAAATGAAGAACAAAGAGCTGTCATCTCAGTCATGTGTTTGGTATTAGCATACTTGTAAAGAGAGGGAGAAAGAGAGAGGTAGAGGAGGATGTGTGTGCTTGCATTGGGGGGGTAGGGGTGGAGAGAGGAGAGACTGTCTGTGTCAGTTGTGGACTGTCGGCACCGCCATGTGATCCATTTTCAGGCCCTGCTCCTGCTTCAGCTGCTAGGGTGGATCTTTGTCCCTGTGTACATCGCCTGTGGGGTGAGTATGTCTTCTGATGGCTTCTCTCACCACAAAGAATCTTATTTAACCACACAGATACGTACAGATAAGTAAAAAGATAAAAAGAAAAGAAAAACAAACAATAGCACAAGACAGTGCATAAATGTCAGCGTATAGGTCTTTGGTTGCAACGACCTTGCAAACTTAGTACCCAGGGTGGCTGGAGTGGAGGAAGCTAGTATTTGATTGGGACAAGATTGTGTCAGATGACCTCTCTGTATACCAAATGAGCTTCTTCATATGTGGTTGGCGGCCGAGTCTTGGACACTGGTTGTGTTCAGTACCCAGGGTGGCTGGAATAGTGGGAACAAGAATTTGACTGGGACAAGACTTCTGTATCAGATGGGCAGTCTGTAAACTGAATGAGCTTCTTCATATGTGGTCAGTGGCTGAATCTTTGAGATTGATTGTTTACCTGACAGTGTGAATAGAGTAGACTGCATGAGGAATAAGGCCATTCATCCCCCCCAAGAGGGGCCTTTAGTGGCAAAGTCTTGGAGATTGACTGTGTCCATGACAGTGTGAATAGAGCGAACTGCATGAGGACTATGACAAAGCCCTTCATCTCCAGGTGAGCATAGGTCATTGATAACAACTCTTCATCAGGCACAGCTGTGAGCTATCCTTTCTGCATCCACCTCGTCGGATACCTTTTTTCTTTACTTCAGCCACAATGTCCCTTTTGGCAGTTTCTGAGATGTCCCGTTTGTCCTGAAAGGTTTCAGATCAGAGCCTGACGGGTGGTATGGGATGCTGGTCTTTCTGAAAGTGTGTTCTGTCCAGCCCTTCTTCCTCCGCAGGATCTGCGTGGCAACCGGCTCCTCTCCGTCCGTTTGCCATAGCTCGTCTTTGCTGACCTTAACTGGATGCTGAAAAAAAACACCTAAGGTTGATGTTAATGAATGTCCCTGTTTTCTGCATCACTTTGCCCTTGCTTTGGAACCATACAGCGAGACCAGCTTGATGTTAGAGAAAATGAAGACTGGCAGTTTCATCTCTGCTGATTTCTCTTCAGGTCCAGATCTTCTTCGTCATGACAAAGGATGCCTGCGTCTTGCCTGTCCTGCCAGTGACACGCCAGTGCCCCTTTGTCTGTCAGCCACTTTGCCCAGTGATACAAAGGGTTTGATGTCTTTGATTGGCTCTACACCAGCTAGTAACAGGAGTATGGGCAATGTAGATTTTTTATGAGCTGTGCTTTCCACTTGCTGACCCAAAGACCTGTCCAGCAGATGTTGTGAGCTAAGCGGTTATTTTCATCTGACAGCTGGTGATTTACATGTAAGAGAAGTGCCAGATCACTGGCAAAGTCAAGTTCTTTCAGCTGAATCCTGTGTGCCCACTGCATTCCATTCTTCTTGCCTGATGTGGTGGAAGTGTGAAGAGATTTAACTCTGCTTTCTATTCTTCTTGCCCGATGTGGTGGAAGTGTGAAGAGATTTAACTCTACATTCCATTCTTCTTGCCCGATGTGGTGGAAGTGTGAAGAGATTTAACTCTGCTTTCCTTTTCTTCTTCCCCGATGTGGTGGAAGTGTGAAGAGATTTAACTCTACTTTCCATTCTTCTTGCCCGATGTGGTGGAAGTGTGAAGAGATTTAACTCTGCTTTTATTCTTCTTGCCCAATGTGGTGGAAGTGTGAAGAGATTTACTCTACTTTCCATTCTTCTTGCCCGATGTGGTGGAAGTGTGAAGAGATTTAACTCTACTTTCTATTCTTCTTGCCCGATGTGGTGGAATGTGTGAAGAGATTTAACTCTACTTTCTATTCTTCTTGCCCGATGTGGTGGAAGTGTGAAGAGATTTAACCCCTACTTTCTATTCTTCTTGCCCGATGTGGTGGAAGTGTGAAGAGATTTAACTCTGCTTTCCATTCTTCTTGCCCGATGTGGTGGAAGTGTGAAGAGATTTAACTCTGCTTTCTATTCTTCTTGCCCAATGTGGTGAAGTGGAAGAGATGTAACTCTAGGAGAAAGGAAGAGATTAAACTCTTGAGAAATATGGCTGCTGGTCACAGTTTTGTAAATTCTGTCGAAGATCGAAAGTGAAATTCCTGTTACATTGCATATGATTGACATGTACATTTGAATTGTTCATTGGCATGAAAAAAAAAAAAATTTCCCGTCAGACTGGTAGATTTACTCTAAAGTGGAATCTGAGAAAAGATTTATGGTTAGAATATGTGTTTTAGTAAGATAAACATAAATATGAAAATTTCATTTGTGTTCACATGTATGCAATTTAATTGTAGTGGTTTCCCTTTCACACTTACAGTTTCTCATTGACACTCTGCTTGCATCTCTTATATGCCAAACTGAAGAGCTGATTCATACTTAGTGTATCATAATGCACAGAACCTCTGCAGGCCCCTGATAAATACATTCTGCCGAGTAAACTAGCACTTACACATGCTTGACATAATAATAGCAAACAGCATTTTATGTTTTGCTATGTTTTTTTTTTTTTTAAGTCAGACTGATTAAATAAACATTATAGATCTTGCTCAAATACCAGTCAATTAGTTGAAGGATATCACATCAGCAAACGAACGGTTCACGATAATGACTCTTTTTTAAAAAATGGCCGCGAGGAACTCAATAGAATCTATTATATCATCTTTTTAATGTATATAATTGTTTTGAGTTTCTTTTGTGCAGCACCCAGTGAGCATAATTTATGTGAAACCTTGATTATAATTTTTGTCCACACATCATGTTAACGAGAGTGAAAAGCGCAGATTAAAAAAGACCCCTTTTAACTTAACGACATGACCATTTATTTTTTGTGCAGCATACGGATTTATTTATTATCCAGCAGATATTTTTAGTCTGACATCTTGTGAGCTGAAAATGTGCGCATGATAATATGTGCAGCTAGTCTTTTAAAGCTTTAATCTGTCAAGCTGATAATGCATTTGTAATAATTCTTTTATTGTGCAGCAAAATAATATTTTTAATTCAATTCTCATACAAATACAGTTTTAGGCACACATCTGCCAAGTTTTGATATGTGCACATGATTATTTGTTGTGCATTATTTGGTTTGAGCCACAAATCTTGCAAGCATAATAATGCATTTATTTTTAAGTGTGATAAATTATTGATGTATTTAAATGTCAAGCATTTATTTTAGGCTCAAATCTCAAGAGCTAAAAACACACATAGTAGGTTGTTTCTTGTGCACCTTAATTATTTATTTGTTATACAGCATACTTTCTTTTTGTTTCCTTGAATCTCAACTAAGATAAAAGCACACTTGCACTTTAATAGCAGATATATTGTACACCTTAAGGATTTCTTTGTTATGCAGCATAATGCTTCTTTTAATGTGCAGCATAATAAAGCGTTTATTGTGCAGCATGATAATCCATTTATTGTGCAGCATAATAAACCATTTATTGTGCAGCATAATAATCTCTTTTGTTGTGCAGCATATAAAACCATTTATTGTGCAGCATAATAATCCATTTATTGTGCAGCATATAAAACCATTTGTTGTGCAGCATAATCATTTATTGTACAGCATATAAAACCATTGATTGCACAGCATAATAATCCATTTATTGTCCAGCATGATAATCCATTTATTGTGCAGCATAATAATCCATTTATTGTGCAGCATAATAATCCATTTATTGTGCAGCATAATAGTCCATTTATTGAAGTTTAAGGATTTTATCAAAAGCACTTAGTAAATAATGCTTTTTTTTTTAAACTCAACTTTTCAACCTTCCTTCTGAATTGTTAATTTTCATGAATGCTTTCTTCTTCTTCTTTTTTATTTGATTGCACTTACTGAAAATCTCTAACCCTGTTGCGCAATCTTAAAGTCTGTGATCGTCAATGTTTCTTTCCTTTCCTGTGTTAACATTTACCCAAATTCAGCCAAGATGTGAGTGGATTTGGCCAAAATCTGTGTACACAAAGTGGCAACATGCCACAGCATACAGCAAATGAATGGAGCTGTATGATAATGATGCTGGAAGCATGTGCATGAGGATGAGCCAGCTCTTTGCTCATAGCACATGAGGGATGTAGATTAATGATTGATGGAGGTGTACCTCATGTACACAAGGGATGATATGGGTTGATACAGGAGGATGTAGATTAATGATTGATGGAGGTGTACCTCATGTACACAAGGATGATATGGGTTGATACAGGAGAGATGTAGATTAATGATTGATGGAGGTGTACCTCATGTACACAAGGGGTGATAGGGTTGATACAGGAGGATGTGGATTAATGATTGATGGAGGTGTACCTCATGAAACACAAGGGATGATATGGGTTGATACAGGAGGGATGTAGAGTAATGATTGATGAAGATGTACCTCATGTACACAAGGGATGATAGGGGTTGATACAGGAGGGATGTAGATTAATGATTGATGAAGGTGTACCTCATGTACACAAGGTATTGAAGCGACACAAACTTCGTATGATACAGTATGATAGTATGATAGGGGTTGATACAGGAGGATGTAGATTAATGATTGATGGAGGTGTACCTCATGTACACAAGGGATGATAGGGGTTGATACAGGAGGGATGTGGATTAATGATTGATGGAGGTGTACCTCATGAACACAAGGGATGATAGGGGTTGATACTGGAGGGATGTAGAGTAATGATTGATGAAGATGTACCTCATGTACACAAGGATGATATGGGTTGATACAGGAGGATGTGGATTAATGATGATGAGGTGTACCTCATGAAACACAAGGGATGATATGGGTTGATACAGGAGGGATGTAGAGTAATGATTGATGAAGATGTACCTCATGTACACAAGGGATGATAGGGGTTGATACAGGAGGGATGTAGATTAATGATTGATGAAGGTGTACCTCATGTACACAAGGTATTGAAGCGACACAAACTTCGTATGATACAGTATGATAGTATGATAGGGGTTGATACAGGAGGGATGTAGATTAATGATTGATGGAGGTGTACCTCATGTACACAAGGATGATAGGGGTTGATACAGGAGGGATGTGGATTAATGATTGATGGAGGTGTACCTCATGAACACAAGGGATGATAGGGGTTGATACTGGAGGGATGTAGAGTAATGATTGATGAAGATGTACCTCATGTACACAAGGGATGATATGGGTTGATACAGGAGGGATGTGGATTAATGATTGATGGAGGTGTACCTCATGTACACAAGGGATGATAGGGGTTGATACAGGAGGGATGTAGATTAATGATTGATGGAGGTGTACCTCATGTACACAAGGGATGATGGGGTTGATACAGGAGGGATGTAGATTAATGATTGATGGAGGTGTACCTCATGTACACAAGGGATGATAGGGGTTGATACTGGAGGGATGAAATGGATAGATGATGATCGATTGTTACATGAACAAGCACCACCTATACACATAAAAAACTTTTATTGATAACATTGATGAAGATAAGCACCTGTACACATATATGAGAGAAGATATGAATTAATGACAGGTGATGAAGATGTAGTATGTAGATGTGTGGAAGGACATGGATAAATAATGAAGGGTAAAGATTCGGCTGTGCACATGCGAAGATCTGAATTAAAATTGACAGTTTTGTTGATATATGTGAAACAATTTACCATAATGGTTTTAGACCCCCAAAAAGCCGGGTTATTTATTTGAACCTTAATGAAAGACCCAAAAATATCAATTTTCAGATTCCCCAAAGCTGTCTTATGGACTTTATGTCTGCATACTTGACCATACCCTTTTTCGCCCCAAACTTGTTAGTGAGCATCAGACCTTTTTTCCCTCCCACTGTTGAGTTTTAGTTGTTCAGGGAAGCTTTCTACTTGCCTGCAAATTATCACTGCATCGGGTTCTCGGCTTTTTTACCTCCTGTGTTCTTGTTTTTTTCTTTCTTTCTTTCTTTCCTTCTTTCTTTCTTTCTTTCTCTCTTTCTTCTGTTGTTGATGTTGTTGTTGATGTGTCCAATGGCAGTAAGCCATAGGAATGGCAAGCCAGACCTTAGGCAGTCATCTGGAACTTCAAAGCCCTCTGTTCTCGGTCCTATGCCAGGTGATAGAGGTATTGTAGAGTACAGCCCTTTGTGATGTCCATACAGGATTTCCATACCTCTCGGATGTTCACCCTGCACTAAATTCCTTACTCATGATTATACATGTCCACCCTGCATTAAACCTTCCCGAAATACGTGGCCCACCTCCACTGTGCCCAGAGTGTACCTTGAGTCATGGTGAGGCACATGTCCACTCTCCACTCCACCCTTTACAGTGGTCTTGGACAGGATGTTGTGATGAGACTTGTGTCCATAGCAGGCATACTTAACAGCGATTCCTAAGTGTTGGGAGCAGTTCTTGTCTGCCAGTGTGTGTGTGTTGAATTGTTGGATGACAGGTTTTGGCTTTTGTTCGAGGTTTTGGAGAAAGTGTGAGAAGCATTGATTCTCCAATGCCATGTCGCCCGTGTTATCAGCGGACATGGAGCAACGTTTTGCTCTCCTTGTTTTGTTTGAACTTATTCTTTTCTTTGTAACTGTACATGCCTCTTGTGCTCTCCTTTCCCCGTAACTTGCCTCCTTCCTTAGTAATCCCTCATTGGCACTCTCTCTAATTTTCTTTACTAGAGATTGGGTAGATGAGTGTAGCGTCGGCTTGATTCATTTCACTGCAGTGGCAGGCTTCTGTTACTCAGTGTGTGTGTAGGCACATGGATGCATGTGTGTGTGTGTGTGTGTGTGTGTATTTGTCTGCACATGCTTGTGCACTTATACATGTGTTTGTGTGCACATGTGTGTACGCACGTGTGTGTGCATGCATGTTTTGCGCATGCTTGCACGCATGTGTGTGAGTGTAAGAGAGAGAGAGAGAGAGTGTGTGTGTGTGTGTGTATGTGTATGATTTTTTAAAAAGATTGTGTTATATGAAGTTCTATGCTTGTGGGATTGGTTTTGCATTGCAGAATACAAGCACACGCACAAAGCAGGGTGCAAAGTAAGGCTTAACTGATGTACTGTTTGAAACAAGCCAACAAGTTTTTGATAGATATAATTGTTTGACTCTCTCTTTCTGTGTTTATCTGTCATTTTCACCATTGCTGCCCTCTGGGGAGTATTATCTTCAGCATTCTTCTTGTCTGTTGTTTGTTACATCTGGAAAAGATGTATTTCAAAAATAAAAGAAAAAAAATCACTCGTCTGTTTTGTAGGGTTATAACTGTGCATCACTTTGATCCGTTTTGTGAATGTGTATGTTTTATTCTGGCTTGTTTTCAGTTACTGTGCTACAATACGTCAGAAGTCTTTTTTTTCCTTTGTTATTAAGTGTTATCTTGTTTTTGTTTTTCAGTGATGTATCTCTCTAACCACCTGTGGATTTCCTTTACAGTCGGAATTTTAAGGCTTGGGGAGGGGGGGGGGGGGGGTTGTTTTGGCAGTACATCCACTGAAGACATGGAGAAAAGTGTTTTGGGAAAACCAAAGCTATAGAGGGAGGGAAACTTTATTAAGAAGTACGTCAAGGAAAGACAAATGAGAACAACGTTTCATGAAAAACAAGTTTTGGGAGAGGAAGTGTTTGACGGAGATAAATCCAGTACAGACGACGATTAACTCTTTCAGCACGGGTTGTGACTATGCTTGCGCCTCACTTTTTCAGCTCGTGTTGCAAGCATTATCACAGCAGATGACAAAATCAGCCTGGACACATCATGATTTACATTTGTTGACCATCTTTGAGCTGGTAGAAGATGAAACCTGAGAATTACTCAGTGTGAACCAGGAAAGCTTAGCTGCTGTGTTTTGTAGTCGTCCCAAAAGGAGAAAAACTGAAAACCAAAATCGGGTGTTCTTAGGGATTGTCAGCGATGTTACAGTTATGTGTACAGGGAGGGAAATAGCGGCTTGTTTTCAAAAGCACTATAAAAAATTTTTTAATAATTTAAAAGAAAAGGAAATTTTTATTGTTTGGGATACAAATTTTGTAGATTAGTAATCCCCCTCTCCCCCCCCCCCCCCCCCCCCCTCCCCCCCTCATTTACGACCTTCAGATTTTCACCAGAAAAAAATTCTTGAAAGGGAAAAAGTCTTAAATGGGAGTTGAGGAAGGGGAGGTCACTTCACAATTTATAAGACTTCTGATCTCCATGTTTTCTACTTTCCCAACAGGGAAGAATTAACTTTTCTCTTGAAAAATGTTTGGGATTTGGGTCCTTCTCAGTCGAAAGACCCTACATTTGAAAATGTAGTCTTAACTTGATTATTTCTCTGTATAACCTTCACCCCTTCTTCCAAGGTTGGAAAATTTCTTTTCCTGAAAGGTTTCTCCAGCATTTTGAACAAATTTGCTGGCCACAACCCAAGAAGAGTGGATCATGCACATTCATCAACCTTTAAAAGGGAGATCAGTAGAACTGCAGACTGACAAAGATCATCAGTTTTGCTTATAGCTGTTCATGATGAAACACTTTACCACAGTTGATCGATATTCTTTTTTTTTTTTTTTTTTTTTTTTTAATAATTGTTCTGCCTTCAGATATTTGAGTCATGGTCATAAAAAGCAAGTAAACATTAGGTGGTTGGTCGGATATGGAGAGGGTCTCCAAGGGATGGTGTTTAAAGAATAAAGTAGGTAAGTCCCGGAAGAACTGGTCAGGAATGGGGGAGAAATGTCAATCATAGGGTGGCTTGTGAGAAGCATCGCTGTACAGACACAGAGATCAATGTGTCACGGAAAATGAATCCTTAAAGGGAAAGAATGTTTGATGGGAGGTCAATCTAGCATAAACAAAGAAAAAAAAATGTATCAGGAAGACAACGCCAAATGGAAGCCAGTTTTTGAAAAGTCAAGAGTTTCTATTCAGGGAGTCTGTGAGAATGTTTGGCTGCTTCTTGTCACAGCACAGATCAAGGTTTGCACTGAAGTTTTGTGCCATTTTTTTCCCTTTTACCGTGTGTGTAATTTGGGCTGTGTGTTTTTTTTTTTCTTTTTCTCTCTCTCTTTCCTTGTTTTTTTTTTTTTTTTTTTTTTAACTTGGCACATATTTCTCTGTCACTTTCCTTTTTCTTTTTTTCTTTTGTTTTTAGTTTGTTTCGTTTTCCCACAGAATTTGGTTTTGCACAGAAATTTCTAAGGGGACAAACCCATTATTGTGAGACTTCTAATGAAAATATTTCTCCCCTTTTTTTGTCCTGCTTTGGGGCTGTCTTTTATCATTTCTGTGTAGATGTGTGCCTTTCCAGATTTGTATGGTTGACTCCTATTGAAAAAGAAAAACAAAACAAACAGGAAAAAATATACATTAGAAAATTAGTAGGGATTTCAGGAAGAACCTAGACCTCTGCCAGTGTTGACAGAATCCTGGATCTGACTTTTAAGTCAATCCATAAATGCAAACAATTAATTTTTTGCTGCCAGGGGAAGTGTAAGAGGAGGCAGGAGTTGGGGAGAGAGGCACGTTGACACATTCGAACTTCACACCCAACACCAGCTCGTTGGTCCTCTCTCTTTATTTTAAATCATGGTTGGATCAAACCAACCATAACCAAACCACCGACCTAGTAAGACACAAACAACAATAATCATAAACATGAGGTACTATATAAAAACACACGCAGAAAAACATAATCATTCAAGTTAAGCTAAGACAAATATCAAACATCAACACAAAAGGGCCTCCCCGTTGCGAACGGTAGGAGGTAAAACATATCTTTGCAATCAATAACATAATCATAACATTAACCAGAGGGTATCCCCGTTGCGAACGGCAGGATCAACAACATAATTATTTCATTAACATAACATTAAGAAAAGGGATCCCCGTTGCGAACGGCAGGATCAACAACATAATTATTTCATTAACATAACATCAACATTGGGACTCCCCGTTGCGAACGGCAGGAGTTGCATACAGTCAAAAGCATGTATCATAATTCCATAGTGAAGAACAGCATTATGAATGAACAGACATAAGCACACACATCCAACAGGGAACTCCCCGTTGCGAACGGCAGGAGCCATGAACAATAAAATAAATTTAATTAACATCCAATTTTCAACAACAGTTACACAATTGTATGGAAAAAAATATGTGTAGTGTCCACACATATAATGAAACTCAAAAAGGACACGTTTTACACATGAACCAGCCAACTAGAGCCATCTTCCTTTCTCAGCACGCACACCCACCTCCGGACAGGGTCTAGATTATTCCTGGTAGATTCGGTTAGTGTCTCATAATATAAAAACAAATTTTCATTTACTCGTAATAATACATACCCAATCATCATTCAATTAATGGCTCTGACAAAGAACCCATGGCACCAAAAGCACGATGAATTGCACAGGGACATGTTGAAAAATGTCAAAGCAGAACAAAAAACTTGCAACAGAATATCCACATGGGAAAAACATTATCTACCTCAGGACAGGGTGTTGACACACCCGTTCATCTGTCCCGGCCACCTCTCTGGTGTGGAACAGGCATTTCTCTGAAAAAGGGCAAAATGTGTGTCCCTAAATCATAGCACCAAGCGTACATGATCTTTAAAAAAAAGAGATAATGAGTGCCTGGCAACATAGCCCGCAAAATCCAGCAAAGGGAAGCAACTCATACATTTCAATGGTTTACTCTTCAAAAAAAAAAAAAGGGTTACTTCCCTTCATTCATCCATCGTCGCAACGCGCCCAAGTGTAGCCAACAATCGGAACACAATTCAAAACGAAGTTCCTGATACATCTAAAACTAAAAATTAAATAGATCAGCATTGATTTTCAGGAATTGCTCTCAACAACACTGTAACTACAAGGAGTGAGCATAACTGAATACTTCATTCCAGCCTCCATCACATCAGGTACACCGTACTGATTCCATGAAAAAAATAGCAAGCACAGAGAGAGAGAGAGAGAGAGAGAGAGAGAGCTGTCCAAGATCTCTTGAACGAAAAATACAACCAGTTCTCCTCCTAAGTGAAAACTCTTAGTCTTGTAAACATCTCCATTAAGTGGCTTTTAACATTTCCTTTAAAACACTTAAACAAGTCAACAACAACAAAAATATTTATCAATAACAGCCAGATTCCCAATGAACTTGTTCCCAGTAAACTTGTTTTGACATACCTCAAAAGAGAATCACCTTTGTCTTGGTACTGTGACCAGCCAGCATGAAACCGGTCTCCCGTTATCAGACGCACCGGCAAGACCTCTGCTAGCCGTGACGAGCAGTGGGGAAGAGATCGCGTTCTGGCGGGATGCCGGTATTATTGCCCCCAGTTTACACCAACTGCTAATACGCAGCAGAATATAGGCCCTGAGCTTCAGTAAATAACAGTATTAATCAATGCTTTGTCATTGCCATGAATAAATATCCATTAATGTCTGGTAATTTGTGCATTCCTAAACAGAGATTATGCCAAGTAGACTGGTTATATCCACAAACCACTATTGTATTCCTACTCATCCACTGGAATTCTAAAGATAATTCTGGAACCGCATTAACCAGGCCCCAAGAGGCGGAGACTCCTCCGACAGCAGGTCGGAATTCACTGAAATCCCTATACACTTGCACTACCCTTATCAGCTCAACTACATACCAAAGAGTAAAAAATAGCCACAATAAAACGAAACATGCTTTTCAAGAGCATGAAGATTAAACATTTGCAGAAGTAAACTTCTGTCCGGCCACAGAAGTTATTAAAGACACATACCGAGATTGTTACTTCCCCTGTATTTTTGTTGTAATAGGATTTGACAAGACATGAAATATTTACATTTAGATCACTTCAAAGATTTAACATTCCATGAAAATATGTTGCTTCACATTCAGCTGTCAGTCATTCACAGTAACTTCATTATGTTCATGTTCATTGGAAAATGTGTTGTAATCTTGATGAATGGGCTGGGGATGTGCTGTTTGATTCAGATCCACACCACAGATCTACACCAAAATTTACGAGATTTGTCCATGGGCTTCATTCCATTTCTGTACCAAATTTGGATTAAAACTGTCACATAGTTTTAGGGTAACTGCTAGCAGAAAAATCAATAAACAAACAAAAACCCAAAGGACAAGGTTGATACAGTCGTTATTGGTTTGAAGAAAAAGAAACAAAATCCTACATTGTTGCTCATCGTGCCTACAAAGGATATCTTGTGTTGTGCTCTCCCAGTCGCAAGCCACAAGGCATTGTCAGTGTCATGCCATGAGGCAACCCAGCTGAGTGGACACTGCACTGTTGCTAAGTTGCTTGAATCTTGTGGTGGTTTTCAGGGATGCTTTTCTGATCTGGTATTTTGCACGATATCACCTACTTAACCCTCCAACTGGCGACATGAATTGTTTTATTGTGGAGCTGGTTTGAGTGGAAGTCTGGTGCAAGAGAGAGTCAACGACCACTCTGTTAGCGACAGTACCTATGAACCTGTTAACACTGAAGGCTTTGCCAAAATACTCACCACTAGCCCTGATGTGGAGAGTACATTGACTGTGAACTTTACTGCAGATCAGGACATGAAAGGCCACAGAATTAGAGGGTTTTTCTTTGGCTTGTTTTTAATTCTTAATGTGTACCAGCTAGGATGATGCAGATAGATGATGAGGATTTCCTTTTGGGTCTGAAACTGCATGACAGAGCTGTCCTGGCACTCTGTATTTCTTTACATTATATATCCTAATATTGACCAGGCCTGAGAGACAACAAACACCTCAAGTGTTGATCAAGAAAAGTGCACAACACTCACGAGTACATCAATTAAACGCAAGCGACTTCATCTCTCCAGTCTGGCAGTCTAAACCCATAGCATAATCTACAACTCTGGGTGGGCTGGAACAGTCTGGGTGTTGAAAATTCTCAGAAATATGTGCTACTTTCAGATTTCCAACCCAGCATTTCCACTCACTCACAGCCAGCAATACTAACCTCTGCACCTCTGTAGCTGGCCCTCTTCAGGTTGCACTGTTGGGATGTTTGACTTGTTGATTACCTCCCTTACAGTGTGCATGGTATGTGACTTTTGGGTCTGTGATGAGTCCTACCTGTTTACTATTGCCTCGCCCAAGATGGTTTCTGCAGCTGTCTGGCTGTGAACATTCTTGCATTGCCTTACCTTTCTTTTGTCCACAGAGGCATGACTCTTTTCTGTGTGAGAGTTCTCACTCTATACAAGAGCAAACTGCTCCATGGTTGGTGTGCAGTGATACAGTTAGGAATTTACTCCAGTGTGGAGGAAAGCAATTAGAAATTGCTTAAATGAAGTGGTACTTTCACATTTAACTCTTCCTCAGCATCAGTACTGCTTTGTTAGTTAGTTCTTCACCGTAATCACATCAGTGGAGCTGTTTATCTCCCTTCCTCCTCCTCGTCATCCTTATCCTCCTTCCAGTAACAAGGATGTTATTCACCCGAACCGGTTTGTCTTCTGCGTAGTCTTTATTTATTTAAGTTTCGTGGTTTTTTTGCATCAGATTTTAAAGTTTTAAATGCATGAGTAAACCCTTCAGCACCTTCTTCAGCATGGTGTTCCTCCTTTTCTTTTTTCTTTTCAAGATTTTTTTTTTAAGATTTTGAATTCTTTTATCGTTTCTTTTTTGCCTTATTAGTATAGTCTTACCTGCGTTGATGAATCTTTCACATTGCTGAAACTTTTTTTTTTCAAGGTTTAATTCTGTTTTGATTCTGCTAGAATCTTTGGTTTAAGAAGAAAAACTACCATGTAAGTATACAGTCACTGTCTTTGACATGGAATTTCCAGGTAACAAAGGTTTTTTTTTCCTGTAAAACAGAAGGTTCTTTTCTTTATGTCTAGTAGAATGAGTACATGAAACATAACATTTTGACACGGGGGAAGTAAAACTTAAGACTAGCCAAGGCAAATGAAAAATGTGTTTGCTCTTGATGTTTTGGGTAAAAAGCCATTGCAGTGATATACATACATACATATATATATATATATAACTCACCACTGTGATGATCACTAACTCAGAGGCACTTTCTACAGCTGACAACTGCCCATTTTAATTAGCTGTGGCTGTCTGTTGCCATAGGTAGCTATCATTCTTTCATATCTTACATCAGTGTACAACAGATTGACAATGTCACAAGAGAAATTATCTGCTTCGAATGTGCACAGATGTGCATGTATGTGCATGTGAACTTATATGTCTGTGTATGCCTTTACATCTTTCAAGTCATCAGCTTTTTTCATTCAAATGCATTCTGTTCAAATTTGATATTGGCAACTTTGTTACGCCAAAACTGCTGGAGAACTTCTTCTTGCAACCGCTGCATCAGCAACTGTGTTGCTGATTGGAGTTGCTCTGCGTTGTCCCAGTTGTCATAGCACTAAACAACTTTATCCCTTGCAGCTAAACTGAAATTCATTGAGGAGCTGAACGCCTGTAAGATGTCAAGCCATTGAAGTTTTTTTTTTAAAAGTCTCTTGAGCACAGAGTTGCAGAGGAAAAAGAATCGGGGTCACTGGAATTATGTCATTCACATGATGCCAAAATACGGCTGATGCAAAATACGGCTGAGACTCATTAATGGCACAGAAAATAAGCAGACAGTGCCAAGATCTGCCCTTCTGGATTTGCACCGATTTGCACTTCTTTCCCCAAATTTCAGTACACACCCACACCCACCCATTCTCACACACACACACACACACACACACACACACACACACACACACACACACACACACACACACACACATACTGACAATTCATATTGCTCTACACAAAGATCAGAATCAGTTGTCTTCTGTCTGTTACTTTTGCGCACCAGTATATTTTCATGGTTACCATGATTTTGACAACCCATTTTTCATGGTGAGTTTTATTTTGACAGCTCAAATATTTAGGTGATTGTACTTTTCCATAACTCTGTTGCCTTTGATTTTGACAACTCTGCTGCCATGGTGATCATGATTTTGATAGCTTTTGCCATGGTGATCATGATTTGACTACACAACTCAACTGTTGCCCTGTGATTGTCATTTTGACATATCTGTTGCAATGGTGACCTTGATTTTTACATTTCTTTGCTGCTTTGGTGACCATGATTATGACAGCTCTTATGGCCTTGACATTGGAGTGAAACAGAAGGGAAAGGGCACAGGAATCTTAGGAGGGGGAGGAGGGAGTTGGGGTTGGCAAAGAGTGGGAAATCATTATGTGACAAACTGATTGGCATCATTAGGGGCAATAACAACAGAAAATGTTTGAATGCTTGCACTGCAATAATTTTCTGCCTGCATATAGCTTCTGTCGAATGACATTATCTTATTTAGTAAAATAAGAGTAAATGCAATTGGATCTTGTTTATTTGTTTTTGTTTTAGGAGACTCTCACATCCAAATCTAGTTCACTTTTATCACAGATATTTTATTAGCTTTATCTTCAAACAGACCATAGACCCAAATCGACAATCAGTTAGAGACTGAAGACATTAAGTTTTACCTGCCATTGTGAATGAACTCACCATGCGCAATGCTTGTAACCTCTCCACCTTGTTTTCAGCGGGTGGGGGGACAACAAAGCACGTGTGACGTGTGTTACTCTTATGCTTTCTCTTGCTGAAATCTCAAGTTTTGTTGCAGTTGTCAGTCAGTTGCGTTCAAAAGCAATGTGAACTTCATTTTGGTGAAAAGACGTCTTGTGGACTCTTGGGATCCACAGAGACCCTCAAGTTTCTCTTCTCCATTCCCAGGACGAGGCATGGAAATGATCTTTACTTTTGTTGAGACTTTCGACAAAACCTCTTTCTGGCAACAGTGGAACCTCTACATTCTCAGAAATCTAGGATCATTCCAATTTTTACAATAGACATTTCCAGTTTGGGTTTTATTTTTATTTATTTGAATTTTTTTTATACTGCCCTCGTTAATGCTGTATTTGGCATTTCATGCTTGAATTCTTCCTTTGTTTTGAAAAAAAATCAATTTTGAATTTTCTTTCACCTTCTTTACTTTTGAACCTGAAAAATTGTATGCTGTTCATTGCCAAAAGGTGATCATTTTCATCTGAAGGTGCTTCTAACTATAGGGGTTCCACTGCGTGTTGTGTGGACTTTTTTTATTTTAATTTATATACGAAAGGGTTTAAAGAATTTGGGAAGTTTCTGGTTCTGCTGTTTTATCATATTATTATCGTAATTGTAAATATCATCACTGAAATTTGTATTTCAGTGCAATATTTAACAAGTTTAAGTGAAGCCAATTTTTATTCCCTTTGTTTTTAGAATTACACTGACAACATTTAACATTATGTAACTTACGGTTTTCATGATGGTCCAGGATTAATTTGTCAAAATGATTTGATATTTGTATCCCCCCAAAATGGGTTTTCTGAAGTGCTTCTAGTTTAGCTTTTTAATAGGGCTTTAAAACATTTTAAAGTCAGTTTCTTACTTTACATCCTCAAACAGGCAATATCATGCATGAAACACCTATTCCTCTCTTCACATTTTTAAACAAGCTTTGTCACACATTAACCTACTTAAAATTCCTTTACATGCCTTATCACACATCAAAAATCTGTTCTTGACTTTGCCTTCTTAAACAGGCTTTATCACGTACGTGTTAAAATCTGTCTAGCTCACGTTAACTGCTTTATTTTTGTCAAGGGAAAAAGAAAATGAACAGCTGTACAGGATGCATATGATTGTGTGTATGTGTTGAGCAGAAAGTGTTTGGTTGACTGTGCTTATTCATTTTGAAATACTTATTCTCCTTCAACCAAGTATTGCCAAAGGTATGATGGTGTAGAGTGTGGGGATGGATGGGGAGGAAAATGGATGTTTGGATATGTCCAAAACCTCTTCCCTCAGGTAAAGAGATTTTGACATCTTTTCCATCTCGCTAGGTGATCTTCTCCACCTGTGTATATCTGTCTGTCGATATACCCATCTGTGTATCCATATACCCATCTGTCTGTCAATATACCCATCTGTGTATCCATATATCTATGCACGTAAAATCAATCGTGGTGCAGTGGAAAAGATTTATATAAAGACAGTTTTTGTCTTTTTCTTTTCTTTTTTTTCCCAGACAGCACATGTGGATGGGTGTGTGTGTGTATGTGTGTGTGTTGTGGGGCCAGGAGGTGAGTGGAAAGGGTTATGTGGGTTTGGGAGGCTATGGAATTCCTCTCTTCACTCCTGTGGGTAGATTCACCCTGTAGATCATTAGAAAAATGAAAATGACAACACTTTGTAAGCAGCAAATGGGTTCATCTGTGACAGTCACGTGTGTTAAACTAACGTTCCTTTGTCTCTTCGGTGTTGTGTATGACAACTGCAATATGGATCTGGAACATTATCTCTGATGATCCCTTTTCTTCTCAACTCCCTCATCCCTCCACCCCCACCCCCCTTCCAAACAATTCCTCCATCATTGTGATGGTGTCTGATTAAGAAGTGTGCTTGTGTGTGTGTGTGTGTGTGTGTGTGTGTGTGTGTGTGTGTGTGTGTGTGTGTGTGCCTGTGAAATACGAAACAAACTGGTATGAAACAAATTCATAATTGATTGATAAATGATAATAAATATTAATAACAACAAACAAAAAAAATGCAGCTTTGGAAATAATGAAGGCCACAAAAATAAAAAGTTGGATTGAAATGACAAGTTAATTTAGATTCTCTTTCTTTATTCAGTGAATGTTACATCTGTTCCTATTATCACACAGGCATTCCATCACTGACGTATGGTCTCATAACCATAAATCTCATCAGGAGATTGCTGGAGTATGAAATGTTGAAAGCTGGACCGGGGAGTGATGGCAGGATGTGTAGTGGTGTGTTAGTTGGTCAGAATGAGGCTAAGGTCAGTTGACCGGAAGAAATTTTTTTTTTATCATTCAGGAGATGCTTTTATTGTGACTGTATATCGTTGCCTTGAAATGAACACTCGGGGGGGGGGGTTGGTATGTGTGTGTGTGTACGTGCGTGTGTGTGTGCGTGCGTGCGTGCATGCGTGCGTGTGTGTGTGTGTGTGTGTGAACAAAAAGTTGTAAATTAAATCCTGACAGCCTTATGATGAGCCTTTCTGATAGAACCAAACTGTGCCATCACCCCTGTCTAAATAGCTCACTGATTTATTCACAAAATCTTGTAAAATTTTAGGCTGCAGAAACATTGACTGATCTTTTCATCCTCTTGAAGCATTTGATCCTTCATCTCACTGACATACCTTACAGTTTGTTTATTTCTTAGACCCCTGAGTTTGTTCCAAACCTTCATAAATCTGTTTCCATTTTTGTTATTTTAATCAATGCTTTTTTTTTAAAATTTAGGTGAGAAGTATGTTTTTCTCCCCAGTGTGTTTCCATAAGAAGAATATAAAAAAAGATGAATGCTCTGCAGTTGTTATTGGGATGCTGTCTGCTGAGACCTTTTGTCGGGTTTTCGAAATGAGTAATTAAGACAGCATACTATTCTTTCATTTCATAAATTTAATCTTGAATTTGTAAGACATTAACTGTATTTCACAATAGAGTTATTATATCCAAAACATTCTTTGTAGAACTTTTGTTTGTTTGTTTGTTTTTTCGCTAATGTTAATGATATATCTTTTTGCTGGGGCTGATGAAAGATCTTTTTATTCCTCCAAACACACACACACACACACACACACACACACACACACACACACACACACACACACACACACACACACACCAAAAACCAAGATAGTTAAGCTACCACTGTTTGCTTAAAAGTAATACCAAGTGTATTCCCATTTTGGGGAATACAGTTCTCTGTCGATGTCAACAAGATCAAACCCAGTTATCATTTCCATTTTTTTTTAAATAACAAATCCTAGGAGCCTGGTAGGCAGCCTGTTGTGTAAACGAGTGTGGATTGTAAAGTGCTTAGAGCTTGGTCTCTAGCCGAGGATAGGCGCTATGTAAGTATTCAAAATAATGATAATAATACCTTCAAATGTTGGGTTCATACATGTATCGTTCATGTTTTGGATCTCCTTCTAAACATAATCCTTGAAAAAGCAATAAAGAAATTGAAACAGCTATAAAGAGATTGTGAGGAAGAAGGATGGGTAGGGAATTGGGAGCAGTAAGACAAAAATCCTGCCCCTAATATAGGAATGAAACGATTGAGACAAGCGATAAGGTAATCCAAATGCTTTGATTTTACAGAGAACATGGACGCAGTAAGCAAAAGGGCTTTTCTTTTTTAACAAGATCATTGACCATTGTACTTAACTCCCTTACCTAAAACTGCATTATGGTTACTGCTTCGTTCTTTTCATTTCCTGTTTAGCACTGTTCTTGATATCCATCATAATATTAAAAACAATGCTGTATTTGTGCAGAAATAGTTTTTGTTTGGCTTTTTTTTTTCTCAAACTGATGAAACTGTTCAAGGTCCTCAATCAATTCTACAATCCATGTCCATGTCCCCCCCCCCCCCCCTCCCCCCCAAATTAATCACTGACTTTATTTAAGTACTTAAAGAAGCCAGCGAAAAATGCAGTGACTAAGCATAGTGTACATTGACTAAACATATAATATATATATAGTGATAAAGGTGTGAACTAATTGTTTACGCTTAGGTGTATTCATTTTTAACGACTGCGCAATATGAACTCATGGCATAGCAGATGTGGTGACGCATATGGATATATCGCATGCAGTGATGCTTATTTTTTGTGGAATCTGTCAAAGATTTGATGTTATGTGGCTAGCTTTGAATAATCTGCATGTAGTCATGAAATCTTTTCCTCACTTTAATGTCAGACATGAAAATCAACTGTACAAGAATGTCGTAGGCAGTTGCCATCAATTTGTGACCGTCTTCACTGGGCCAGGATTTTTTGTTTTGGTCAAATGAGATAAATGTATCAATAGTGCGCACATAGCTAACACACATGTAAATGCAGGCATGCATGTACAGATTCATGCTCACACACATACACACACACACACACGTGCACATGCTCATCCTCAGTGGCGTGTATTTATCTCTATTTCTGCCCCTGTACAGTACCAAACATGCACTGACACAAGTGTCAGTGTTCATTGACACTTTCAACTGTTTTGTGCAAGCCACTGGAAATGGGCCGCTTTTTTGTTTGCTTTATATCTAAACAGTAACCCTGATGGCTCTCTTTTAATGTTCTGTTGTGTATTTTAATGTAAAGTTTTTATTTATTATTTGAATCTTAAGGTCAGAATGTTTTTGTTGCTGTTTTTTTTTTATTTACTATTTGAATCTTGAAGTCAGAATGTTATTGTTACTGTATCTTGAACTGTTCTTGCGACTGCTGGCCGCCACCCATTCCCCATCCATTTTGTGCCGTATCCCTCCTGTCCCCTCCTCCCCCATCAAAAACTATGCTCACATTGTAGAATGTGTCTCCGTAGTAAGAAATCCACGGATTGTAGTAAAAAAAACAACTGTGATGACTGAATCTAAAGAAAATCTGTGTCTGTTCTGTTTTCATAACGTGAACAAGTTATGTATAATTCTGCCCTTGAATTGTCATATTGGGGCTCATTTAGCAAACTGCTTAACGACTCACAAATGGGGAGTAAAACTGAACTTTTTTTTTTTTTTAATGGAATTCAATGAGGTCTGCTTGTACTGTAAAAGAAATGGGATAGCTGAGTCTTTGTCCATAATTGATGAGTAAGCACACTGGTTTGATGAGTAAATTTGCAGATTTGATAGTAATGGGGGAAAAAAATCTGTTGACCAAATTGCCATATATGTAGAGCAGAATATTTTACTGTGATTCAGAACATGTCTCCATTTTTCCTTGCAGAAAGGAATCTAGATTTTAAAGGGTTGAAATAATTGTAACGTAGTTTGTTCAACTTTAATTATCCTATCGTTGATAAAATGGACACTTGTCATGAGTATGTCCACAAATATCACTTTAAAGAAGAAAGCGCTAATATTTCCAGTTGAATTTTTTGCTTGTTAAAGTTTCATCCGTATGATCAAACTATCTCCATGATAATGCACATTTTATTGGAGAATTTCAACCACAGGTAAACTCAGGCACAGGAAAATTGTGCAAAATTGTTCAGCATCCTTTCTTTTATCATATTCTGAGACGTTCTTTAATAACTGTAGAAATCATATGTTGATTTTTTTTTTTTACCATAGAATAATACAATGGTTTCATGACACCATTTACTTATGGGATGAGGGAGGGAGTGAAGATATAGGAGAGTAAGGGTAGGGGAAAGGAGATGGATGCAGGGGAGAGGAGGGGAATGATGCCTCTGTCTGTTCAACACCATGTGATTCCAGTTATGAGCTCGTTTTTGCCATCTTCCACAACAGGCACAGTTGATAACCGGAATGAGAGCTAGTTATGTCACTGGTCTGTTCAGACGATTATTTTTACTCGGTCACGTGTGACACAGTGATACTAAAACTGAACCCCAGAGAGGCCTTCTTTCTTACATTGGCAAATTACGGGCTCAAAAGACCTCGTCGTCTGTTTTTTCCGAATAGGGACAGATTAAGTCACTCATTCTAGATATATTTTAAGTTTAGTCTATTTTTAAAAATTCATTTCAGGCTTACACAATTTTTTTCTGAACAAATTTCAGGTCCGGCCCTTCAATTTTTTTTTTTTTTTTTTTTTTTTTTTTTTTCCAGAATTGACCTGAGTTTTTGCCAATGTTTTCAACATGTCAGAAAAGTTGTGAAACTTTTTTTTCTGAATGATTTTTAGTAATATTTTTCTGCATAGATTCCAGACCTGGCCAGGCTTACTCTTTTTTTTCTGAATTGATGTTGGGTTCAGCCACATTTGTTGCATTGAGTTGTATGTTTAACCATGTTTTCTTGAAAAAAATTGCCGGTGTAGTCACATTTTCTGAATGATATTAGATTTCACTTTTTAAAAAAAATTATGTCACAATTGCTACATTTTTTTAATGGATGAGGTATGGCTATTGCTTTTTGACATTCAGATTCAAACTTCTTATTAAAGTGATTTCTGGTTTAGGAATTTTTTGTAAGTCAGTTTAAGTCATTGCTTTTTTTTTCATTTTAAGTCAGTTTCAGATTTGACCACAGCAGAAAAAAAATGTTTTCAGGTTTGTGAACCAGGAACTGTAAGCATCCATAGACTGTGACGTATCCGTTAATTAATTGCAAGTAAAGCAGGTTGTATATTTGAAAATATATATATCAACAAACACACAGATCAAACTGCAACTACATGCTTGATAGTGTCATGTCACAGATCCTGCAAATATTCTCAGCAGCATACAAATTACAATGTTTCTGAGTGTCCGTTTTGGGCATGGTTTTTATGAAATGGCAGTTAATATGGCACATTCCCTATGTGTTTATTTTCAAAATGGATTAAATGCCAAGAACACAATAATGGTTTGGTGGGGAAGACCTTTTCATTTTCTGATGGTGGTGAGGGAGATGGGGGCGCACTGTTGGCGAGAATTATGCGTAAGCGCAGTGTTCAACATTTTCAGACATACACAATGCCCGAGTACCTGTCGAAGCGGTTTGGGGGCCAGCGGCTACGTATCTACTTCGCCTGTCTTTCGCTGGTTCTTTATATCCTGACCAAGTGTTCGGTGAGTGACTGCATGCATTCCTGTACTGAGAACAGTGTTAGGAGTGGTGTATTTTGATGAAGATGGTCAGAATGATAATGATGAATACATATATATATATATATATTGCTGACCTGTACTTTGGTTTGTCTGGCTCAGGGAGACCTGTACACTGGGGCGCTGTTCATTCAGCAGTCCTTGAACTGGGATCTGTACGTGTCCATTGTGATCTTGATCCTGGTGACCGCCCTGCTAACCATTACAGGTGAGTCTGACCTCTGCCTGTACCCATAATTGTGATTCTGGGGATAGCCCCGTTTCCCATGATCGGTAAGTCTGAGTTCTGTCTGTACCTGAAAATCCTGATCCTGACGACTGCCCTGCTTACCATCACAGTTAAGTGTGACCTCTACCTGTATCTGTCAGTCTGATCCTAGTGACCAACAGCTTACCATAACAGGTGAGTCTGACCTGTGCCTTTATCTGCAATTCTTATTCTGGTGACTCCCCAGCTTACCATCACAGGTGAGTCAGACGTCTACCTGTTCCTCTAATTCTGATCCTGCTGAATGCCCAGCCTACTCTCACAAGTGAGTCTGATGTCTACCTGTACCTATAATCCTGGTTCTGGTGACTGCATGTCTATTTCCCATCAGAGGCGAGTCTTACATGTCTGTAATTCTGGTCCTGGTGACCATCCAGCTTTCTGTAACAGGTGCATCTGATCACCACCTGTTTGTAATCCTGATTCAGGAAACCACACTGCTTACCATCTCAGGTAGGTCTGACCTCTGCCTGTACTTCTAATCCTGGTCCTGTTAACTGACTACATTACCATCACAGGTAAGTCTGACCTCTATCTTTACCTGTAATCATGGTCCTGTTGACTGACTACATTACCATCACAGGTAAGTGTGACCTCTGCCTCTTCATCATCCTGGTCATGTTGACTGACTACATTACCATCACAGGTAAGTCTGACCTCTACCTTTACCTGTAATCATGGTCCTGTTGACTGACTACATTACCATCACAGGTAAGTGTGACCTCTGCCTCTTCATAATCCTGGTCATGTTGACTGCCTATATTAACATCACAGGTAAGTATGACCTCTATCTTCACCTGTAATCTTGGTCTTGGTGACTGCGATGCTTACCATTACAGCCAAGTCTGATCTCTACCTATACTTATAATCCTGATCATGGTGACTGCCATGCTTCCGTTTAAAGGTAGGTCTGGCCTCTCTGAATTGCAGTCATCTGATGCTGGCAGTGGAAGTGTTCATTTGTGTGGGAAAGTGATATCAAAGGAGCAGCTTGAAACTGTCACTGAATCAGAAACCAGTGATGAAAGAAAAGGCAAAATGGAACAAAAATCGGTTCTGGTTCTAAAACCAGTAAAACAATAAATGCAGGCAGTTTGCAGTACATGTCAAAGTAACCAGTAAAACAATAAATGCAGGCAGTTTGCAGTACATGTCAAAGTAAACAGTGAAGAAAAATCCTGTGCTGAAGATCAGTGCACTGAACTGTGTTTAACAGGTTATCTCAGTCAAGGGAGGATGTGTGTGTGTGTGTGTGTGTGTGTGTGTGTGTGTGTGTGTTGTGTTGTGTTGTGTTGTGTTGTGTTGTGTGTGTGTGTGTGTGTGTGTGTGTGTGTGTGTGTGTGTGTGTGTGTGTGTGTGCGTGCGCACACGAGATGATTGGTGATATACAAATTACTAAAACATCTATGGATACCCAGATAACGTGACTACCTTTGCATTAAAATTTTTAGTGGGTTTGGCAAATTTCCACCCCCTACCTATCTGGATTTTCAGTTTTTAACTTGATTATAAATCTTTCGTTTCTTAACTCATTCAAGTCATTGATAAAGATATTCACAACATGGATTGGATCACTTTCACAAGATATTACTTGAATTACTGATAACCTCAAATGGAGCAACCACATCAGCGGCATCACCAAAAAAGCGAATAGCACCCTTGGATTCCTCCGGAGAAACCTCCACCACTGCCCATCAACCTGCAAACGTAATGCCTACCTGGCCCTAGTCCGTCCCCTCCTTGAGTACGGGGCGTTGGTCTGGGACCCGTATCAGAGACAGGACATCGATAAGATTGAACGCATTCAGCGCACTGCAGTGCGCTTCATCGCAAGCAACTATCGCTCTACCACCCCTGGCTTTGTTACGGGCCTCCTGACACGACACAACCTCCCGACCCTCCAGGAACGACGTGAACAACTCCGCCTGACCTTCTTCTACAAGGTGGTTGAGGGGCTGGTGCCGGCAATACCTCCTCATCAGTTCTTGACACCTCAAAGAGCTGGCCGCATGATCAGACCCAGACGTAACGCAGCAGACTATGTAATCAACAACCCTGTTGAAAACTACATTAGGAACAACGATCTGTGTTTCTTTGTACCACGTTGCCAGTCAGATCAGTATAGGCAGTCCTTCTTCCCACGCACCATAATAGCGTGGAACCACTCGGACAATTCGGTGGTCCACTCGCCATCCACTGATTTATTCAAGAGGGCGCTGACCACCAAGCGCCATTAACAACCTTCGCTGCGCACCCCCATCCGTCTCGCCAAAGCCAGATCACTGGATGTCAAGCGATGTACAGCTACAGATACAGATACTTTTGACTTCGCTTTGCTTTTGTACAAATAGGCATTTGCAGGTTCTTTGAGGCCAAGGCAGGTGTGCTATAATCCTGATCGTAGTGACCTCCCCTCTTCCCGTCATTGTTAGCATCTTGTGTTTGTTAATTTGTGTGATAATCCTGATCGTAGTGACCTCCCCTCTTCCCGTCATTGTTAGCATCTTGTGTTTGTTAATTTGTGTGATCTCTTTCTTTTCATAATGTTAAGTTAAATGTGTAACTTGCTACACATCAATGACAGGGGGACTGACAGCTGTGAAGTTAAATGTGTAACTTGCTACACGTCCATGACAGGGGGACTGATGGCTGTGAAGTTAAATGTGTAACTTGCTACACGTCCGTGACAGGGGGACTGACGGCTGTGAAGTTAAATGTGTAACTTGCTACATGTCCTTGACAGGGGGACTGACGGCTGTGAAGTTAAGTGTGTAACTTGCTACACGTCTGTGACAGGGGGACTGACAGCTATGAAGTTAAGTGTGTAACTTGCTACATGTCCTTGACAGGGGGACTGACGGCTGTGACGTTAAGTGTGTAACTTGCTACACGTCTGTGACAGGGGGACTGACGGCTATGAAGTTAAGTGTGTAACTTGCTACACGTCCGTGACAGGGGGACTGACGGCTGTGAAGTTAAGTGTGTAACTTGCTACACGTCTGTGACAGGGGGACTGATGGCTGTGAAGTTAAGTGTGTAACTTGCTACACGTTCGTGACAGGGGGACTGACGGCTGTGAAGTTAAGTGTGTAACTTGCTACACGTCCATGACAGGGGGACTGACGGCTGTGAAGTTAAATGTGTAACTTGCTACACGTCTGTGACAGGGGGACTGATGGCTGTGAAGTTAAGTGTGTAACTTGCTACACGTCCATGACAGGGGGACTGACGGCTGTGAAGTTAAGTGTGTAACTTGCTACACGTCTGTGACAGGGGGACTGACGGCTGTGAAGTTAAATGTGTAACTTGCTACACGTCCATGACAGGGGGACTGACGGCTGTGAAGTTAAGTGTGTAACTTGCTACACGTCTGTGACAGGGGGACCGATGTCTGTGAAGTTAAATGTGTAACTTGCTACACGTCTGTGACAGGGGGACTGACGGCTGTGAAGTTAAGTGTGTAACTTGCTACACGTCCATGACAGGGGGACTGACGGCTGTGAAGTTAAGTGTGTAACTTGCTACACGTCTGTGACAGGGGGACTGACGGCTGTGAAGTTAAGTGTGTAACTTGCTACACGTCCGTGACAGGGGGACTGACGGCTGTGAGGTTAAGTGTGTAATTTGCTACACGTCTGTGACAGGGGGACTGACGGCTGTGAAGTTAAGTGTGTAACTTGCTACACGTCTGTGACAGGGGGACTGACGACTGTGAAGTTAAGTCTGCAACTTGCTACATGTCTGTGACAGGGGGACTGACGGCTGTGAAGTTAAGTATGTAACTTGCTACACGTCTGTGACAGGGGGACTGACGGCTGTGAAGTTAAGTGTGTAACTTGCTACACGTCTGTGACAGGGGGACCAGACCTGCCAACCATTACGCATTTCGCGTAATTTATTACGCCCAAGTGATAATTCTTACGCCCTTACGCATTTAGCCAAAAAATTACGCATTGAAAGTTTTCAACAACAACAAAAAAACGGACGAAAAAAATCGGCTTATGTACAGACACGCACGGCGCCGTGCGTATAACCAGTAATCTTCAAGAAGCGTTTCCGGTCATGCGCAGTTCGTTTCACCATCTTTACCATTCAGCGAAGTTGGCGTCTTTTTGAAGTTTTAGCTACGAAAATGTCAAAACGTGGAGTAGAAAGTTTTGGACAAGATGCGAAAAAGAAAAAAGTTGGTCAAAAGTTCCGAAAAGAATACTCGGAAAAGTTCCCCTGCATACGACCTTCGGCTAAAGGTGTACATTGTGCATGGTGTACCACTTGCGAGTCGGACTTCACAATTTCCAATCGCGAGATGGTGGATGTGAAGCGTCACCTTGAGTCACGCAAGCACATCGATTCCTCTAACGCGCCGAATTCTTCCAGCGCAGCTGACCATGCATCCCAGCTTTTTACAGAAGCGTTCTCAGATTCGGAGATCGCCAAACAGTTGAAGAGCGGTCGAACAAAGACAACACACATTGTAAGGAACCTTCTCATGGAAGCCTAAACTGCTGCTGTATCTCGACTGCAGAATGGACCGTTTGTGTTGGGGACTGATGGAAGTCGGGAAGGGGGGGGGGATGTCAAATTCTTTCCTGGGGTGGTGCAATACTTAAAAAATGACACAATCCCCTCAGAGCTAATGGCCACCCCCACATGCACAGAATCAGCAACAGGGGAGAACATTTTTTAGGTTATGTATTTTCTTAATTTCATGTTCCCAGTTTCTCCATCTTCAAACTCCCCCCCCCCCCCCCCCCCCCCCCTCCTCAAGTCCAAATCTTTGCCAAGTCATTACTATCAAGTCAGTTGAGTTGTTGGCCTGCGCTTGTTTTTTTCCCCCACTATTGGACAAGATTGTTCGTCAATGTGCATTTGTCTGTCCTTATTCAAGTTTAAAAGGTTGTGCCAGTCTTGAATAAAAGTTACTTTGTGTTAGGTTTCCTTATAAAATGGGAGCAAACGTTACCCCACTTGTTTACTGTTTATTGTTTACTGTTCCCTGCCAAATTTCATTTCCAATTTTTTAGGTTGTTTCTGGCGCACTATTAAGCCTTGGTGTGCCATGCCATGATGGTTTAGGGGATTTGTGTGTTTCCAGTGTATTCTACATTTTCATAATTTGTAGAGATTTCTTGCGACACTTAAAAGAAAAGCTTGTTTTTGAAGAAAAGTAAAGTTCACAAAAATTGTGTGAACAATTTCATCACATCGTGTTTGTTTGAAAAAAGGTAAATGTCGCGCTCGATTACTCTTAGCTCTCAGAAATTACACATTTCTGCCTCACTGAGCTTCAATTCTTACTCATTGGTCTCTTAGGGGGTTGGCAGGTCTGGGGGACTGACGGCTGTGAAGTTAAGTGTGCAACTTGCTACACGTCTGTGACAGGGGACTGACGGCTGTGAAGTTAAGTGTGTAACTTGCTACACGTCCATGACAGGGGGACTGACGGCTATGAAGTTAAGTGTGTAACTGGCTACATGTCCATGACAGGGGGACTGACGGCTGTGAAGTTAAATGTGTAACTTGCTACACGTCCTTGACAGGGGGACTGACGGCTATGAAGTTAAGTGTGTAACTTGTTACACATCCTTGACAGGGGGACTGACGGCTATGAAGTTAAGTGTGTAACTTGTACACGTCCGTGACAGGGGTACTGACAGCTATGAAGTTAAGTGTGTAACTTGCTACACGTCCGTGACAGGGGGACTGACGGCTGTGAAGTTAAGTGTGTAACTTGCTACACGTCCATGACAGGGGGACTGACGGCTGTGAAGTTAAATGTGTAACTTGCTACATGTCTGTGACAGGGGGACTGAGGGCTATGAAGTTAAGTGTGTAACTTGTTACACGTCCTTGACAGGGGGACTGACGGCTGTGAAGTTAAATGTGTAACTTGCTACACGTCCGTGACAGGGGGACTGACGGCTGTGAAGTTAAGTGTGTAACTTGCTACACGTCTGTGACAGGGGGACTGATTGCTGTGAAGTTAAGTGTGTAACTTGCTACACGTCCATGACAGGGGGACTGACGGCTGTGAAGTTAAGTGTGTAACTTGCTACACGTCCATGACAGGGGGACTGACGGCTGTGAAGTTAAGTGTGTAACTTGCTACACGTCCGTGACAGGGGGACTGACCGCTGTGAAGTTAAGTGTGTAACTTGCTACACGTCTGTGACAGGGGGACTGACGGCTGTGAAGTTAAGTGTGTAACTTGCTACACGTCCATGACAGGGGGACTGACGGCTGTGAAGTTAAGTGTGTAACTTGCTACACGTCCATGTCAGGGGGACTGACGGCTGTGAAGTTAAGTGTGTAACTTGCTACACGTCCATGACAGGGGGACTGACGGCTGTGAAGTTAAGTGTGTAACTTGCTACACGTCCATGACAGGGGGACTGACGGCTGTGAAGTTAAGTGTGTAACTTGCTACACGTCCATGACAGGGGGACTGACGGCTGTGAAGTTAAGTGTGTAACTTGCTACACGTCCATGACAGGGGGACTGACGGCTGTGAAGTTAAGTGTGTAACTTGCTACACGTCCATGACAAGGGGACTGACGGCTGTGAAGTTAAGTGTGTAACTTGCTACACGTCCATGACAGGGGGACTGACGGCTGTGAAGATAAGTGTGTAACTTGCTACACGTCCGTGACAGGGGGACTGACGGCTGTGAAGTTAAATGTGTAACTTGCTATATGTCCATGACAGGGGGACTGATGGCTGTGAAGTTAAATGTGTAACTTGCTACACGTCTGTGACAGGGGGACTGACGGCTGTGAAGTTAAGTGTGTAACTTGCTACATGTCCATGACAGCGGGACTGACGGCTGTGAAGTTAAGTGTGTAACTTGCTACACGTCTGTGACAGGGGGACTGACGGCTGTGAAGTTAAATGTGTAACTTGCTACACGTCCATGACAGGGGGACTGACGGCTGAGAAGTTACGTGTGTAACTTGCTACATGTCCGTGACAGGGGGACTGACGGCTGTGAAGTTAAATGTGTAACTTGCTACACGTCTGTGACAGGGGGACTGACGGCTGTGAAGTTAAGTGTGTAACTTGCTACACGTCCATGACAGGGGGACTGACGGCTGTGAAGTTAAGTGTGTAACTTGCTACACGTCTGTGACAGGGGGACTGACGGCTGTGAAGTTAAGTGTGTAACTTGCTACACGTCCATGACAGGGGACTGACGGCTGTGAAGTTAAGTGTGTAACTTGCTACACGTCCGTGACAGGGGGACCGACGGCTGTGAAGTTAAGTGTGTAACTTGCTACACGTCCATGACAGGGGGACTGACGGCTGTGAAGTTAAATGTGTAACATGCTACACGTCCATGACAGCGGGACTGACGGCTGTGAAGTTAAGTGTGTAACTTGCTACACGTCCATGACAGGGGGACTGACGGCTGTGAAGTTAAATGTGGACCTTGCTACACATCCATGACAGGGGGACTGACGGCTGTGAAGTTAAGTGTGTAACTTGCTACACGTCCGTGACAGGTTGACTGATGGCTGTGAAGTTAAATGTGTAACTTGCTACACGTCCGTGACAGGGGGACTGACGGCTGTGAAGTTAAATGTGTAACTTGCTACACGTCTGTGACAGGGGGACTGACGGCTGTGAAGTTAAGTGTGTAACTTGCTACACGTCTGTGACAGGGGGACTGACGGCTGTGAAGTTATGTGTGTAACTTGCTACACGTCTGTGACAGGGGGACTGACGGCTGTGAAGTTAAGTGTGTAACTTGTACACATCCGTGACAGGGGGACTGACAGCTATGAAGTTAAGTGTGTAACTTGCTACACGTCCGTGACAGGGGGACTGACGGCTGTGAAGTTAAGTGTGTAACTTGCTACACGTCCATGACAGGGGGACTGACGGCTGTGAAGTTAAGTGTGTAACTTGCTACACGTCTGTGACAGGGGGACTGACGGCTGTGAAGTTAAATGTGTAACTTGCTACACGTCCATGACAGGGGGACTGACGGCTGTGAAGTTAAGTGTGTAACTTGCTACACGTCCGTGACAGGGGGACTGACGGCTGTGAACTTAAGTGTAACTTGCTACACGTCTGTGACAGGGGGACTGACGGCTGTGAAGTTAAGTGTGTAACATGCTACACGTCTGTGACAGGGGGACTGAGGGCTGTGATCTACACCGACACCCTGCAGGCCATCCTGATGCTGGGCGGGGCCGTCTACCTCATGATCCGAGGTGAACTTGATCGTCGTCATTGCGACGTCGTTGTATAGTTGTGGATGTGTGAAACCTGGTCCTCATTCTGTCCCAGGAGAAAACTGGCAGGACGACATCTAAAGACTTCGTTTTTCAGCACTGCAGTTGAATAAGAAAACTATAAGGACATTTATACAAACTTCTACAGTGATATATTTCCATGGCATATCATTATAACAGATTTTACGGTAAATAAGAAAACTAGAGATGCTGATAACTATCTACAAAATAATATATTTGCATGATATATCATTATCACAAATTTTTTACTGAATGTCAAAACTGTAAAGACATTGTTATAAACTTCTAACTGCCTACAGCATATTATGTTTTCATGGAATGTCAAAGCTTTTTGATAATTATAAAGGATGATATCTATTGCAATGTCATGTTGAAAAACAAAATAAAAAATATGGCATGTAACTCTTTCAGTCTGTAGCAACTAGTACTTCCCCTGGCCAAAAAAAAAACAAAACATTTTCACTCATGAACTGGCTCAAAGAGCAAAAGTGTGTACATCCTGGGTGTCCTGCTTACTACAGTGATCTTTTTTTTTCAGCCTTTGAGGAGGTTGGGGGTTTCCAGGGACTATTGGAAAAATACCCTCAGGCGGTTCCCCGCAACGTGTCGGCCATTGTGGTCAACACTACATGCCACTGGACTGACCCACAGGCCTTCCGCATGCTGCGAGATGTTGATGATGACTACATGCCGTGGCTGGTTTTCTGCTGGGCAATACTCCAGGATCCATCTGGTACTGGTGTACTGATCAGGTGAGACGATATCCATCTGGTACTGGTGTACTGATCAGGTGAGACGGTATCCATCTGCTGTACTGGTGTACTGATCAGGTGAGACGGTATCCATCTGGTACTGGTGTACTGATCAGGTGAGACGGTATCCATCTGGTGTACTGGTGTACTGATCAGGTGAGACGGTATCCATCTGGTACTGGTGTACTGATCAGGTGAGACGGTATCCATCTGCTGTACTGGTGTACTGATCAGGTGAGACGGTATCCATCTGCTGTACTGGTGTACTGATCAGGTGAGACAGTTCTAGCTGGTGTTTTTGTGTGTTTTTGGGGTGGACGGGGTGGGAAGAGTGTTGACTTCTGTCTCTTTTGTTGTTGAGTGTTGATGAACTTGAAAATTGTTTTTATTGTGGAAAATTTCTTTGAAGTTTAAACCTTTTTAAGGAGCAGGGTTGATACAGACTTATGGGCCATTTGGGAAAACAGTTGATACAGACTTATGGGTCATTTGGGAAAACTGAGTTGGCATTTCAAGGCCTTTTTAAGTTTTGAGAAAATGGAAAATGCCTTTAAGTCAGGAAAAGTTTGATCAGTTTGACAGGGTGTTTCGTCTATGAACTATATGACCACTGTCATTGAACTCATAAGGCAGAACTCTGTTGCAGAATCGAAAATTGGTCAAATCAGATGAAAGGTTAGTCTCATGCTTTAACGTATTTTGAACCTTCAGTTCTAACCACTATAATACATTCAGACTTTAAAAAATCCACAATGCCTAGAATGAGTTTGTGTAGCAATGTTTGGCTAGAAAAAAAAAGATCGAAATAACAAATCTGGAAACGCTTGCACAAAGCATTTTGGCTTCCTGTGCAAAACAACAAAAGGTATTTGTTTGGGGGGGATTGAGGGGGTTCTCAGTCACAGAAAAGAAAAGGGTTTAAAAGGTAGCTTAATTTTTCGTTGGTGGCTAAAATAGCCCTTTTACTGGAAAGCATGAAATTTTGGAAGTGTCGGGTTTCAACTTAATTTTAAAATTCCCTGTTTTGATCATTTTTACAGGCAAATGATTTTTTTTACTGGCAAATCATTTTGGCGTTTTGCGTTTTGACTGGGTGAACTGACAGGGATTGGGGGGGCTGTTGGTCGGGGATCGTGCGCGGTCTGGCGGCCAAAAACCTGGCGCACGCCCCGGGGGGACGTTGATGGCAGGGGTGAGAAATCTGACTTCTCAGGTCATTCCCGGATGATCAGCCCCCCTGTTCCCATGAGTGTTCGGGGGTTTAAGAGACACAGCTTATTGCTACTGTCTCATGTGCCGTGTCCGACCCTTTCATGTCCATTTTGTAAAGTGATGTACCGCCCGGTCCAGGCGGGGGGAAAAAGTATGGTATTGCTTTTAATGCCTAAGTTGAGTTTTAGTCAGGGTTAACACACCAAAAGGGTTTTTTTGACTCAAACCCCCAAAGCACATCATGCGCACTCCAAAAATTCCCTTCTCTGGGGAAAGGGGTGTCCGCATTGTTTTTTCCCAAAGATGAGAACAAGAAATACAATTTCTATGTATTTAATTAAACATGAAAAAATCAATACACAAATGAATAAATCAATACATTAAAAAATCATACTTCTAATCCAAAAACATGAACCCCAATCACACAAATGAATAAATCACACTTAAAAAATCAATACTTCCTAATCCCCGGGGGTTTTAATGAAAAGACTTCTTCCCCGGCCAGTTTTCACACAACACAACCACGCTTTCACACCACACCACAGTTCTTGAAAAAAAGTCTCTTCACGTCTTCTTCAGCACGTCTTGATGGATGCCCTTGTATGACTGGCTCCAGCTTCAGGACCTGTGTCCTTCGTGGTCGCACTCATGGGATCCCCCTCGACGATAGAACTCATCTCTTTCGACATCTACACCCACCTCTGTAGTTCAAATTCAGTTGTCTGTCTTCACCACACCTCTGGGCATTCAAACTTAGTTTTCCTTCTCTCCAGCTTGTCCTTGAACACTAAGACCTTGCGTCTCATCTTTCTCCCAGACCACGTATCGTTCCTCGACCCTTTCTCTGTCCCTGCTCACTACTTCTCCTCTCTCACTCTCCTCTGCCTTCTCTCTCTCTCTCTCCTGGTTTGTTCTCCTTCACGTATGTTCTCCCCCAGTTTTTTTATAAAAGGGAGGGAAACAAAGGATTCCCTTTCGGCCATCCTTTAATCCACCTGCTTCTGCAAAACCCCTAATTCATCTAGTACCTTTTACCCAGAATTCACCATTCGCAACATTCTTTCCATCACAATCAGCATGTACACACAACCCTACCTAATTGATTATGCAAACACACACATAGCACCAGATGGACATCGAAAAATCCGCCAAACTTCGGTGTTACATAACACAGTAATTCTTCTTAAAGAGGGCTACAACAACCTCCCCAGCGCATACGCCAGCCTGGACAAGAGAACCAACACAGGGAGACCCACGGCAATACCATCTGAATGAATCCAAGACTCCTGCTCTTCACTGACTGTATTACACAAAAACAATTCTCACTTGACTGAGCATTTAGCACTCACTTTGGGCGCCGCAGTCGTAGTAGAAACATCCCCCCCCTTGGTACGCCAACCGTTTGGCCAGGTCGACCTCTCTCCTAGGTGTCAACTGTCATTGGCCACATGTTACGTCACACCTTCACACAGTTCGGCCGTGTGCGATGGGTAAGGTACCCAGGTTTAATAGGTCTATACCTATAATTTAGTCTATTACCTATTCGTATACTACGTACAACGTCCCCATTGCTCCAAGAGACTAAAGCCTTTTGTGAAGTTTCGCGCTCCTTGACAAATTCCCCCCACTCTAAGACCAATGGCCCTGCATAGGCTAAAACACATTCAATGGAGATGAAACTCTCATAATTTTCCCATTTAAACCAATGCAATATCGGCCTTCATAAGCCAACTTACACAGAGAACGCACACAAATTTTGTCTTGCAACAAAAATTAGAGAAAAAAACATACATACCCACTATCCAATCAATTATCATACATAGATCTGTAATCTACCACCAGCTATGATTCGTGTGGCCATATATAGATGAACATTATGTTTCTATACGGAAATACTCTCCCCCTTCTCTTCAACACGTTGCCCCGCAACTAGCCACGTCACAATACACGACATAGCAAAAGACACACGCACCACAACCCTACATTTATTGGTGACAATTGTAGTTATGTGGGTGTTGTTGTCGCCCGACCCTTTTATTTTGGCCTACGGTCCCGTCACTCTTATCCTACACTCACTAACCCACGTTGTCGTACCCGCGCGACATGTGTTGCAATGCGCACATAAAACGCCTGATATCACCAATGATACCGGTCCAGTATTACTCTCGAGTCACAGCTTTTGTGTGGCCTTCTTACCGAAAATTGCCCGAGCTGACGTCACAAGGTTTTCTGACATCACTGCCTTTCTGCGTCTTCGTAGGCACAACGATCAGTCTTTTTGTCTTCCCTGAACTCAAGTGAGAGAAAGTTCGGTACAACACGCATTGTCAAACGTCCGAACCCAGATTGTACCCTCTTTACATTTTTCTTACTGCCCTCTAGTGATCAAACCCAAACAGGTTATTGACGAGTAGTCTCCCTTTTTGTTTCAGAGTGCAAGTGAGAGGGGTTGCTCTCACTTGGTCACGCTCCATTGCGTTCTGGAGTGATTGACTTCCTGGGCCTTTTCCTCACGTAGTGTCCCTTTTCTCTGATTCGACACAGAAGTCCAGCGTCTGGGTTTTCGTACCACGTGCACCTGGAATGTTCCAATTACTACAATCAAACGGCGGCTTCAGAATCAGCCAAAGCCTGTACACTTTCCACTATCAAATGGTGTAGCAATAAACACCTGGTTCGTTTATGAATTCTGACTACTGTCATCTATTTGTGTACACCTCTGTGTTTTATTACCTGTGAATTGTCCCTTCCTCAACCAGGACGGGACTCCTTCACCATTACGGCCAGTTTTATTATTTTTTTTAGGCACCCAGAGTCTCTAATACATTAACCCACATTGTCCCCCACTTGCCTTTTGTGCACATCCTCAAGTAATCGCTGAATCTGTGAACACACAAGCACAATCCAGACAAAATAACAAACTGTCATCTTTCCATCTCTTTCTACCTGTCTCTCACTTGGCCTGATCCTCATTGCTGCTGCTTCAGTGACTTCAATATACAATGTCTAGCCAAGAGTCCCGTCTTATTGCCAACAGAAAACAGGTACGCTCATTCCTAGCCACGTGGCATTGGTTTTCTCCCTTGTTTTGCTCACGTGACGCCGGGCCTACGGGTGGGTACTACAGCTACATTGCGTGAAGTAATGTGCAGCCTACGTCCTCTGGATATGCCTCCAGGTGTATAGGTTTAGCGGGTACGCCAGGGGGGCCCTCTTCTTGTGAAGGCAAGTCGAGCCTCGCTTCTCAGGTAAATCACTGCAGCTTCAAGTACTTCAGCTATTGTCACGACACCCCTCTCCGTGAGGTGTAATTGAGAGGCCCGGCACCATCAACCGTCAAGTATCTGTTCTTTCATCACCAAGTCTTGAGCCTTCAAAATCACAGTCCACATCACTCATTTCAATCCACTTGCTAAGTAATGATCTAGTCTAACACCGAACTGTGTGTATGTTCCAACCCTGTCGATTCTCGTCCTCTGAACGCGAAACATGCGCCTTAAAAACCATTCTTCATCAAATCATACGCCTTTAGTACTGCTTGTTTCACCTTGTCAAAAACTCACTGATCAACATTTGGGTAGGGTGGAAACTGTGTGTAAGGGACGCACGACCTTCAAATACAAGGCAGACAGGTTTATTGCCCAGTCATCTTCGTGCCAAAGGCCCTCGTTGCTCGCAAACCGATTCAAACCTACTGATTATAGTCACGATCGAATCAGATCTCTCTGAACAGTTGGAGTTTAGGTTCTAGGTGCGGCAACATAGTCTGCGGCCTACTGACTCAGAACTGGTGTCGATTTTCACTAACGATTTTTCAGACTTTATTCTTTCCCCACACAATTTGATTCGCTAAAATCTCTGATTCCGCATCTGCTCTCGCTCTGGCCAGCTGCACTCTCTGCAACTGCTCTAGCCCTCTCTGCATCCTCTTTTGTCTTGGCCGCTGCAAACTGTTCCTTTTCAAATTTCCTTCTGTCAGGCCCCTTTCATCTCACTCATCTTCAGCTGAGTTTTCAATGAATCAACGCAGTTCCTCTCCTGTATATCCCAGTTTTCTCCCCTAAACTCATCAGTTTTCTCAATGGGAGTAAAACTTTCTTCAGCCATATCTTTTTACGATATGTTTAAGCACCACCGAAAACAGTTTACGCTTATAGACCCCGGAAAAAGTCAGTACACAGTTTATCTACAAAACGTGACAGTACTCTAGTACACCAACAAGTGGTAGTGTTCCTAACTCAAAGGAGCCATAATCGTAAACCACCAGCTTCTGTGAGAGTTAAGACTAAACCTCGATCTTCGTTTTCTCTGAACGACTTTTGATTAATACACCCCCCGACACACAATTCATACTCAACACTCAAAGAACAAAAGGAAATAATTGAAGAGCTAATTAAAATTGACCATTTAGTGGACGCTTCGCCCCAGTACAACTCTAGTAGTTTGGGCTCAGGCACTTTGTTTCCCTCCTGAAACTAATTTGGGCCATGCAATCCTGGCAGGCTCGCCACTTTGTCCAGGACGGGGGAAATCGTGATGGTATTGCTTAAGTGCACTAAGTTGATGTATTATTAGTCAGGCTTAACACACCAAGGTTATCTTTGCACTCATACACGCATATGCACACTCATGTGCACTCCAAACATTCACCTCTCTCTGGGAATGGGATGTCATGCATTCGTTTCTTTCCTAACACGACTGAGAACAAGAAATACAATTTCTATGCTACTTATAATTAAATCATGAACAATCAATCACACACAATGATAAATCAATACATTAAAGAATCAGTACTTCCTAATCCAATTATCATGAACCATCAATCACACACAATGAATAAATCAACACATTAAAAGATCAATACTTCCTAATCCCGGGTTATAATGAAATGACTTCTTACCTGCCAGGTTTCACACACACAAACCACCTTTCACACACACCACAGTTCTTGAAAAAAGTCTCTTCACGTCTTCTTCAGCACTGCGTGATGGTGATGCCCTTGGTTGACTGGCTCCAGGCTTCAGGACTGGGTCTTCGTGGTCGTCTCTGGGATCTCGACGTAGAACTCTTCTTCTTCGTCTTCTTCACCCACCTCTGGGTTCAAATTCAGTTTGTCTGTCTTCACCCACTCTGGGCTTCAAACTTAGTTTCCTTCTCTTCCAGCTTGTCCTTAACTCTAAGACCTTGCTGTCTCTTCTATCTCCAGACCACGTTTCTCTCGACCCTTTCTCTGTCCTGCTCACATCCTCTCCTCTCTCTCTCTCCTCTGCCTTCTCTCTCTCTCTCTCTCTCCTGGTGTTGTTCTCCTTACACGTTGTTCTCCCCCAGTTTATATAGGGAGGGAAACAAAGGATTCCCTTTCGGGCCATGCCTTTATCCACGCTGCTTCTCAAACCCCTAATCACAAGTACCCGGAATTCTCCTTCGCTACATTCTTCCACACATCAGCATTTACACACACCCCTACCTAATTGATTAGCAAACACACACATAGCACCAGATGGACATCGAAAATTCCCGCCAACTTCGGTGGTTACTTAACACAGTAATTATCTTAAAGAGGGCTACGACAACCTCCACACGCATTCAGCCAGCCTGACAATAGAACCAACACAGTGACCCACGGCAATACCATCTGAATGAATCCAAGACTCCTGCTCTTCACTTGACTGTTTACACAAGAACATCAGCTGACTGAGCATTTAGCGCTCACTTGGGGCGCCGCAGTCATAGTGGTTACATCCTCCCCCCTTTCGCCACCGGGCAGGTCCGAACTCTCTCCTAGTGTCATCTGTCATCTGGCCATTTCGGCCTCCTTCACACAGTTCGGCCGTGTGCGATGGGTAAGGTACCCTGGTTAATTGGTCTATTAACCTATAATTGGTCTATTACCTATTTGTATACTACGTACAACGTCCCTTTGCCTCCAAGAGTCTAAAGCCTTTTGTGAGAGGTTTCGCGCTCCTTGACACCATGGTTGTCACAAAGGCCAATCCAAAGATGCAGTCAGTAATTGTTGCAAGGCTACTTAGGAATAAATCATTTTCTTTCAATCCTGTCTACCCTGTACACATGCACACATACAAACACGCATATTACATTTTGTGTACATAGACATTCACACAGTGCATGAGCACATGTGTGCATGCATGCATGCATACACAGACCCTGGTACGCGTTCAAGACGCACACTGTTAATTGAGTTTTTTGCGCACCATACATATGACTAGAGGAAAGACTGTTGGTTACTGGAATGTTGCAGAAGGCTGCAGCTGGAGGTAAGACTGTTGTTGTTGGAATGTTGCTGATGATTGCAGCAGGAGGTAAGACTGTTGTTGTTGGAATGTTGCTGATGATTGCAGCAGGAGGTAAGACTGTTATTGGAATGTTGCTGATGATTGCAGCTGGAGGTAAGACTGTTGTTGTTGGAATGTTGCTGATGATTGCAGTAGGAGGTAAGACTGTTATTGGAATGTTGCTGATGATTGCAGCTGGAGGTAAGACTGTTGTTGTTGGAATGTTGCTGATGATTGCAGCTGGAGGTAAGACTGTTGTTGTTGGAATGTTGCTGATGATTGCAGCAGGAGGTAAGACTGTTATTGGAATGTTGCTGATGATTGCAGCTGGAGGTAAGACTGTTGTTGTTGGAATGTTGCTGATGATTGCAGCAGGAGGTAAGACTGTTATTGGAATGTTGCTGATGATTGCAGCTGGAGGTAAGACTGTTGTGTTGGAATGTTGCTGATGATTGCAGCTGGAGGTAAGACTGTTGTTGTTGGAATGTTGCTGATGATTGCAGCAGGAGGTAAGACTGTTATTGGAATGTTGCTGATGATTGCAGCTGGAGGTAAGACTGTTGTTGTTGGAATGTTGCTGATGATTGCAGCAGGAGGTAAGACTGTTATTGTTGGAATGTTGCAGATGATTGCAGCAGGAGGTAAGACTGTTATTGTTGGAATGTTGCAGATGATTGCAGCAGGAGGTAAGACTGTTATTGTTGGAATGTTGCAGATGATTGCAGCTGGAGGTAAGACTGTTATTGTTGGAATGTTGCAGATGATTGCAGGAGGACGTAAGACTGTTATTGTTGGAATGTTGCAGATGATTGCAGCAGGAGGTAAGACTGTTAATATTAGAATGTCACAGATGATTGCAAAGGGAAGCAAGACTGATTGGAATGTTACAGACAATGACAAACAGAGGATTAGACTTATCATGGTGAATTTGCAGCTGATTAAGACTGTTGTTGCTGTTGGAATGTTACAGACAATTGCGACTAGAGACAACACTTGTGATATTGAAATGTTACAGACGAGGTGGCGTGCACCAACCCTGACTACTGCATGCAGGTGTGTCAGAGTCACGCTGGTTGCAGCAACATTGCCTACCCCCGACTGGTCCTGGGGATTATGCCAGATGGTAAGCACGCGAATTTGACAGCTGTCGTTATGGTAACACAAAAAGAAAGAGAGAAAGAAAGAAAGCTGAAAGAAAAAGAAATCCAAGACAGTTATATAGACTGAAACCTTTTTTTTTTTTAAATCCTTTTTTGGTAGGTGACGTCCTATAATGCGCTGTGCTCACTTTTGTGTCTGGGGCAATATCTGTTGTGTCACACACATCCAGTGTATATTTAACCATTGTGTATGCAGCAGTCTAGTTTAGTACCAAAAGATCCCATTTTTGCAGATTACAAAACATGACGCCTTTCGCCTCTTCAGGCAATATAAACAACCTTCAGGACAATGAAAACAAAGAATTTGTTTTCATTGTCCTGAATGTCATTTATCTTGCCTGGGAAGATCTAAGGGGTGGAAACATGTCATGTTTTGTCTTGTGATTTGCTTGTTCCATTTGTCGGGCAGATTAATCATAACTTTTCTTTAAAAAAACTCATGATGATGATTGACTAAATGATGATGTTGAATTGACCAAATGATGGCATGAAAAAATGATTATGATTGACCAAGTGATGATGACAAGACCAAAAGATGATGATCGAGCAAATGACAGTGACATGACCAAATGAGGATTTTTTCCCAAATGAGGATGACTTGACCAAATGATGGTTGATCAGATATCGATGACTTGACCAGATGATGATCACTTGATCAAATGATAATGATAAACCAAATGTTAATGATTTGACCGTATGAGGATACATTGATCAAAATAGTAATGACTTAACCAAGTGATGATGACATGATCAAATGGTGATGACTTGACAATTAGACGATGAGTTGACCAAATGGTGATGACCATGTAACGATGATAAAAAAAAACAAAAAAAAATGATGTGACCAAGTAATGGTGACTTGATTAGATAAGGATTGACTAAATTGTGATGACCATAATCAAATGATGATTCCTTGACCAAATGATGATGACATCACTGGAGGAGGATGAGTCTACCAGTTAATAGTGATTGACCAAATGATGACTTAACTGAACAGTGACAAATTCTAAATATTAATGTTAGCGCACCGCCAAATCAGCATCACTTGGGTCGGTCATTACCATGTTCTTCATGTCATCATTTCCCTCTTTGTTCTTCCATTCATTTCGTCATCCTGATTGTTCCGCATCTTGCCTGAAGAAGACCTAAGAGGTCGAAACGCATCATGTTTTGTCTTGTGATTCATTAGTCCACGTTTTGTGTTTTTTTTGGCGGTGCACTAGCATTATTATTTAAAATTTGTGTACATTTCCACCTGCAGTAGCCTCACTTTGCAAGTAGATCAAACAGTGACAACTAGATCAGATGACAATGACCTCACCCTATGATGACCACTTGACCAAGTGATAATACATGACCCAATGATGACAACGTGATCAAGTGATAATACATGACCCAATGATGACCACTTGACCAAGCAATAATACATGACCCAATGATGACCACTTGACCAAGCGATAATACATGACCCAAAGATGACGACTTGACCAAGTCATAATACATGACCCAATGATGACCACTTCACCAAGTCATAATACATGACCCAAAGATGACGACTTGACCAAGTGATAATACATGACCCAATGATGACCACTTGACCAAGCGATAATACATGACCCAAAGATGACGACTTGACCAAGTGATAATACATGACCCAATGATGACCACTTGACCAAGTGATAATACATGACCCAAAGATGACGACTTGACCAAGTGATAATACATGACCCAATGATGACAACGTGATCAAGTGATAATACATGACCCAATGATGACCACTTAACCAAGCGATAATACATGACCCAATGATGACGACTTGACCAAGCGATAATACATGACCCAATGATGACCACTTGACCTAGCGATAATACATGACCCAATGATGACCACTTGACCTAGCGATAATATATGACCCAATGATGACGACTTGACCAAGCGATAATTCATGACCCAATGATGACCACTTGACCAAGCAATAATACATGACCCAATGATGATGACTTGACCAAGCGATAATACATGACCCAAAGATGATGACTTGACCAGGTGATAATACATGACCCAATGATGACAACTTGACCAATTGATAGTACATAACCACATGATGATGACTTGACCAAGTGATAATACATGACCCAATGATGATGATTTGACCAAGTGATAATACATGACCCAATGATGATGACTTGACCAAGTGATAATACATGACGCAATGATGATGACTTGACCAAGTGATAGTACATGACCCAATGGTGATTACTTGACCAGGGCATAATACATGACCCAATGATGATGACTTGACCAGGTGATAATACATGACCCAATGATGACCACTTGACCATGCGATAATTCATGACCCAAAGATGACGACTTGACCAAGCAATAATACATGACCCAATGATGACGACTTGATCAAGCGATAATACATGACCCAATGATGATGACTTGACCAAGCGATAATTCATGACCCAATGATGACCACTTGACCCAGCGATAATACATGACCCAATGATGACCACTTGACCAAGCGATAATACATGACCCAAAGATGACGACTTGACCAAGTGATAATACATGACCCAATGATGACGACTTGACCAATTGATAGTGCATGACCCAATGATGATGACTTGACCAAGTGATAATACATGACCCAATGATGATGATTTGACCAAGTGATAATACACGACCCAATGGTGATTACTTGACCAGGGGATAATACATGACCCAATGATGATAATACATGACCCAATGATGATTTGACCAAGCGATAATACATGACCCAATGATGATGACTTGACCAAGTGGTAGTACATGACCCAAAGATGATGACTTGACCAACCGATAATACATGACCCAATGATGATTACTTGACCAATCGATAGTACATGGCCCAATGATGATTACTTGACCAATCGATAGTACATGGCCCAATGATGATTACTTGACCAATTGATAGTACACGACCCAATAGTGAATTCTTGACCAAGTGACAGTACATGACCCAATGGTGATTACTTGACCAAGTGATAACACATGACCCAATGATGATGACTTGACCAAGTGATAACACATGACCCAATGATGATGACTTGACCAAGTGATAACACATGACCCAATGATGATGATGTGATGAAATAGTGATGCCATGGCTAAAATAATTTCAGCAAATAATGATAACTTGCCCAAATTTTGATGACTTCTGACTGAAGGGGATTACTTGTTCAAGTTGGCTCTGTGTGTCAGGAGATATTGTCATCAGTAGGGGGCCTACATATTTTGGATCAGGGCAGGCACCACTGAACCCATTTAAAGGACTCAGTAGAACGACAGTGCCACATCAGGTGCTGTTGTTCGTCCTTCGATCTTGAAGATGACGATGACTTCAATCTCAGAGGGAAGGTTGCTGAGTGTGGGTCCTCAGGTGGCTGGTGAGGCGATCGGGCCAGAAGGAACGCCACATGTGGGACACATGTGGGTGAGTGCTAAAGTGGAGGTGGAGGTAGCTCTGGCCTTGATGTGGCTCGCTTTCTCTCAGGTCACATCAGGTGGATTGCCTTCTGTGACCGGTTGCTCCCATGAGTACTGTGCAGCAGTTGGGAGTATGGGCAGAAGGTCAGAGTCATGCAGCCAGGCCAGGAGGTGAGAAGATGAAGAAGCACTTACCACACAACTCCACCTCCTGCCCCCTCCGCAAACAACAGCAACAAAAACCTGCGTGTTGATGGTCGTCGATGACCTTTACGTTGACAGGGGCCCGAGGACTGATGATGGCGGTGATGATCGCGGCGCTGATGAGTGACCTTGACTCCATCTTCAACAGCGCCAGCACGCTGTTCACCATGGACGTCTGGAGGAAGTTCCGGAAACGCGCTCCACCACAGAGCTGATGATTGTCGGCAGGTGGGTAGAGTCACTGCTCTGTGAGTATGTGCGATGCACGGAGGGTTGACACTGTCAGCCTCCACCACAGAGTGATGGTTGTCGGCAGGTGGGTAGAGTCATGCTCTGTGAGTGTGTGCGATGCACGGAGGGTTGACACTGTCAACTCACCACAGAGCTGATGGTTGTCGGCAGGTGGGTAGAGTCACTGCTCTGTGAGTGTGGCGATGCCAGAGGGTTGACACTGTCAACCTCCCACAGAGCTGATGATTGTCGGCAGGTGGGTAGAGTCACTGCTCTGTGAGTGTGTGCGATGCACGGAGGGTTGACACTGTCAACCTCCACCACAGAGCTGATGATTGTCGGCAGGTGGGTAGAGTCACTGCTCTGTGAGTGTGTGCGATGCACGGAGGGTTGACACTGTCAACTCCACCACAGAGCTGATGATTGTCGGCAGGTGGGTAGAGTCATGCTCTGTGAGTGTGTGCGATGCACGGAGGGTTGACACTGTCAACCTCCACACAGAGCTGATGATTGTCGGAGGTGGGTAGAGTCACTGCTCTGTGAGTGTGTGCGATGCACGGGGGTTGACACTGTCAACCTCCACCACAGAGCTGATGATTGTCGGCAGGTGAGTAGAGTCATGCTTGTGAGTGTGTGCGATGCACGGAGGGTTGACACTGTCAACCTCACCCTAGAGCTGATGATTGTCGGCACGTGGGTAGAGTCACTGCTCTGTGAGTGTGTGCGATGCACGGAGGGTTGACACTGTCAACCTCCACCACAGAGCTGATGATTGTCGGCAGGTGGGTAGAGTCTGCTCTGTGAGTGTGTGCGATGCACAGAGGGTTGACACTGTCAGCCTCACCACAGAGCTGATGATTGTCGGCAGGTGGGTTAGGTCACTGCTCTGTGAGTGTGTGCGATGCACAGAGGGTTGACACTGTCAACCTCCACCACAGAGCTGTGATTGTCGGCAGTGGTGGTAGAGTCACTGCTTGTGAGTGTGTGCGATGCACAGAGGGTTGACACTGTCAACCTCACCACAGAGTGATGGATTGTCGGCAGGTGGGTAGAGTCATGCTCTGTGAGTGTGTGCGATGCACGGAGGGTTGACACTGTAAACCCTCCCCCCAGAGGGGATGATTTTTCGGTAGGTGGATAGAAAAAATGCTCTGGGGAGTGGGGGCCCGATCAGGGGGGGGGTTGAACATGTAAACCCTCCCCAATGTTTTGATGTTTCTTTGTGGGGGTCCCATTGTGATGTGGGGACTGGTGGGTGTCCCTTTTTGAATTTTGATGTTCTTTGGTGGGTGTGCCATTTTTAAACCTTTAAAAGTTCTTGGTGGGTGTCCCTTTTTTTACCAATTTTGATGATCATGGTGTTTTTTTGCCATTTTTCCGGGTTCATTTTCTTGGGGGGTTTGTCCCCTTTTTTGGGGAAATGTTCATGATCATGGGGGGTTTGTCCCATGTTACACGGGTTCAAAATTTTTGGGAGTGTCCCAAATGTTACAAAATTGTTATGTCATGGGGGGGTTTTGAAAATGTTCCCTGTTGTTGTTCATGGTGGGTTGTGCCTTTTTTTAAAACACTGTTGATGTTTTGGGTGTTTGTTCCCATGTTACGGGGAATTTTGATGATAATGGTGGGTGTCCCATGTTTACACTTTTTTTTTGATCATGGGGGGTTTTGTGCCATGTTTACACTTTTTGTTGATCTGGTGGGTGTTCCCCAATTTTTCCCATGTTGTTGATCATGGTGGGTGTGTGTTTACGGGACAAATTTTCTTGATTTTGGGGGGGGTCCCATTTTTACGACTGTTGAACCCCGGTGGGTTTTTCCCCTGTTACACTGTTGATGATCATGGTGGGTGTCCCGTTTTTTACGGGAGGGTTCTTTGTCATGGTGGGCGTGTTATGTTACAGCTGTTCATTTCATGGGGGGTTTTGTCCCAATGTTCCCAAAATGTTGTTGATAATGGTGGGTGTGCCGTTTTAAAAGGGCTTTTTCATGATCATGGTGGGTGGGGCCATGTTAAAAAAACTGCTGATAAATTCTTTTGGGTGTGCCATTTTTTAAAAAATTTAGGAATGGTGGGGTGCCCGTGTTAAGGTTAAAGGATCATGGTGGGTTTTTGCCGTTTTTCTGGATTTTGGGTTGATCATGGTGGGGGGGGCCTTGTTAAAGATTTTGTTAATGATGTGGGGGGTTTTCCGGGTTGTCATGTTACAGGGTGTTCATGTTGGGGGTTTGAGTGTCCCCTTTTTGACTGTTCTTGATCAGGGTGGGTGGCCAATTTTAAAGTTTTTGATGATCATGGGGGGTCCCTGTGCCTGTTAAAACTGTTGAGTCATGGTGGGTTTTGGCCTTGTTACGTTTGTTCATGATCATGGAAAGGGTGTGGTTGACGACTGTTCAGACATGGGGGGTTTTGGCCATTTTTACCCATGTTCATGATTTTGGTGGGTGTGCCATGTTACGACTGTTGATGATGGGGGGGGTTTGTGCCTTGTTACGCCGTTTTGTTCATGGTTTGGGGTTTTGCCTTGTTAACATCTTTATGATCATGGTGGGTATGCCATGTAACAGACTGTTGAGGTTCAGGGTTTGGGCCGTGTGCCATTTTAAACTCGGGTTTATGATAAATGGGGGGGTTTTGTCCCATTTTTACGATGTTGATGTTATGGTGGGTGGTGCCGTGTTACGATGTTCATGATCTTGGGGGGGGTGTGCCATTTTACACACTTTTCATGTTCTTGGTGGGTGTGCCAATGTTACGCTGTGTTGTTCATGGGGGGTTGGGCCATTTTCCCGATGTTCATGACCCATGGGGGGGTGTCCCTTTGTTACACTGTTGATGATATGGGGGGGTGTCCCATGTTACGATTTTGGGGAGGATCTTGGGGGGGTGTTTGCCTTGTTACAGATGTTGGATGACCCATGGGGGGTTTGTCCCCATGTTACAAAATTTTCTGATCGTGGGGGGTGTGTCATGTTACAGCTGTTCATGATCGTGGTGGGTGTGCCATTTTTGAGACGGGTTCTTTGTCAGGGTGGGTCCCCGTTTTTCACTGTTGATGTTCATGGGGGGTTGTGCCATGTTAAAGATTTGTTAATGATCATGGTGGGTGTGCCTTTTTTGCAGATGTTGTTGATCATGGGGGGGTTTGCCAGGGTTACAGACTGTGATGATCTTGGTGGGTGTGCCATTTTTACAACTGTTGATGATATGGTGGGGGGTGCCATTTTTACACTTTTGTTGATCATGGTGGGTGTCCCGTTCCCGGGAGGGTTAATGATCATGGTGGGGTGCCACTTTTACAAAATGTTGTAAATTCATGGTGGGTGGCCTTTTACGATGTTGTGATCAGGGGGGGTTGGGGCCAAATGTTACGACGTTCAGGGATCATGGTTGGTGTCCCTTTTGTTGGCCCTGTTAATGTCATGGGGGTGGGGATTTTTAAAATTGTTTTTGATCAGGGTTTGGATGTGCCATGTTACGACTTTTTTTTTTTTTTTTTGTGGGTTTGTGCCATGTTGGTTGTTCTGATCAGGGGGGGGTGTGCCTTTTTAAAGGGAAGGTTCTTTTTTTCATGGTGGGTGGGGGCCATTTTGGGGACTTTTGATGATCATGGTGGGTGGGGCCATGTCAGACTTTTTTAATGATCATGGTGGGGGTGGATTTTGAACTTTTTCCATGATCATGGTGGGTGTGCCATTTTGGGATGTTCGGGATAATGGTGGGTGTGCCTTTGTTGCCGGGGTTCATGCCCATGGTGGGTGTGCCATGTTGGACTGTTGATAAATCATGGTGGGTGGGGCCATTTTTACCTGTTGATGTTTGGTGGGTGTCCCATGTCAAAGTGTCTTGAAATGGTGGGTGTGCCTTGTTGCAGACTGTTCTGATCATGGTGGGTGTCCCAGGGTTACGGGATGTTTTGATCAGGGTTTTGGGTGTGCCATGTTACACAGGGTTCTTGACCCTTGGGGGGTGTGCCTTGTTACGGGGATGTTCATGATCATGGGGGGTTTGTGCATGTTGGATGTTGATGATTTTGGTGGGTGGGGCCATTTTTAAAATTTTCCCTTGTTCATGGGGGGTTTTCCCAAATGTTGGAGTGTTGATTCATGGTGGGTGGGGCCAGGGTTACGATGTTCATGTCATGGTGGGTGTCCCAATGTTACAGCTTTTCAGTTCATGGTGGGTGTGCCAGTTTACGACGTTCTTTTTTCATGGGGGGGTGTGCCTTTTTGCAGATGTTAAATGATCATGTTGGGTGTGCCATTTTACGGGGTGTTCTGATTCATTTTGGGTGTGTGCCATGCTAAAATGTTCATGTTCTGGTGGGTGGGGCCTTGTTAAAATGTTCTTGATCTTGGTGGGTGTGCCTTTTTGGACTTTTTAAGGGATCAGGGGGGGTTTTGTGAAATTGTTACCCTTTTCATGTTTCGGGTTTGGGTGTCCCTTTTTTAAAAGGTTCATGTTCATGGGGGGTGTGCCGGGGTTGGACTGTTCATGATCAGGGGTGGGTTTTGCCATGTTACAGATTTGGTTGATCTTGGTGGGTGGGGCCTTTTTTCGATTTTCATGTTTCATGGTGGGTAGGCCTTGTTACAAAACTGTTCATGTTCATGGTGGGTGTGCCTTGTAACTGTTCATATCATGGTGGGTTGTGCCTTGTTCCCAAGGGTTCATGACCCATGGGGGGGGGGGGTTCAGGGTTGGGTTTTTCAGGATATTGGTGGGGGTGCTTTTTAAAATGTAAATGATCTTGGGGGGTTTTGTCCCATTTTTTTAACACTGTTCATGTTCTTGGGGGGAATTTTGGCCAAATTGTTACGGACTGTTTTTGATTTTGGTGGGTGGGCCAGTTACAGACTTTTTTGTTCATGGGTGGGTTTTCCCCTGTTCGGGGAATTTTCATGATAATTGGTGGGTGGCCATGTTACTTGTTTTGTCAGGGTGGGTGTTTTTCATGTTACGGACGGGTTCGGGATCATGGTGGGGTTTGCTATTTTTAGGACTGTTCATGATCGGGGGTGGGTGTGCCATTTTGGAAATGTTAAAGATCATGGTGGGTGTCCCTGTTGGATGTTGATGATCGGGGGTGGGTGTCCCCCTTTTTTCACTTTTTGTGTCATGGTGGGTGTGCCATGTTGGCGGGTTGATGTTTTTGGTGGGGTGTGCCTTTTTAAATTGTTATTTTTCATGGTGGGGGGGCCCATGCTCCCAAGTTCATAAATCCTGGTGGGTGTGCCTTGTTACAGATGTTCATAATCATGGGGGGGTTTGCCTTTTTTCACTGTTGAGGATCGGGTTTGGGGGGGGCCCGGGGTTTTTACATGTTCAGATCGGGGTGGGGTGGTGTTACGGGTTTGTTCAAATCATGGTGGGTGTGCCATGTTACAAAAAGGGTTGATGTTTCAGGGTTGGGTTTTGTGGTTTTGTTACGGACTGTTCATGATATGGGGGGTTTGTGCCTTTTTTACGGGACTATTCATGATCAGGGTTTGGGGTGTGCCATTTTTACAGATGTTCAAAATTTCATGGTGAGGTTGCCATGTTACGGGACTGTTGATGTTTTTTTGGGGGGTTTGGGGCCATGTTACAGACGGGTTCATGTTTCATGGGGGGTTTGTTTTTCCATGTTACGGGACTGTTCATGACCCAGGGTTTTGAGTGGGGCCATGTTACAAAATTTTTGATGTCTTGGTGGGTTTTGGTCCCAATTTTTTACAGAGTTAATGATCATGGTGGGTGTCCCATGTTAAGATGTTCATGATCTTGGTGGGGTTGTGCCATTTTCCCACGGTTGATGTTCTGGTGGGGTCCCAAGGGTTACGGGATTTTTGGGATGATCATGGGTGGGTGGGAAAATGTTAAAAGGGTTGTTTTGATAGGGTTTGGGTGTCCCGTGTTCAGCTTTTTCATGATCATGGGGGGGGTTTTGGGCCATGTTACAGATGTTCTTGATCTTTTGGGGTGGGTTTTGCCATGTTGCGGGATGTTGATGATCTTTTGGTGGGGGGGTGTCCCATGTTACACTGTTTGTTTATCATGGGGGTGTCCCTTTTTTTTTTTTTTTTTTACGGATGTTGATGTTTCTTGGGGGGTGTGCCATGTTAAAAAAGGGGTTTTGGGGATGATTTGGGGGGTTTGTGCCATTTTTAAACATGTTGATGATCATGGTGGGTGTCCCCCCATGTTACAAAACGGGTTATGACGGGGGGTTGGGGCCCGTTACAGACTTTTTGGTGATCTGGGGGGGTGTCCCTTTTTACAAAATGTTTGATTTGGGGGGGTTTTTTGTCCCTTTTTACAGACGGTTCAGGGTTCGGGTTTGGGTTTTGTGCCTTGTTGGATTTTCATGATCATGGTGGGGGGTCCCAGGGTTAAATGTTCATGATCTGGTGGTGTCCCATTTTTACGGGATGTTATGTTTAAGTGGTGGGCCGGGTTGGCTTTTCAGGGTTCAGGGGTGGGGTCCCTTTGTTACGGACTGTTCTTTGATCATGGTGGGTGTCCCATTTTTGGACTGTTGATGATCTTGGTGGGTGTGAAATTTTACGGGACTTTTTTAATGATTGGGGGGGTTTGGGGAAAATGTGAAAGGGTTCATGTCTTGGTGGGGTTTGTGCCATGTTGGATTGTTCTTGAAAATGGTGGGGGGGTCCCTTTTTGAAATTTTTTTCATGTTTTTGGGGGGGTTTTGGGCCATGTTGGCCCTGTTGATGATCATGGTGGGTGTGCCATTTTACACTGTTGATGATCAGGGGTGGGGGGGCCCAATGTCACGGGCTTTTTCATGATCGGGTGGGGGGGCCATGTTGAAGACTGTTCGTGAACCCTGGTGGGGGGGTGTCATGTTAAGATGTTAAATGATCATGGGGGGGTGTCCCTTGTTAAACACTGTTTTTGATCATGGTGGGTGTTGGCCATTTTTTAAGAATGTTCATGTTCTTGGTGGGTGTCCCTTTTTTGGGTTTGTTGATGATCATGGTGGGTGTGCCATGTTAAACTGTTCATGATCATGGGGGTTTTGCCATGTTGGACTGTTGTTGATCATGGTGGGGGGGCCATGTTAATGTTCATGATCATGGTGGGTTTTCCCCATGTTACGGGACTGTTCTTAATTTTGGTGGCTTTTTCCCCGGTTTTTAAAAATTTTTTCAGGTTCTTGGGGGGGTGTGCCTTGTTACGGGCTGTTCTTTGTCGGGGTGGCTTTGCCGTGTTATAGATGTTCTTGATAAATGGGGGAGTGTGCCAGGTTACAGACTGTTCATGATCGGGGTGGGTGTGCCATGCAGACCTGTTTAGTCTACACATTTGGCTTTGAAATTCTACGTTTTTGGGCCCCCAATTTTACGCAAATCGCTTTTGGGAAACCCTCGCTACGTTTTCAAATTTCCCCGGGGTTACGCTTTTCAAAAAATAAAAGCTTTTTGCTGTTGCCTTTCTTTTGACAAATTGGCGCCATAAAGCACCCTGACACGTTCGCGTTCAGCTGGGATTTGCCCGGCCGCTTGTTGGGTTCTTATTTCCCTTTACTGCCCAATAACTTTGGGGGGCCCCGGGTTTTTAAAAAACGGTCGCTGAAGCGTTCGGTCGGTTTTCATTTTCGATAAAGATGGCTGACAAAAATTGCCCAAAACCCCCCCAAGGGCGGGATTTTCCGACTTTTCTCCAGCAAAAAAAAAAAAAAAGGTTGCCGACCCAAACCTTTCTGTCATATTCCATCAAGGGTTTCCCGGGGCCTTGTTTATCCAGAAGAGGGGAGCATTATGCTCTTTGAACTTTTGGGGCGGGGAAAGATTTTCGATAAAAACATCCCGGGGCATGTTTGACTGCAAACGGCATATCGAGAACCAGACTCACAAGGACTTTGAGTAGTAAAGCAGGAAAGCAGTCATCTCTGGCTAGTTTTTTTTGCAAAGCCTTCACCTTCGAGCAGTGAATCTAGTCTCAATCAAGATGTTATGAAGGAGGAGAAGCCATAGTGTGCCATCTCGTGGTACAGAACAACTTGCCGCTGTCTGCTGCACTGAAGAGTGCGTGCGTACAGCAAGAAACTCAACCAGTAAACTACCATGTGAAATGTGTAAATAGTGTAGATATATTGTGGTTCTTGACAATTAATCCAAACTGGAATAAGTGACAATATGTATAGAGAGGACATAAAACTGGTAGTGTTACATGAATCAGAAGATATTCAACTCAATGCTTGGATATCAAACAGCTAACAGGTGAGCTTATTTTATTTCTTTTTGACCCAACGGCGTCACAAAAACACACACACACACACACACACATGCATACACGCAATACACACACACACACACACACACACACACACACACACACACACACACACACACACTTATTGGCATTTTTATTTAGATTAATGTGCATGTTAGTATTTTTTTAATAGTAATACTATCTTGTGCGAAAAAGTAGACTACACATTTGACATGGCTGACTACACATTTTGGTCATCTGACTACACATTGGTCTCGAAGGGGGTAAACAGGTCTGGCCATGTTGGACTGTTCATGATCATGGTGGGTGTGCCATGTTACACTGTTGATGATCATGGTAGGTGTGCCATGTTACAGACTGTTCATAATCATAGGGGTGGTGCCGTGTTACAGACTGTTCGTGATCATGGTGGGTGTGCCATGTTACAGACTATTCATGATCATGGTGGGTGTGCCATGTTGGACGTTTGATGATCATGGTGGTGTGCCATGTTACAGACTGTTCATGATCTGGTGGGTGTGCCATGTTGGACTGTTCATGATCATGGTGGGTGTGCCATGTTACAGACTGTTCATGTTCATGGTGGGTGTGCATGTTGCAGACTGTTCATGATCATGTTGGGTGTGCCATGTTACAGACTGTTCATGATCATGGTGGGTGTGCCATGCTACACTGTTCATGATCATGGGGGTGTGCTGTTATACTGTTCATGTCATGGTGGGTGTGCCATGTTGGACTGTTCATGATCATGGTGGGTGTGCAATGTTACACTGTTCATGATCATGGTGGGTGTGCCATGTTACACTGTTCATGATCATGGTGGGTGTGCCAGGTTGGATGTTCATGATCATGGTGGGTGTGCCATGTTACAGACTTGATGATCATGGTGGGTGTGCCATGTTACAGACTCTTCATGATCATGGTGGGTATGCCATGTTACAGACTGTTCATGATCATGGTGGGTGTGCCATGCTACACTGTTCATGATCATGGTGGGTGTGCCATGTTACACTGTTCATGATCATGGTGGGTGTGTCATGTTGGACTGTTCTTGATCATGGTGGGTGTGCAATGTTACACTGCTCATGATCATGGTGGGTGTGCCATGTTACACTGTTCATGATCATGGTGGGGTGTGCATGTTACAGACTGTTCATGATCATGGTGGGTGTGCCATGTTACAGACTGTTCATGATCATGGTGGGTGTGCCATGTTACAGGACTGTTCATGATCATGGTGGGTGTGCCATGTTACACTGTCATGATCATGGTGGGTGTGTCATGTTACAGACTGTTCATGATCATGGTGGGTGTGCTATGTTAGAGACTGTTCATTGATCATGGTGGGTGTGCCATGTTGGACTGTTCATGATCATGGTGGGTGTGGCCATTTTGGACTGTTGATGATCATGGTGGGTGTGCCATGTTACACTGTTGATGATCATGGTGGGTGTGCCATGTTGGACTGTTGATGATCATGGTGGGTGTGCCATGTTACACTGTTCATGATCATGGTGGGTTTTGCCATGCTACACTGTTCATGATCATGGTGGGTGTGCCATGTTACAGACTGTTCATAATCATGGTGGGTGTGCCATGTTACACTGTTGAGGATCATGGTGGGGTGTCCCGTGTTACCTGTTCATGATCATGGTGGGTGTGCCATGTTACAGACTGTTCAAAATTTCATGGTGGGTGTGCCATGTTACAGACTGTTGATGATCATGGTGGGTGTGCCGTGTTACAGGACTGTTCATGATCATGGTGGGTGTGTGCCATGTTACAGACTATTCATGATCATGGTGGGTGTGCCATGTTACAGACTGTTCATAATCATGGTGAGTGTGCCATGTTACAGACTGTTGATGATCATGGTGGGTGTGCCATGTTACAGACTGTTCATGATCATGGTGGGTGTGCCATGTTACAGACTGTTCATGATCATGGTGGGTGTGTCATATTACACTGTTCATGATCATGGTGGGTGTGTCATGTTACAGACTGTTCATGATCATGGTGGGTGTGCCATGTTACAGACTGTTCATGATCATGGTGGGTGTGTCATATTACACTGTTCATGATCATGGTGGGTGTGTCATGTTACAGACTGTTCATGATCATGGTGGGTGTGCCATGTTTACAGACTGTTCATGATCGTGGTGGGTGTCCCATGTTACAGACTGTTCATCATCGTCATGGTAGTGGTGTCCATCGCCTGGGTGCCATCATCAAGGTGACCAGTGGAGGTCAAGTCTTCATCTACATCAATGAGGTCATCAACTCCCTGGCCCCGCCCTTCGCTGCAGTCTTCCTGCTGGCCATTCTGATTCCAGAGTCAATGAGAAGGTGACTGCAGAACAGTCTTTTGTGGAACAATGAAAACACAAGAATATACCTCAGTAATAATCCTCAAAAGTCTTAGAGGGTTTTGCCATAAAAGGGGGGGAATCTTTAGTTGAAGGTAAATTGACTGCAAGAGATATTCCAGAAATTTTCATAAAGTCTCTAGAGGGAGGGGTTGTTTGTTGGGAAGTAATCTTGGACAATGACAGACTTTAATAACACACACACAAAAAGAAAAATTCTTTAAACGGAGGCAATGTTTGTTTGGAAATAACGCAGAACAAAGACAGACTGGTTTCTGACAGTTTTTAAAAGAAAGGGTACCTGTCCAGAGAGGTAAAAGTCTAGTTCAGAGAACAGAAAAATGGTCCAGGAAAGCGAGTTTTTTTTGCAGAAAGAGAATCTTTGGGCAGTGATATTTATGAGACTGTTGCAGATTTAAAAGAGTCTTTAGGGAGGGGGGGGGGGGGGGGGGGGAGAGTGAGGAGCCTAGGTGTGCAGTTAGAGACTGTAGAGAAATACAAAATGTTCCAGAAAATCAGGTCTTTATAGAGAAACTGTGTTTTGAGTGTTTTGACCAGCAGAGGTCAAGTTGCCTTTTCACTTAGTATCCATGTTTAAAAACAAAAAGACAGAAAAGAAGAAATAAAAGTTGCAGACAAAAAGAGAGAAGGAAAAGAACAAAGCTGCATTTCCAGTCATGTGAACCAATGACATCACAAAGCAGAATGGAAATCATGCCTGCCTTGTTCACAGGGAGCTTTCTGGTCACTCATGCTGGCCCTGGTGGTCGGCGTCTTGCGCCTCACTCTCAAGTTCATCTACCAAGGTCAAGGCTATTGCGGATCAGATGACAAGTACACACCTGCCATCCTGAGCAAGTTCCACTACATGTACTTCGCGCTGTTCACCACCCTGCTTACCGCTCTGGTCGCCCTGGTCATCAGCTACTTGACCGACCCTCCAGATCCCAAGTTTGTGAGTGTGGCATTTTAACCCTTTCACTGTCAGACAAAACTATGATTTTGTCTGCCTGATCATGTCCTGACCCGTCTTTATACCAAGTAACACACAAAAGGGAAGAAAACGTTAGTTTTTGAAACAGTGAGTTCAAAAAAGGAAGCAAAACGTTAACAACATTGGAAAACTAACACTTGCTTCCCTTTTGAACTGTTTTTTTTTTTTTTTTAGGTGATTTTTCTATTCATCTGGGGTTTTTTTTTATGTGATTTTTCTATTCACTTAATGTCCAATGGATAGGAAAGGGTTGATTTAGTATCTGGTCACGTGCTGTCCTGAAGGCAGGAAAGGGTTAATTGAACATCTCTGGCAAGTTTCATAAATAGGAAAACGGCAGGGTAACTAGCTTATTACAGCAGCAAAGGATGCAAAAAGTAAGGGGAACAAAGAAACAGATGCAAGACAATTCAGATTACAATGTGACAACTTCTTCAAGTTCTTCCTGTTGAAGGGTTGTTTTCTACATCAATCAGCTGCCTTGGCATAAGGCTATGTCAAACCAATGACATAGGCTAGAGCACCAAGGCTACATCAAAATGTTGTTATGCTCTGCATTGTTATGCGGGGATTGTCTTCAGTTGTGACAAGCTCCTAGCATAACATTATCAGTCTCCAAAACCCCCCGAAGTCAGAGTGTGGTGCCCACGTGGCGGGGGTAATCAAAAACGGTCACGCGTTTAATGTTCTCATCCCCAGCTGATGCATTTGTACCATAGTGTTCAAGTACTTTGGCTGTTTGGATGATCCCTGGAGTCTTTTAGCCAGGGTACGACAACAACAACAACTACACCCATCAGAAAACATTACTACTTGTCATATGCCAACAAAGGATTTTAACAGCTGTTGATCATTTTGTCTCGCATGTGAGAGATCTCAAAGACAGTCTAGCAAATTTCTACCTATTTCAGTGTGTCATTTTTACCTCGCCTCTGGTCACATGACATCCTTGAGGAAGGAAGGGGTTAATTTAACATCTGATCACATGTCATCCTGTAGGCAGAAGGGGATTAATTTGATATCTGGTTCATGACATCTACAGGCAGAAAAGGGTCATTTAAAATCTGATCATATGACCAAATTTTGGCAGGAAAGGGTTAAACATCTGGTCACATGACATCCTGTAACATGATAGGAAAGGTTTATATTTATCATCTGATCGCATGATGTTTGGAGGCAGAAAAGAGTTCATCAAACATCTGTTTGATCATGTCTGTGGGGAGTCTTACTAAAAAGTTTTGGAATCCCATTGAAATATATTACTATATAGATAGTTACAAGTTCTTAACAATCACTTCACAGTGGTCATGTTCTGTTAAAAGTTCAGACACTGATTAGTAATGTACACAGATCCTAGACTGGCTGACTGATTGGGATTATGTTGTCATCACAGCTGGTCAGGACCACCTACTGGACACGCAACAAACCGTTCCCCCTACCAGATGTCGCCATGGAGATGTCCTCACCCTCTGATGAGGGCCACACACCTACCATAAAGAGGAGCGACACTGGCTATGAAGTGACCATCTTGCCTCCCGGAAATGAGGTCAAGACGACGCTGCCCTGGACGGAACAGGCGGCTGGGGTTGGCGCCAAGGGAGGAGGATGTGTACGCATTAGAGAGCTCCATGATGATGGGCACTTCAAACAAGGACCATGTAGATGAGGAGGAGGGACAGTTTCTTTCTCTTTTCTTAACCTTTCCCGTACGCCGTGGGTCCCCATGGACCCACAGGGGTAATTTTTAATTGATAAAAAACAAAGTTTTAAAGCTGTCTTCACTAAATTTTATGACTTTGTCCAATATACCATAGCCCCACTTCTGTACCAAATTGTCTTGTGTTTGTCAAAAAACAAAAGAGTAAACAAACAACAAACGTCCCAGTACGTCGTGGGTCCGAATGGACCCATACTTTCAAAGAACAAACCTTGAGCGCCGTACGTCGTGGGTCCGAGCGGACCCATGCTTTGAAACGGAACAAACCTTGAGCGCCGTACGTCGTGGGTCCGAGCGGACCCATGCTTTGAACAGAACAAACCTTGAGCGCCGTACATCGTGGGTCCGAGCGGACCCATGCTTTGAAACAGAACAAACCTTGAGCGCCGTACGTCGTGGGTCCGAGCGGACCCATGCCTTCTAAAGACACAGAATCTGAACCTCCCGTTCGCAATCCATTTCCCGCAAAGCGCTAGCCTCAGCAGAATGGCTGGCATCACTGACATAAACACGCGACTGCTGCGCATGCGCATGTGGCCAAATTTTGCTACAGTGGCGGGAATCGCTCTCTCTCCACGTGTCTCTGGGACTGCAAGTTCGACGTCAAATTCATCAGATCTGCATTCTAAACTTCTGAGGTAAGTGCTTTATAATCTGATTAGCATACAAACTCACAAAACAATATCTAGGGAATCATGTTATATATTTCGGAATGCAATCGTACAGGAGGCAAAATTACGGTAATAATATTATTAATAATAATAATGATTATTTATATAACAAAACAGACTGTCAAGAAGACTGCTCTATGTGCTTTACAAAAATGACAATACATGTATACATGACAACTAACGATTTTGAAAGCAGAGGTGCAGTGACCAATTCATCAGAGTACTGTGTTTTGGATATTGTAGGCCTACACACTACTTGTAACGGTACTGTATGAGATACCGACGTCTCTCTTTTTTTTTTAACCAGCGGCAGGCCAGATCTGGTAACATAAACATCCTCCTGGTGCTCCAGCTTCTGTAGGCCAGTGAGTGGTGTGTGTGTGTGGTGTGCGTGTGTGTGTGGTATGTGTGTGTGTATGTATGTGTGGTGTGTGTGTGTGTGTGTGTGTGTGAGTGCGCGCGCGCATGATTGTGAGTGTGTCGGTGTGCATGCGGACCCAAACTTGCCTAATTTCACCATTATGTTATCTGCTACATACATGGAAATAAGTTATCAGCATTATCCACCAAAAAAATCGAATTTCCTTTCAGTTCAATTCAACCCAATGGCTGAAAGAATGAACATCTTCGAGGCTCTGACCATCGCAAATGGCGAAGATATTGGAGAAGGTACGAAAGTTAATCATTTGACGACTGTGTTGATCATTTTCTTTTGTCTACACTGCATTGACATCCCTCAAAATTTTCACTTTTGTAATAGTTTGGACGAAAGTGTCCCACGGACACACTTCTAACGAAATGGAACATCCCAGATTTTGATAGGTTCCTATGTTTAGGTTTTTCAATCTCTCTCTCTCTCTCTTGCTTAGAACAAACTGCTCCCAATGTTTTTCTCAAGACACAACGACCAAATGTTTCCCTTCCACGTACCACTGCAGCAGCAATCGCCTTTTACATAAAAACAAAGGTCAAGTCAAGTCAAGTCCAGTCAAGTCAAAATTTTATTTCCGAATGGAACATTGAATAAGCAGAGAAACTGCTTTTTTACATCAAGCCATCATAACAAAACAAAGAAACTTGAATAATAAAATAATGAAAACGAAGAAATACAAAGAGTGAAACCAGCGGAAAAGGGCGAGGGAGGTGGTGGGGTGAAATCTGAGGGGGATGAGGAGGGAGAGGAAATAGGAGGAGGGAGGGGGTAGGATGGAGGCGTGGGGGGGGGGAGAAGGAGTACAAAAAAGAATTCAAGCCTGTTATAATTATCATATCAAGGAAATAACAAGAGAGAAGAGAGAAGAGTTAAGTTATGTACAATATCAATACATTGTCTACAAAGCATACACTCGCATAAACAGACATGTACATGGGCATAAACATATACACAAGGATACATCATGTAAAATCACTGAAAAGTTATTTCAAAGGAATTGAGAAAATATTGATTGCTAACCATCCATGAGATGCTTTTCAGATTTTTCTAAACTGATGTTTGTTCTTTATGTTTTTCAAAGTAAATTTGGTAGCTTGTTCCATACATTCCACCAGAGTACAAAAGACTAGATTTATAAAGATTATTTCTTGGTCTAGGAAAGGATAATAAATGACTATGTCTATAAGTGTTAGTTGTAAATGAATCCTTATTTTTTTAGGAGCTATCCGTTTGTAACATTATGCATGCATACTGCCTTGTGAACAAAAGTCTGTTGTAGAAGGTTTTAACATATTAAGTTGTTTATAGTCTTCTGTTGTTAGGGTGCTTGTTTTTAGTAACTAGATATGAGCGCAAGCATCTAACATTACTGTGGATCGCAATGACATTTTTCCGTGGATATGTGGTGTGTGTGTGTGTGTGTGTTGTGTGTGTGTGTGTGAGTGTGTTGTGTGTGTGCGTGCGTGCGTGCTTGTGTGTGTGTAAGTGTGTGTGTGTAAGTGTGTGTGCGCGCGCGCGGGGACGTGTGTCCATGCAGATGTGTGTGAGTGTGATGTCTTTGCGTGTGTGTGCACGCATGTAAGTGTGTGTGCGTGCATAGTACGAAGGCAGTCTGGCATGTAAGAATGAACCAAGATATGAGAGAAGACACTGACCACTTTGCGTGATTTTTACTGAAGCGACTCATTTATTTTCAAATCGAAACATCAAGAACTAAATGTCCTTCTTTACAGTCTCGGGGCTGCTTGACGGACCTGATCAGCTGGACAATGGTCTCCAAAGGGTGATGATCACACTAGCGATGAGGAGCCTGACATTGCGACTCTGAGGAGTATCGCTGGAAGTAGGTTCAGTTGAAACATTTCTTTTATTCTATAGATTTGAATACTTAAAGCAGTATTTGCTGTTATCAGTATTTTTCATCATATAAGGCACATATAAATTTGGTGTTTTCAATGTTAGCGTGCCTGTTCACTGCGTGCGCGCACGCGCGTGCGCGTATGTGTACATGTGTGCGATTTCGTGCGCATGTGCCTTTTGTGAGCATGATGACAGAAGGGATGGGGTGGAGATGTAGGAATGTGGGTGGGTGTGTTGTTGTCATTGATCTGGCTGTTTTTTTTATTTATGTGCTTGCCCATGATCATCCGTGGAGGTAGAGAGGCAGTTAGAGAGAGTGTGGAGACTATAAAGCATTTGTAGGATGACTATGTGCCTTTTGCATTTTGATTCATGCATGCATTGTCATCTTTACAGCTAACAGGTCCATGCAGGCTCAAACGCTCAACGAAGCTACCTCTGGCCAAACTTCGTGTTTCCATCTGACTCGGAGGACTCCGATGCTGATGATTTTCCCTTACTGAGGCTCGGATGGAAGCTGCGAGCCAGGTGGAAAGTCCCGTCAGGCGAAACGGCTGAACCTGCACCAGGAACCCATGCCAGTCGGACCAGACATTTGTTGCCAAAGATGGCACAATATGGAGCAGTGAGCCTCCTGTCTCCATGGGGCGCATTTCGGCTAAAAATTTGTTTTCAGGGCTCCCAGAAATCAGACACCAGGATGTGATCATTCAAAGAGGCTGTTGATGCTTTTTATGCTGTTTTTCCTCCAAAATATTATTTGATTTACTCGTAAAATACACCAATCTAGAGGGAATTCGCAAGAAAGGCGAAAAGTTCGTCAAAACTGATGAAACAGAAATGAAAGGCTTTGTAGGATGTCTTTTGTTTCTTGGTGCTATGAAGCAAAACATGCTCCCTACAACGGTTGTGTTTGATGCTTTTTATGGGCAGAAGTTAGTGAGAGCCAATTTTAGCCGGAATCGTTTTTTGCAGCTGCTCTCTTCGTTCATGTACCGCTTCGATGACAAAGCAACACGCAACGCCAGAAGGCGTGATGATGTGTTTGCACCATTCAGGGATTTCTGGGTAGAATTTACCCAAAATTTGGAAAAACATTATATTCCAGGACCCTTCATTACCGTCGATGAGCAGCTTGTCCCCTTTCGGGGACGCTGCTCATTCCTTCAGTACCTGCCGTCAAAGCCAGACAGATAGGGTCTGAAGATCTTCTGGGCGGCAGAGGCGGGAACAAATTACCCTCTCGTTGCTGAACCCTACTTGGGCAAACCTCTCGGTGCCCAACGACAGGAGAACCGGGGGCGAAATGTAGCAATCAAACTGTCATCGCCCTTCAAACAACACAGGAAGAAATATAACCGCTGACAACTTTTTCACAACATGTACTGTCCAATACGCTACGGGACAATGGTCTAACTTTTGTTGGCACTGTTAGAAGCAACAGGACATTCCTTCCAGAACCATTTAAACAAAAAACAGGGCAAGATCTCCATGGCTCATCATTCGTGTTCAAGGACAAAACCACCCTTGTCAACTACCAATCCAAATCCAACAAAAACGTGGTTGCTCTTGAGCACATGCATCATGACAGAGCTGTAGACCCACTGGCAAGAAAGAAGAAGCAGACATGATCCGATTCTACAAAAGGCACGAAAGGGGCGGTAGATGCCATGGACAAAATGGCACACGCATATTCGACAAAGAGGGTGACCAAGAGATGGCCATGGTCATGTTTTACAACTCCATTGACCTTGCCACCATCGCTGCCAGGGTCATCTGGCAAAAGAAATTTCCGAAAGACAGGCTCTCGCACCCTGATATGAGACAACAATTCATTATCCGAGTTGCAGAGCAGCTGTGCTTGGAGAGAATTCAGACAAGGCTCATAGCAAAAAATCTGTCTAGACCTCTGAGGTCAACACTGACCTCTGTTGCAGAACATCTGGGCAACAAAGAGGTCATAGAAACACCTGCAGCAGGAGTAAAGAGGAGGCGCCCAACTGCATCGGGTTCTGGCGATAGATCTGCACCACAAACTGCTAGGCCTACAGACGATGACAAGAAGTCCAAAGGACGCTGCGGATTCTGTCACTGGAAGTCTGATAGGAAGAGCAGAATGTCTTGCTTCAACTGCCGCAACGGATGTGCAAGGAGCATGCTTCCAACACTTGTCCGGAGTGCGCTGAGTTGGTCTCCCGCAGCACTGTGATCACCATCCATGAGGAGAGTGGCACTCACTGACTCTAATGGTGCCAACAAAAGTTAGATGATTGTCCCGTAGCGTATTTGACTCAAAATGACCATGAAAAGCATCTAATCTTTTACATTTTGATGGAATCCACTTGTGCCCATTACGTGCAATGATTCTTTTATTCACTGTTTTCTTCCTACCGTCAGCATTTCTTGTCTGATTCTTCACGTAATTTTGGCACCAAGTCGTTAGGTACACCAACTTCATGTTAATGTATTTGTACATATTTTTATGTTCTAGAAGCAGACTGCCGCGCTGTAACACTCTCCTCTCTGCGTCCCCCATCTGTCTCATAAGTAAATTTCAAACAGTTCAAAACCATGCTGCCCGCCTTGTGTTTCCTTCATCTTCATTTGACCATATTATGCCATTATTGCACTCCCTTCACTGAATCCCTGTCCAGCAAACGACCTCATTCAAAGTTGTAATCTCTGCTATAAATCCTCTGAATCCTCTTGTCCTCCATATCTAACTGATCTGTATGTAACACGTGTATACAGCATCATGTGAACTCCACTTTGTCTGCACTAAAAAATTTTGGTCAACCATCTTTTTCCCATCAAGCTCCTCTTGTCTGGAATCCACTTCCATATCAAGCTCCTCTGTCAATCTTCAAAACCAGGCGTTGACACTTTTTCTTTCCAACTTGACGTATGATTCACATCCTGGTGTCTTTGGAATGTGTTGTGCGTTTGCTTGCAGATGCTTACACGTTGATGATTTCTACCTTTTGGTTGTTATGATGGTGGTGGGAGTGGGGGTGCGGTGTGGGGTGAGATAGACGTGAGGGTAAGATAAGATAAGATAAGATAATGTTGCTTATAAGCCCAGCCGACCGCAAAGGCCACATCAGGGGTGTCACCACGTTAAAATCAACTCACCAGACGTGAGGGTGGGCATTTGGGTAAGTGAATGGGAGAGGAGGTGCAGGGCCGGAAGTTGTGGTGATCTTGTTGGTATGATTACTTTTAGTGTATGTCTTGGTTGTAGATGCCGTTCTTTCTTGTTTGTTTTATCATTTTATATGTGTTTCTCTCACTGTAAGCACCCAGGGCATTTTTTGAATTGGGCGTTTGAAATATTCTCAAAGAAATGATAATAGTAATCGTCTTTGTTACCCTTGTTGAATTATCGCCATCATTTGTGTGTGTGTGTGTGTGTGTGTGTGTTGTGTGTGTGTGTGTGTGTGGGGTGTGTGTGTGTAAGCGAGTACGTGCGTGTGTGCGATGTATGCGCGTGCAAGCCCTGGGTCTTGCGTATGTGTATGTGCATGCAGTTCGGAAGCATCTGCGTGCACGTGTGTGTGTGTGTGTGTGTGTGTGTGTTGAGAGAGAGAGAGAGAGAGAGAATGTGAAAGTGTGTAAGTGATTTCTCAGCCAACTGAACAAATTCATCTCTTACTAAACCAATAAACCATTGTTGACAGAAATGTCTTGTGTGTGTGTGTGTGTTTTCCCCCCCTTACAGAGTGAGGGGACTTTACATTCTATGTGTGAGACATATTGTTAGAGTGTTCCGTGTAAATTCTTCACTGGAGGCTCTCGTCATTGAAAATTAGGCTGAAACTATTTTTAGTATGCTAAAGAAGCATCAAGTCGGATACATGTAGGCCTACAGTCACTCCTAAAACACATGCTCCCTCTCTTCCGTGCCCATATTTTTTAAGTCCATCACAAGCACACTTTCCTCTCATACATATATTCGTACATACTTGCACACAAGATCTGCACTATAATACACTGACTGACGAACATACCTGCATGCACGCACGCACATACACATGCACTCGCATACACACATACAAACTTGAAAACGACACACACACACACATGCTCGCGCGCGCGTGCACGCACGCACGCACGCACGCACGCCACACACGCACGCACGCACGCACGCACACACCACACACACACACACACACACACACCCCACACACACACACACACACACACACACACACACCAGCCCAGCGCATTTTCATTTTGTGTGTCACAGTTGGTTTGATTACCACAGCGCGGAGTGGAGTGATGTTCAAAAGCCAGATGTGTGAATGTGTGCTGGCGGCGTGTACACATGGTCACCTTGATCGATGGTATTTCACATTACCAAGCATTTTGAAACAAACAGGTTCAGTCTCTTGCAACGAAAACTCTGTTGCTGCATATAAAAAGAATACTATTCCATTCCGTATAAAACATATGACTTTCTTAAATTCCGCACATCACAACCTACAAATGTACAAACACAACCTACGGCAAGGCTTTGTTCCTTCATGAAAAAAGCATGGGGCCATGCAGACCCACGACGTACGGCAAGGTTTTGTTCCTTCATAAAAAGCATGGGTCCCTGTGGACCCACGACGTACGGCAAGGCTTTGTTCCTTCATAATAAGCATGGGTCCATGCGGACCCACGACGTAACGGCAAGGTTTGTTCCTTCATAAAAAAGCATGGGTCCATGCGGACCCACGACGTACGGCAAGGGTTTGTTCCTTCATAGAAAAGCATGGGTCCATGCGGACCCACGATGTACGGCAAGGCCTCTTTCCTTCATAAAAGCATGGGTCCATGCGGACCCACGATGTACGGCGCGCAAAATTTTAGGCGACGTACGGGAAAGGTTAAATCATATTTTGGTTTGAACATTTAAAAAGAAGATGAAAGTCTTGTAGCCTAATGGTCAAAACAGGCTGTGGACTAAATTTTAAAAGAATTGTTGGTTAGTCCACAAGACAGTATGGACAAACAGATCACAAGACAAAACACGATACATTTCAACCTCTTGGGTCTTCTTCAGGTGAAACAAAACAGCCTTCAGAACAATGAAAACGAAGAACAAGCAATCGCTTATCTTCTCACATTCGGTGCAGGATGGGTGCAGAATGTATAGGACACAGCATTCTGCAAGACGGAGACCATCCCTCTCCTTCCGCCTCCTTTGTCTTCCCTGAATTGAATCAGGTTCCCATGAACTGCTGAATAGACAGAGAGAGTATTCCAGCCATAAAAATTGAACCACTCAAGTGGTTCAAACTTGCGTCCGTCACTTCCACTGCTGAACACTTTAATCATCAGACTACGCATCCATCCAGGATTATGAGGGTTTGGTGAATAATTATTGTTTACAAGCCATTTAAATATTGTCATATCCTGATGATGTTGTTTAGAAGCAAAATTGATGCCCCAGTGACACAAATGATTATGTACTTTTCACTTCCACTTTGAGGTACATAGTCATAATCTAGTCATTGGTCATTCGGGCCTTGACTGATCCAGCATTTTTTGTGGACTGAACCTGCATTTTTTGTTGACTGATCCACACCATATTGCTGACTATTGGAGTGTCTACCATGGCATTTCAGTGAACAATGAGGATATGACTGGCAGATCCTATTTTCTCTCTAAATACTTGTGTTTAAATATGAAGAGGATAGGAAAAGTCCTAAATAAGGTTCAAACCCTGGACCGGAGATTTCTCATTTTCCAAATGTTTCATAGACAAGTGTTATACCATTGGACCAACAACTTAAATGCGGTGGCATTTATTATATTAGCTCCTCATAAGCGTCATTTTGTAATTATTTACTGTGTACAGTTAGAGGAGGGTCCTAGAAGAAACAAAAAGATGTGGGAACAAAGCATTAACACAACACATAACATTATCACATCTTTCTTCCTCCAGACAAAACCAAACGGATCAAGGAGATTCTCTTCAACCTGTTCTGGGCGTGCAGCTTCACCATGAAATCGAGGAACATGAGCACCACTGCTCCCTGAAGCGCCACCTGCAGGACATGAACACGTTGGAACAACTGATGGTCGTCAAGGTCATCCTTTCCACGGGAATGATGACAGTGGTTGGCGTCGGGGTGGCCATGTACATCTTTTGGTCGGTGTATCCCTTTGACACCGCGCCATTTTACCCAGAGGGCGCTGCCTATGTTCTGCCCGGAGATGGTGTGACCAACAATAACAGCCTGTGGCACAATTAATAATGAGTCAAGGCGTACATGTATATGTGTGCGGCCGTTTCTTATATGTCTGTGTATGCATGTGGTTTTAACCCACACATCTGTGCACATGTGCGCCAACTAAAATGGAGTAAGCATGCATACATACATACATACATACATACCTGTGTATGTAGTGATCATTAGACCTTAACCCAGAAGCTTTTTATTTATGTTTTCTGTTTGCTGGATTCTTTCTTGGCTCTTCAGTCTCACGTATTTCCTACCGGTTAACATAGTTGGTGTGTGCATGTGTGTTTTGTTTTGTTTTGGATTTTTTGGTGGATTTTTTTTTGTTATTGTTGTTCCTTTTAGGCTCATGTATGTAAGCAAAAAGCTTGTATTTTCTTGAGATGTCTGTCATCTCCATGGTTGAAAACAGTATTGTCAGACTACAAAGATGTCCCTATCCCCCTTTTTCACTCTTTCCCCCGCAAAAAGAATCTCATTTTGACTGCTGATAAAGGTTATTAGAGTGCAGTTTATATTGCAAAAGCAACCGTCATGACAAATGGTAGTTATTTCCTTGAAAGAAATGATGTTGGTGTTGACTGTGCGTTTTCGCATTGATAGGTCAGAGGGCATTTAGTTCACACAAGTAGTAGTAGAAGTAGTGGCAGAAATCATTGTAGCAGGGATTTGCAAAACAGCCCTCTGGCCTTTCCGTGTCCCTCCCTTAGCACACGTTTTTTTCCATAGTTCATTTAGTGTTGTAGTACATCACACACACAGAGCTGTATTCTGGTTGTGTTTACTCAACAAATCCCACCCATTTTAATTGTGCCATTGAAAAGGTGATTGAGCAGTTGGATTCAGTGCAGGTGATTGAGCAGTTGGATTCAGTGCAGGTGATTGAGCAGTTGGATTCAGTGCAGGTGATCGAGCAGTTGGATTCAGTGCAGGTGATTGAGCAGTTGGATTCAGTGCAGGTGATTGAGCAGTTGGATTCAGTGCAGGTGATTGAGCAGTTGGATTCAGTGCAGGTGATTGAGCAGTTGGATTCAGTGCAGGTGATTGCCCTTCCCTCTTCCCCCTTTCATTTTCCCTTCTTCACCTTTTCCTGTTTGGTTGTTGTTGTTTTTTCTCAGAAGATAACTTTAGCAGAGCATTGTCACATTGAGACTAGGTGCTTTCTGTACACACACACACACACACACACACACACACACACACACACACACACACACACACTTACACACACACACGCATGCGCGCGTACACACATACACACACACACACACACACACACACACACACACACACACACACACACACATGTACACTCACAGAGTATTGTCACATTGAAACAAGGTGTCTTCTGTAAACGCAAGCATGCATACACACACACACACACACACACACACACACACACACACACACACACACACACACACACACACACACACACACAGATGTGACAGGCACACATTGTGCTTAGTCAGTGCAGAAACAATAGATCTACTCCAATTATTTCTCCCTCTTAGGTGAGCATCACACGTATGTAGAACATATCAACATTGTCATATTTCAAATGAATGGCTGTTATTCTTTTTACTAACCACCTCTTTACTTAGGGAGGGCAGATAAAAACTTTGGGGGTATAAGCAGATTTTATTTTCATCTACTTGTCCCCCAGGCAGCTGAAAATTATCTAGGAATTCCTAGCTGAAGTGAATGTATTGGTCATTTTCTTCCAGTATGAAAGACTCTCATCCCACCTCTGTCCGGCCCTCTTCCAGCTTTATCAGGTGAAAAATTCCAAGCTGTCACACTGAAGAAATGCATTGGTAATCACGCTAAAATGCAAAACGTCTTCTCATGATCATGACAAGCCTCTTGCTTTGAGAGACAGGCCCCTCAGCTTTACCAGCTGACAGATTTCAGGTTGTCTATATTAGTTTCGCTTCCATCCAGGAGGTGTCGCTGTGTGCAGACTGGTCCATATGTGCTGCAGCACATCCGCTAAGTTCCCAGACCACACTGTACAGGATCAGCAGCTGATAACTGCCATACTGTCGCAGTCCATTGCAATCATGCTGACAGCAAAACATCTTCTAATGACAAACCTTTCACTTGCAGTGCAGACACTACCAAGACATTTTCACAGCATCTTGGGTTTTTTAATTTTTTGTTTTTTCACTTTGATCTTCAATAGAAAACACTCCTACGTCCATTGTTTTTCTCCTTGATCTTCAATGGAAAACACTCCTACGTCCATTGTTTTTCACTTTGATCTTCAATGGAAAACACTCCTACGTCCATTGTTTTCCTCTTTTTGTCTCCTGTGCACTCTCCATGGCACTACTCTCCAGCCCCAGGTCGCAGCTCATCCACAGCCACACCCAAACTTGCCTCATTTCAGCACAAGTACCAGCAGTGCAAAGCGAGCAATCATTATTAAGTTGTCATGAGGCAACGCGCCAGAGGGACACTGCACCGCTGGTGATTCACATGATGGTGTTCAGTGGTGCCCGTTCTGATTTAACATAACTAGGACACCACCTGCTCAGCCACATACTGATAGCCATAACTGTTCTGATTTAACATAGCTAGGACACCAACTGCTCAGCCACATACAGATAACCATAACTGTTCTGATTTAACATAGCTGGGACACCACCTGCTAAGCCGCACACTGGTATCCATAATTGTTAATTAAGTCGCAGAATCAGCATGAGGAAGTGTCCACTTCCAGATGGCAGCACCACTTCCATCCAAGGACAGTCCCCATGAACGTGTTGAAACAAACAAATTGGACATGAGCTCACCTAGGCATGTAGGTAAAAGATAAATTTGAGACTGAGGTCATCATTAGAACAGGATGGTTTTGAAGAGCCACAGAACTGGGGACGTAATTGCGATGCTGTGAAGTTTCCATTCTGCTCTTGGACTTCATGACAGGGTTTTTTTCCTACAGTAGTTCTATGACATCCCAGGACCAACCAGGCCTGAGAGATGCAAACACCTGCAGTGTTGGTCAGGGAATTTTAGAGAAGCTCTCAAAGATGCATTCTTTAGAGTAGATGAAAGTCAACTGTGTTGTTTAATCTTCCCCTTTGTTTAACACCAAATTTACAGTGCACAGGATTTTCTTCCAAATGTCATCACACTACCACATCTTCCAATAAAGTTGTATTTTCTTGATCTTTCCACCAACAGGTTAAAATGAACATTTCTACCAACAAATCTCCATGAATTAAGACGTCATCACAGAAAGATAAACAACCCTGGCATGCACATTACCTAGTGAGGCGGTAGCCTTGATTTCTCATTGTTTTATTAGTATGCTCAGTCACACTCTCTGTTAATATAGATATGAAATTGGTCCAGAGTTACCAACATACCTCATTTTCTCTACTGCTGGAGCTCATGTGAGCTCATCAATGATTGTATCTTGTTTGCTGTTTCTGTTTAGACAAATACAAAGTAAATGCGTAAGAATTCGTATTTTTTTAATTATGAACACATACGCACGTGCACGTGCACGTGCACGTGCATGCACATATCCCACACACACACTCTCTCTCTCTCTCCTCACACACACACACACACACACACACACACACACAAACCTGGGCTCATATGCCTTCAATTTCCAGACAGAGAGTGGAGCAAACATCACAATCCTCACAGAAAAAAAAATATATGTATGTAACTTTAGCAGACAGACTAACAGTCAGGAAGGAAACATGAGATTGCTCTCGTCAGTTTTATTGTGTCCCAAGAGGAGGTCGGCAGGACCAGCAAGCAGTGGCTGTTTCACTCTGTGAAGAATTCTTCAGGTTTGCTACAGGATCATAGTTTCTTGCTGGTGAGAAGCGCTTCCACAGAAGCGAAAAGAAAACTGCAAAGTTGAGTAGATCCTCCTGCATGCATGAACAGTGTCTCAAAAAAGATGAAAGTGCAAGAGCTCTCAGTGAGAGGGGGGGGGGGGGGGGGGGGGGGGTGGTGTGAGAAATATGATGGAAAAGTCAAATTTGTCTAATAATCATGATACAGAAGTGTAAAAAACAAACAAAACAAAAAAAGCCTATGGAGCCAAGTAAGTAGGACCATTTCCCCCTTGAAAACCACTTTGGATGAAAATTTGAAATAAAGGAATAGAAAAACTGTCGGTTTTACGTTGTCTTTTCATGTAAATTTTCGCTCTTCAAAAGCTTTTCAGGCTGTCTTTTGTGTTCCTCATTTTATATGTAGCCATAACTCTTCCAGACTGTTCCCACCACATGGCCAAGAGTTGCCTCCTCTCCTGTATGCAATATCTCTGGTTTGAATTGTGATGGTGTGGAGGGGTAAGGGGTGTGCAGGTGAAGACAGGCAGATGGTGATATGTGCAGGAACCAAGGACAGCAGCCAGTCAAGAAGACAGTGGACGAAGCAGAGTTTTTCTCCTTTTATTTGCCTTCCATAATAAGCTCAAACCAGGAACGCAGCCCTGGGAGCAATCTCTCTCGCACAGCACTCAGCGCACTGAGCACCCTCTCTGCCTCTCACGCCAGTCGCTCACATCAGGGAACACTGATCCATTCTCACACAACGCTCTACTTTTATAACAACGTACCAGGCCGCAGAGCCAGCAACACGGTGCCAGAGACGAAACGGGCCTCGCGAGGCCGGAACCAACAGAATTTTGTGTTTTCTATGGCAGCTTCAGTGTTGTCTGGCTCGCTGTCCGTTCAAACTATTAACACATATTTACTATCGATGAAAACCTCAGAACACAAGGAATAAAATGCAGTAAGTCACATTTGACAATTTTGTTCCTGTACTAAATCATTGCTGATTAATGTCCCAGAGTGAAGCCACTTTTAACGCGTTTGCATCATATTTTCCTCTATTTCAATAAAAGATACTGAAGAGCGTGAAATAATTTTACAATGAATGAATAGCTGGCATTTTGCTCTTTTCATACATATAAACTTCATTTTCCGAGACAGTGTCTAAGTGGAGAATTCTGTTGTTAAAAATTACTAGAAAACACAGCTGACTTTTCACTTCGCCGGGCCGTCGGCGCCTACTTTTGACACAATTTTCAACTGAAAAATACTCTGTTGAAACGGTCTGTTAAATAATAAATTCTACACATTTTCAGTTGTATTCATAACAGAAATGGAGTCATAAGCAAGATTTCGATCGAGAAGTTCGAATTTCGTAGAATGATTTCTTTCTTTCTTTCTGCGTACGCAGGCTGATACTCCTGCGGACACTCCCTGTATAGCCAGGCAGTGGAGTTTTGTGTGTATGACCCTTTTTTATCCCGCCATTAAGGCAGCCATACTCCATCTTCGGGAAGGTGCATGCTAGTGTCACTTGTCATCCATACCAACGGCCAAACTGGTCTTCTCTTCCGAAAGTTGGTGATGGGTTTTACGTGTGTGCAAGATGTTATGCGTGCGTTCACACACGGAACCTCGGTTTATAGTCTCATTCGAAGGACTATGTGGGGAATGGAGTCAGAACCAATGTTAACCCCAGGGAAAAATCCCCCTATACCGAAATTCGAACCCGCAACCCCAGGATCACGAGTCCGGCGCTCTACCAACTGAGCTATCCGCCCCCCTCGTAGAATGATAATTTGGATCAAAACTCCGACAATGAACGAAGAAGGCGACTTGTTCAAGGGACCGGTGTCAGTCATTTCGTATAGTCGCAAGCTTGTACAGAAAAGATCATAAGCATGCGATATACGAAATGAGAGCTCATGGTCATTACTTTTAACATGCGTCTTCAGATTCTTCGGTTTTCCTCTTACTTTTTGTAAAATAAAGAATTATTCAATGTTCATTCGACAGACAATTGAAAATGGCACCAAGATTGCTCGTGCAAAATCCCAGTTTAGAGAAAATATGGGCTTCTCAGCCCAGTACGGTTGTAATGAATCAAATACATTAATTTTTGTGACTTTAGCGACGTACATACAACTATGTAGGTTCTGAGGTATTCATGATTTAAAGAATTTACACAATAAAATAAATGAGATTCGACCAAGGGAGGTAAGGGGAAGATAACTCTCGAACAAAACATTTTCATCCACAAAAGGTAACTAAAAGAAATATATATATATACACTGTTAGCACCCGGCTACAGAATCATGACAACAACAATGGTGTTTTACTTTAAATATGTATATCCAGTCCCACAGTGAATGCACAACAGGTGCTTGTACTGGAAGAATATGGTACTATCACTGCATCAACCATGATGATTTGAATAGAGTTGATATCAACCGGTGCATTGCGTATTTCATGACTGATGATTTTATGTGTTGAACGGATAATCACTTTTGGTTTTCAATTGCACATAGATCTGAGTTAAATTTTGAAGAGGCCCTGATGCAGACTGAAGGGCAGCTAAGCAACAAACCATACAACTTTGCATCAGATTGAAGATGAGCAGTTTGCATGAGGTAGCATGCTTCAGATGTTGCCATCATATCAAATAAACACTAGTCATACATATGTGGAGTAAATAGTCATCTCATACTTGGAGTTAATGGTCAGCAGGAGTTATCCTTTCGGCTTCTTTTTTGATTGAAATAGACTAACAGCATCATTGTGTGGAACTCTGTGGTGTAGGCGCATTCTGTCACTTTTCCTGTCTGCTGTCCCCTATCCTAATCCTGCCCATATACACAAAATGCACATGCATACATGCACAATCACATTCACACACACACACACACACACACACACACACACACACACACACACATACTCATATACACCATCTACTCCTCACTTTCGTGATTTAGATTTGTTGCATTTTTCCCCAAGATAATATCATGATTAGGGATCATTAGAGAGAGTAGATAAAAACACAAAACAGACTTTAGAGGACAAATGATGTTGATATTGACAGACTAGCAAAGAAATGATGGAAAATGTTTTAATGATTTGAAAAAGGGGTTTGA
>CM031611.1:17018073-17068073 GCA_018398815.1 Conus ventricosus | reverse complement strand
ACATCAACATCTCGTAAGCCTTCACCGGTAGTCTATTTCCATCCATACGTAATAACTTAAGCCAATATCTAATACACCGAACAGACGTATTTACATAAATAGGGTAGCGTCCTGTTTCTCCGTACACTAAATCATTCGGCGTTTTAAGCTGCACCCCTAAAAAAATTTTTAATGCAAATAAGTGAACCTTTTCAATACGAGCAACTGCTTTATCTAATCCCCATATTTCAGCACCGTACATGGCAATAGGTAGAACCTGATAATCAAAAATTTTCAAAAATACTGCAAATGAATTATTCTTAAGCGTGTACAACTTTTGCATAATACACAGCAAGGCGTTCTTTGCTCGGCTTGCAAGGTCTTCACAAGCAAATACAAAACTAAGTCTCGTGGAGAAATATATACCAAGATACTTATAACAGTTGACAATCTTCATTTCCTCTCCATTAAGAAACCACCTTTCTCTCGCTGCAAGATAACCACCTTTCCTGAATACAACAACATTACTCTTTTTCATATTGACCTTAAGCTGAAGTCTTGAAGATGCACTCCATAAACTATTCAGTTGTGTTTGAAGCCCAACTGGTGTTTCTGAAAGCAAGGCAATGTCATCTGCTAACAACAAAATAAACAATTCCATGAAATCAGGAGTCAATGTTGCACCGTGCCTTCCTTTCTCTATTATTTCCAGGGCTAGCTCGTTTATAAATAAGGAGAAAAGTACAGGGCTGCATGCATCACCCTGTTTTACCCCTCTTGTACACATGATATAGTCAGTAAAACTAGCACCAGATCTTACTCTTGCTTTCACACTACTATACATACTATTAATACATTTGTAGAGTTTTCCTTGAATTCCATTCTTTTGGAGTACTGGCCAGAGCAATGATCTTGATACAGAGTCAAAAGCTTTTTCGAAATCAATAAAGGCAACATATAATTTACGGTTCTGTGAAAATTGTTTCTGTATTAACGCCATGAGTGTGAACATCTGATCAATAGTTGAGTAGCCTTTCTTAAACCCTGCTTGATGTTCACCTGTGATGTCATTTTGACGTACCCATTCTTGTAACCTGCAATTGATTATCGAACTAAATACCTTACTACTGATGTCACCTAACGATATACCTCTATAATTGCCAGGGACATCAGTTGCACCCTTTTTAAACAGTGGCACGATGATTGACTCTGTCCATCGTTCTGGAAATAACCCATTATCAAAAAGCGTATTGAAAAACTTAACAAAGAAATCAATAATAACATTACCACCAAATTTCAATAATTCTCCAATAATTCCATCTGGCCCTGCAGATTTTCTGTTTTTAAGCCTTTTTATTGCAGTTGAAATCTCCTCTCTTGAAATTGGACGATCGAAGTAGCTACTCGTTTTACAAAACGAGGGAGGCGGCCTGGTGGGGTTATATGTCTGGTCAAAAAGGAATGTTTGCCATATACTCAAGAGGTATATACTGATCATAAAAACGTCATTATGTTTCTTATTCATAAGAGTCTTTTTGGTTTATCAAAGGATATTTTGTATGTTTGTGCGTATGTGCCACCAGAGAATTCACCATATTATACGTTTTGCGATGTTGAAAATGGCATTACTGATCTGGAAGCCTGTATTGCGGATGCTCTACTAGTTCTGCCCGACGTGTTTTTACTTCTTGCTGGAGATCTAAACAGTAGAACATCTGATGTTCCACAAGACATGAATGCACATGAAATTGTTAATAATTTTCAATTAAGCTACAGACCTGAGATGAGTGACAGAAACTCTGAAGATACATGCTTAAACAGATATGGTAAGTTGTTGTTGAATATGTGTACATCACTGGGTCTATGTATTTTAAACGGTGTATGTAATGGTGACTGTCAAGGTCATTTCACATACATATCAGAAACTGGAAGTAGCGTGAATGATTATTTTATAGCATCCTGTGATTTGTTTGCTGTCGTCCATCTGTTTTGTAAACTTCATGTAGCTGAACGAATTGATTCTGACCATTTGCCGTTGGAATTTAGCATCGGTTCTCTTCAGAACGATAGCAATGAGACATGTGAAATGAAAAAAGTTCAGTTTATTGAAAAATTCCAGTGGCAAGATAAACATGCTGATTTATTTAATGAGCAAATGAATAGCAAAGATGCACTGTCGCTGTTTGGACGGGCTATTGCTCTCATTGACGAGGATGTTAATGCTGCCCTTGATGCTTTTAATGAGTGTATTATAAAACAAGCTGAATGCATGAAAGACGAATTAGATTGGATGGTAGGAATGGGGACAATGATTGGTATGATACAGAATGCACTAGTACTAAATTAAAGGCAAGAAGGCTTCTGCGGATATACAGGAGAACGCTAGATAAAGAAGATAACAAAACATTGTCTTGCACGAAGAGAATACAAAAAATTGATCGAGAGGAAGAAAAAAGAAAATAACAGTTCTCTACTATGTAACATCGTAAATTCGGTGAATGACCAGAAAGAATTTTGGAAGCACTTGCGCAGAATATCTGTGAAAAGAGTGCATACATCCAGTAATATAACTATTGATAACTGGTTTTCTCATTTTCATGAGCTTCTTGAAAATGGTGAAACCGAAGACGATGTTATTGATGTTATTAGCGAAGTAAATATGTCTGAAAATAGTACCGAGTGTTCCTACTTCGAGAGAGAGGAGAGAGAGAGAGAGAGAGAGAGAGAGAGATGAGAGAGAGAGAGAGAGAGAGAGAGAGAGAGAGAGAGAGAGAGAGAGAGAGTCATACACATCTGCCTGTATGTTTGTCTGTCTATCTATCTATGCAATATTATATTCAGAAGGGTCTTGGTAGCTTAGTAGTAATCTTTGAATTTCTGAAAAAGATCAGCATTTTTCATCTGATCTGAGATTTTACGGAAGAAAGATTCTTAAGAAGTTTTGGTGCGTTTTAGAAGTGTATTTTAAGGAGATGTGTGAATGGGTTTTGTTTGTTTGTTTGTTTGTTTTTGTTGATAAACTTATGAGATGACTTGACCTCAACGGGGATGAAACCCCTTTACACGGCCTTTTGACTGGGCTACAAAAGAAACAAACAAGTAAAGAAAAAATTAAAGAGAACAAATAAAGCATGTTAAGTATTGAAGCATGCCCAGCGGGAGGCTGCCTGGCTTTTGGAGCTCCCGTTTTTAATTCATTTTTACATTTTTTTTAACGTTTTTTACATTTTTACATTTTTTAAATCATACGAGTAACTGTGAATTTTAATGATCAGCACTATGGTAGTTTAAATGCTAAATTTATTTTATCTTAACGAAATTGTGTTTTAAACCCCTTAAAGGTGGTCTTTCTTTTTTCGCTTTTCAAGATGGCAAACCGGCGTGTTGTCCTCGGCTTCGTTAAAAGTTTTCTATTTTTTCTTGTTCTTTCCACATGTGACAGGAACAACAATATTCCTAGCACTCAGTTTAATTTTGAAATTTTAGATGTTGATGTAGACGCTTTAGTTCCATTTTTGCAGGTTTAAAACTTTGTGCAACCTAAACCAGTTAGTCTCCTTTTGTGCACCTGTCCCGAGTACGTTCTTACGTCTATTACTAGGCCCAGATTTGAACCCTGATTTCAATTAACATCAGAAATAGTACGTGATAAGGAATTGTTTGATTAAAAGAGTTAGACACAGGGAGTTAAATTATGGTTTTAAGCCTTATCCTATCAGGAGACATTGAACTCAATCCTGGTCCGTTCCACCAAAGTAAAATATCCATGCGGAGTTTGCTTTGAGGTCACATGGAAACAAAAGCAGTTGCCTGTGACGTCTGCAATTCATGGTATCACACTAAATGTAGGTTAATGATTCAGCAGTTTATGAAGCATTATGCAATTGTGATTTTCATGGACTTGTTTTACCTGCGGGCTTCCAAACTTTAGTTCAAGATTTTTTGAAGATTCTTTAAAAAATGCAGCTCAGAAAGAAACCCGTTTTGACCTATCTCACCAGACCGTCCCCAAAAGAAAACTTGAAATTTTGTCCTAAGTTTGCATCCCCCTGATTCTAAAACTGATAAAACCCCAAATTAAAGTGCAACTGAACCCTAATCATTAAGAGGAAAAAGATAAACTTAAATGCATAGTCGTAAATTTTCAATCTCTTATTAAGAAAAAGGAAGAATCAGTAATTTAGGTCACTGAAAAAAACATTGATGTTGTAATTGGAACAGAAACTTGGCTAGAAAACTGAAACATCCAGCAGTGAACTTCTAATGGGGGGATTTTGATATTTTTTGAAAGGACAGACTTGGAAAAAGAGGTGGGGGAGTCTTGATTGCCATTAGGAAGAAATTAGCCCGTGAGTTTTTTATATCAAGGCAAAAATAGTGAAAGTTTATTTTGTAGGATTAATTTCAAGAATAGGAGACCTGGGCATTGTTGGATCAGTTTACAGACCTCCAGACTCAGATGAAAAAGTTGTTTGTCATTTGCAGAGACATTTCTAATATTGTTTTGGCCAATAGAAGGCAATATTATGGATTGGTGGAGACTTTTAAATTTTCCAGATATTGATTGGGGTGATGATTTCCATACTTGGTAATCAATACAGTAAAATATTAATACTCAGTTTTTTGATGCCACAAAGACCCTTTGGGTTAGTACAGTCAGTTGATCACCAATCGTGGTAAGGCATTCCTGGATTTATTTTTTACCAATTGTCCAGGCGCTTTAGGCAATCAGGAATTAATTGCAGGCCTGGGTGATCATGACATAGTTCTTTAGAGAGTAACTTTACCCTTTTGAAGAAAACCCCCTAAACGTACCATCAGACTCTGGAACCAAGCAGATTTACCATAATTGCGCAGGGATACTCATAATTTCAGTCGTCTTTTTTTGAGGCCCATAGTGTTAAAGATAATGTCAGTGATCTTTGGAAGTGTATAAAACTAATTTGGAAATTTATTATGGATGACAACATACTTACTAAATAACTTCAAGCAAGAACCACCAGCCATGGATTACTACTAAAACTAACGTTTGTTGAGAAGGAAACATCGTTTCTGTAGAAATTGAAACTACATCCTAATTCAGAAAGATTACTGGTTAGGTATAAACATATTAAAAGAGGTGTCAGAGAGAATGTTGACTTGCTCACTCCCAAATTATGTTAATTCGATGATTTCGGAAGGTGTCATCAGAACAAGAAATTATGGTCTTACATAAGGAGAAGAGACAGGACAACATTGGGATTCCAGACCTGGAAAAAAACCGAATAACCTAATACAGGGAAACCCTGAAGGGAAAGCAAACTTACTAAACAAGCAGTTTTGTTCGTTTTCTCAAATCCCAAACCTTTAATTAACGTTAGACTAAAGGATGATGATAAACTCCCTGAAATGCAAAACATCAAAGTAAACAAAGCAGGAGGGATTTAAGTTACTGGGCCAATATTAATGAAAACAAAGCTACTGGTCCGATGGCGTTTCCCGGCAAGCTCTTAAAATTATGTGCCAATGAATTGAGTGAGGTATACCAATTACTTTACCCCAAGCTTCACTGGACCAGGGAGTAATACCTGAGGGGGGCGTGATGCAAGCATTGTTCCCTTATTTAAAAAGGGTTTACAAAACAAAAAACAGAGAACTATAGACCTGTATCTCTTACATCCATATCAGCTAAATTTTCTTGAACACATAATAAAAAGAGCATAATGGACCATTTTGACAAATATGATTTCTTAAATAACGCCCCGCATGGTTTTAGGACAGCGAAAGGGGTTGTGAGATCACTTTTAACAACTCTCAATCTTCTTCTTCTTCTGCGTACGCAGGCTGATACTCCTGCGGACACTGCCTGTATTTGACAGGCAGTGGAGTTTTGTGTGTATGCCGTTTTTTTATCCCGCCATTAAGGCAGCCATACTCCATCTTCGGGGAAAGGGGCGTGCTATGTGTTGCGTGTCATCCATACCAACGGCCAAACTGGCCTCTCTTCCGAAAGTTGGTGATGGGTTTTTTCGTGTGTGCAAGATGTTGTGCGTGCGTTCAAAACGGAACCTCGGTTTATAGTCTCATTCGAAGGACTGTTGGGGGAATGGGGTCAGAACCAATGTTAACTCCGAAAAAATCCCCCTATACCGAAATTCGAACCCGCAACCCCCGGATCCACGAGTCCGGCGCTTACCAACTGAGCTATTCCCGGGCCCCCCCAACTCTCAATGATTTTAGTAACTGTCTTAACAACAGACAGCAAAAGATGCAATTTTATTAGTGTAGCCGGGTGCTAACAGCGTTTGTTTTTATTTTGGTTACCTTTCGTGGATGAAAATGTTTTGTTCGAGAGTTATCTTCCCCTTACCTCCCTTGGTCGAATCTCCTTTTTTTAATTGTGTAAATTCTTTAAATCATGAATACCTCAGAACCTACATAGTTGTATGTACGTCGCTGAAGTCACAAAAATTAATATATTTGATTCATTACAACCGTACTGGGTTGAGAAGCCCATATTTTCTCTAAACTGGTATTTCGCACGAGCAATCTTGGCGCCATTTTCAATTGTCTGTCGAATGAATATTGAATAATTCTTGATTTTACAAAAAGTAAGAGGAAAACCGAAGAATCTGAAGATGCATGTTAAAAGTAAAGTCCATAAGCTTTCATTTCGTATATCGCATGCCTATGATCTTTTTCTGTACAAGCTTGCGACTATACGAAATGACTGACAGCGCCGATCCCTTTAGCGAGTCGCCTTCTTGTTTACTGTCGGAGTTTTGATCCAAATTATCATTTTACGAAATTCGGACTTCTCGATCGAAATCTTGCTTATGACTCCATTTCTGTTAAGAATACAACTGAAAATGTGTAGAATTTATTATTTAACATGTAGCAGTGTTGCAGTACAGACTAGCAGACGACGTCCGCCGCTGAAACACTGCGCATGCGTCTTACCATAATCCTTTTGTTTATAACTGTTTTACTTCATGGAAACGCAACGAAGCATCGTGTCAAGCCTTTGTGATTTGTCTGTATGATTTGTGTATGAATTAAGACATTCACAATACATTACATGGTGGCAGCGAACGAGGATAACTGTAAGTAAAAGAACCTTTTACTGCCGAAACCCACATAAGAGCCATTACTGTACTTCGTTCATCGAACGATTCAGATTAATCAGACTGCTTCAACATTTCAACAATGGATCATTCTATACCACGTATGGACTGGACATCAGACAATCTGTCTGATGCGTTCAAGCTTTTTGAACAGCGAATCAAATTGTACATGAAAGCTAAGAAAATAATAGATAATAAGAAAAAGTAACCTACATACTGCTTCAAGTGGGAGGGGAAAGGGAATAAGACGCTAAAATGCCTGGACTCTAACTGATGCTGAAAAGAAAGATTCAGAAATTATTCTCCAAAAATTCAAAGAGCAACTTGAACCAGCGGAAAACTACCGTGTAAGCAGATTGAAACTCTGGGATTCAGACAAGCAAGAAACGAATCTCTGGATGATTTGTTAACAGAGCAAAACTACAAGCAAAGAAATGTGACTTCAGAGGAGGAGAAGAGGATGAGCGCATCCTTGAACTAATAATAGCTGGAACACCTGATGATGATTTTAGAAAAACACTTCTATCAAAGGAGAGAGAATTCAAACTAAGTGATGCTCTTGCATTAGGCAGGACATATGAAGCCACAGCAGCCCATGTCAAACAATTAAAAGACATGCAACAAAAGACAATGGAAATTGATGGAATACAAAAGCCATCAACCACATGCAGCAACTGTGGAGGCAGACACAAACCGAAAGCATGTCCAGCATTTGGAACAAAATGTAGAAAAATGGGGGAAATACAACCACTGGGCAAAAGTATGCAGATCAAGAACATTTGAACATGAAACGTACGAAGGGCAGCACAGATATGGACGACAAGGAAAAATTGCATAAAAACAGAATTCATAATATGCAGAACAGTGCTGAGCTGGAAGAAAATTTTGATGTATTAGCATTTGATAACATTCAGATTTCCTCTATGAACTCAAGAAATGAAGCCTTTGTCACGCTCAACGTACGGTTGACATCTCGCCCTGGCGTTCACAACCTTCTCCTAAAAGTAGACACTGGTGCTCAAGGAAATACCCTACCACTGAGAACCTTTCGGAATATGTTCCCTGATTGCACCACAAAGGATGGCAAACCTGTACAAGCAATTGCAAAATCAGCATGCCAGGTGAATCTAACAGCCTACAATGGGACCAGAATACCATGCTGTGGTATCACCTCAATACCCTGCAGATTCAAAGATTCCGCTTGGGAACAAACAAAGTTTTATATTGTAGATGTTGATGGACCAGCAATCATTGGATTCCATCATGTGAAAGCCTTGCAGTAGTGACAATGCACTGCAATGTCAATGCCACAGTACCTGTTCAGAGCAGCAAAAATGACAAGCCTCAACACATCAATAATGTGAAAAATCTGATACAACAATATCCAGGACAGTTTGACAAGATAGGAAAATTTCCTGGAGAAGTCAAACTCTTCACATATCCTGATGTTCAGCCACATATTGACGCCCCACGTAACTCCAATTGCACTCAAAGAGGCAATCAAGACACAGATAGACAAAATGGAACAAGATAGCATTATCAAAAAAAGTGACAGAACCAACTGACTGGGTTTCAAGTTTGGCATATTCTCACAAGAAAAGTGGAGAAATACGCATCTGTCTTGATCCAGACGTCTAAACAAAGCCCTGAAAAGACCCCATCACAAAATTCCTACAACAGAAGAACTGACCACCTGTTCAGAGGGCAAAAGTATTCTCCAAGCTTGATGCCAAATCAGGCTACTGGGCTGTTCAGCTTGACAGGAATCACAGCTATTAACAACCTTCCAATCACCATTTGGGCGGTATTGCTTCCAGAGGCTTCCTTTTGGTCTATCTGTATCACAAGACATTTTTCAACTCAAAATGGATCAGATCCTAGATCAAGTTGAGGGAGCTTTTGGGCATCACGGATGACATAGTTGTTTATGCCAAAACAGATGAAGAACATGAACAGATACTTAGGAACTTGATGGAGGTTGCAGAAAAAAATGGACTCATGTTCAATTCTGAGAAATGTAACATAAAAACCAAACTCCATCACATTCTTTGGCATGAAGTACACAGCTGATGGTGTGCAACCAGATCCAGACAAAGTCAATGACTTGAAAAACATGCCGACACCCACATCCAAGAAAGAAGTACAAGAATTCTTGGGCTTCATCACGTACCTCTCACCATTCATTGAGAACCTAGCTGAAAAATCCTCAATGCTGCGTGCACTCCTCAAAGAAGACTCGGCATTCATATGGGAGGCACACCATGAAGAAATGTTTTCAAAAACTGAAAGAAACAATATCAGAAAGGTCGACGCTACAATATTTTGACAATCAAACAATCCCCATTCTTCAAGTTGACGCAAGCATTCATGGACTTGGAGCAAGCATAACACAAGATGGACTGCCCGTGGCTTATGCTTCAAAGTCACTATCTGACACTGAAACCCCTTATGCCTGCATAGAAAGAGAGCTGCTAGCCATTGTCTTTGGAGTACAAAGATTCCATACATATCTCTATGGACGGAAGTTCAAAATATTGACTGATCACAAACCACTTGTGATGATCCTGCAAAAACCATTAACTCAAGCACCACCACGACTTCAACGGATGATGCTCAAGCTGCAAGGATACCAGTTTGAGCTAGAATACAGACAGCAAGGAAATGGCGCTTGCTGACACTCTATCGAGATTGCCAAACAAAAACAAGAAGAAAACAATAGACCTGGATGTGCGAGTTGACCTGGTACGATTTTCTGGAGAACGCACCAAAATTATCCAAGAAGAAACCCAAAACAGATCCCACTCTCAATACTCTTATAGAGATGATCATCAACGGATGGCCAAAAACATCAAAGATGTCCCTCAAAACATCCGAACATACTGGAACTTTAGGGATGAGCTCTCCACTGAAGATGGAATCATTCTGAAAGGATCAAGAGTAGTCATCCAAGTGATCAGAAAAAGGTAATTCTTGATCAGCTCCACTATGCGCATCAGGGCATAGAAAAGACCATCCTCAGAGCCAAAGATTCCGTTTATTGGCTCAACATGAACAAAGACATTGAGTCCCTCATCAAGAGATGTCCAATATGCCAGGAACATCAGTCATCTCAGCAAAAGGAAGAATTGCATCCACATGAAGTCCCCCAGCAACCATGGAAACTCTAGGGACAGATCTCTTTCACTTTGAGGGATCAGAATACCTTTTGATCGCAGATTACTTCAGCAAATACTTTTATAGTCCGCAAACTTGGACGTGACATGGGGAGCAGTGCAGTAGTGAATGCTATGAAGCAAGTCTTTGCGGAACATGGGATTCCATCAAAAATCGTAAGTGACAATGGTCCACAATTCAGTGCTGAGACATTTGCCCATTTCACAAAGCAGTGGAACTTTGTACACGTTACATCATCGCCACGATACCCAAGATCCAATGGTTTCATCGAGCGTCATGTCAGGACAGTGAAAGCCACACTGACTAAATCTCTTGAAGCCAAAACTGACCTGACCTTGCACTGCTTTGCCTCAGGACAACCCCCATATCAGCAAACCTGCCAAGCCCTATTGAAATCATGACTGGCAGGAAAGTAAAAGTAAACCTTCCCACCAATGTTCCTCATACCAACTCAGTACCAAGCTATCAGAGGATCCGTGAAGAACTCCAGCATCGTCAAGACATGCAAAAGAAACAGTTTGACAAATCAGCCGCTCCCCTGCCGCTGCTCACTCCTGGACAACAAATTCGTGTTCAGGACAATAATGGGGAAATGAAGGAAGGAACGGTCGTCATGAGATGCAAGGAACCAAGATCGTATGTTAGTCGAAAACCCACAGGACAACTGCTGAGAAGAAATCGAGTACATCTACGGCAGATTCCTCAAAATGCACCTGCTCAAGAAGAAATGCAAGAACCAGAGCAATCAGCCAGCCAAATACCCACTCCATTAGGCTCACCGCCATCATCTGCCCTGCCACTGAGCAATGAAACACAAGAGCGGTAATTTGGATCATAAAGGAACATATACCACTAGAAGTGGCCCTGTTGTGCGACATCCAAAAAAGCTTGACTTGTAACTATAATCAAAAGACTTCGACAAAAAAAACCCTGCTCCTACCAACAGTGTGTTAGTTCAGAGACTCGGGTGAAAGACCCTGCTCCTCTGTGGATATAATAATATTATGATGATCCAACAGTGTGTTTGTTCAGAGACTCGGGTGAAAGACCCTGCTCCTCTGTGGACAAAATACAATAATTGAAATTTTGTTTGTTTTTTTTTATAAGAGGGAGATGTAGCAGTGTTGCAGTACAGACTAGCAGACGACGTCCGCCGCTGAAACACTGCGCATGCGTCTTACCCATAATCCTTTTGTTTATAACTGTTTTACTTCATGGAAACGCAACGAAGCATCGTGTCAAGCCTTTGTGATTGTCTGTATGATTTGTGTATGAAATTAAGACATTCACAATACATTACATAACAGACCGTTTCAACAGAGTATTTTTCAGTTGAAAATTGTGTCAAAAGTGGGTGCCGACGGCCCAGCGAAGTGAAAAGTCAGCTGTGTTTTCTAGTAATTTTTAACAACAGAATTCTCCACTTAGACACTGTCTCGGAAAATGAAGTTTATATGTATGAAAAGAGCGAGATGCCAGCTTTTTATTCATTACAAAATTATTTCACGCTGTTGGTATTTTTCATCGAAATAAAGGAAAATATGACGTAAGCTTGTTAAAAGTGGCTTCACTCTGGGACATTAATCAGCAATGATTTAGTACAGGAACAAAATTTGTCAAATGTGACTTACTGCATTTTATTTCCTTGTGTTCTGAGGCTTTCATCGATAGTAAATATGTGTTGATAGTTTGAACGGACAGCGAGCCAGACAACACGGAAGCTGCCATAGAAACACAAAATTCTGTTGGTTCGGCCTCGCGAGGCTCGTTCCGTCTTCGCCACCGTGGCGCTGGCTTTGCGGATGGTTCTGTTTAACGTCCTCCAGCCTGTGCAAACAGGACATATTGGGACATGTGTTTTTACTTTAGATATAAGTAGTCATTTGGGCCGCATAGCGGTCGTCTGAAGATAGTTCAGCTGCGGTTGTTTCCAAGGCCATCGTCAGGGCCACCGGGCGGCCGTCTTCATGCTGAGTGGCGACGGTCCTGTGCCGCGTGAGGCCGACTCGGGAGATGTACGAGGCACAAGTCGCCGAGCCGCTGCACGTAGGTCATGCCCACTCTGCGCCCAATGAGGTACAATTTCCACCCTCCCCCCCCCAAAGGGAGAGCCCTGCTAGGATGGGCAGGCCACTGGGTAGTTCGCAGAGTGGCAGCGCCTCGTCGCCAAGTGTCACGCCGCCTCGAGAGCCGTCCCCCGGCGACACAGGCTAGTCCCGTCGTCACTCGTAGTGCGAGGAAGGAAATCTGTGCCGCCCTACACCCATCTGCCACCTGGGTGCCTTCTGCTGGTCTCTGCCACCGACCAGCAGGAATGCCGGATGCCACCAACCGGGCGGCCGTCTTCATGCTGAGTGGCGACGGTCCTGTGCCGCGTGAGGCCGACTCAGGAGACGTACGAGGCACAAGTCGCCGAGCCGCTGCACGTATAGGTCCATGCCCACTCTGCGCCCAATGAGGAACGTACCCACCCTCCCCCTCACAAAGGGAGAGCCCTGCTAGGATGTGCACTGGGTAGTTCGCAGAGTGGCAGCGCCTCGTCGCCAAGTGTCACGCCGCCTCGAGAGCCGTCCCCCGGCGACACAGGCTAGTCCCGTCGTCACTCGTAGTGCGAGGAAGGAACTCTGTGCCGCCCAACACCCATCTGCCACCTGGGTGCCTGTCGATGACGACGCCGACGAAAATGAATGAATGGCTTTGCGGTCCGGTCAGGGTGTATATAAGTGGGCGCGCTGTGTGAGAATGGATCAGAGTTCCCCTAGAGTTCCATGATGTGAGCGACTGGCGTGAGAGGCAGAGAGAGGGCGCGCTCAGTGCGCTGAGTGCTGAGAGCGAGAGAGTTCCCAGGCTGCGTTCCTGGTTTGAGCTCCTGGCATGGAAGGCAAATAAAAGGAGAAAACTCTGCTTCGTCCACTGCGTCTTCTTGACTGGCTGCTGTCCCTTGGTTCCTGCACTTCTCACCATCTGCCTGTCTTCACCTGCACACCCCTTACCCCTCCACACCATCACATTAGATTTTTCTAAAGCCTTTGATAAGGTTGACCATGAGGGCCTGCTGCTTAAATTAGAACACATTGGCATTGGCGGTTCTTTGCTAAAATGGGCTAGATCATTCCTCGTTGGGAGAACGCAGAAAGTTGTTGTGGAAGGGTCGTCATCCCATTGTAAACCAGTTTTGTCAGGTGTACCACAGGGAACTGTTCTGGGGCCCTTGTTTTTCTTAATTTATATAAATGACATAAGTAGAAATCTCTCTCCTGGAACTACTATAAGGCTTTTTGCAGATGACAGTTTAGTATATAGAACAATCAGAAGCAAGAATGATACACGCATTCTACAAGAAGATCTAAACGTTTTACAAGAGTGGGAAAGAACTTGGAAAATGGAATTTCACCCTCAAAAGTGCCAAGTGTTGCGTATATGTAACAAACGCTCACTAATTAGATCAGATTATTCTATCCATAATACTATTCTTAAAGAAACTAATGCTGCAAAATATTTAGGCGTGATTATAGATAGTCGTCTCAAATGGAAAGAACATTACAATTTAGTATGTAAGAAAGCAAATAACATCTTAGCTTTCTTACACAGGAATATCAATGACTGCCCCAAAAGGTTAAAGACGACTGCTACAAAACACTGGTTAGACCAGTACTGGAATATGGTTGCTCAGTTTGGGATCCTTACCATCTAAAGGACATTGATAACCTTGAAAAGATTCAGAAGAGAGCAGCACGGTTCGTAACAGGGAACCACATCAGAGAAAAGGGGAATACTAGGAAGAACATGAGGAAATTAGAATGGAAACCCTTAGAAGAGAGAAGAGCTTTTATTAAACTTAACACCTTTTTCAAAGGCAGAGCTAAAGTAATTGATATTCCAATGGAACAACTAGTATTGAATAAAAGTAGCACCAGGAGTGGCGGTCAATGTTATACTATACCTGCATCAAATATTGACAGCCACTTACATTCTTTTTATCCCAGTTCTGTACGGCTGTGGAACTCACTGCCGGGTGCCATCAAGATTGCCACAAATGCAATCTCATTCAAAAAACAAATTGATTCGACAGTTCTGAGATCTGCATATTGACGATTTTCTATTTTTACTTCCCTGATATTTTACTATTACCTGGGCCTGAATTTGGCCATTGCTTTTATCTTCTTGAATATCGAGTGCGACCCCTTGTTGCTAAATTTGCTCCAGGGGCCAACAGTCTGAGTCGCACTGTTTTATGGTATTTTATTTACTTTTTAACATGCGCGCTGGTGACCTACTCGTTTTGAGTGAACCGGTGTTTGAGGAAGAAGAAGAAGAAATCACTAATTGAATGAAGAAATGCACACAAAAATATGAATAACAGTTTTAAGTAGAAAGATTTGAATACGCAGCAATAACTGATCAGTAACTTATGTAATAATAAAACTGTTTCTCTCTCTCTCTCTCTCTCTCTCTCTCTCTCTCCTCTCTCTCTCTCTCTCTCAGAGAGTTCATTTTTTTTATTTTTTAAGCAGTGTGTCACAAAAAAAGCTTCAGACTGATGTTCATATAAAACCCACTCGGTCTGAAATCTCCTTCCCCCCTCCCCCCCACCCCGCCAATAGACCAGGTCATTTGGTGTTTGAAGTGAAACACCGAGAACCCTTTTCAATCAACAAATGAATCATTTCAATTTGTATAGAGGCAACTTCGAGGCCGCGTAAGTCAGCTCCGTACTGTACCATGGGTTGATCTGAGAATCGAACAACATTAAAAACAGTGTCAGAGAGACATTATCGAGTATAAAGCCACACCCTCATAATGGTTCCAGCTGAGAAACGTATATCAATATTAAAAACAACAACAAACAATAGTGAATCCTGATTCACTGAATGATTTTACGTTCTTTGGCTTTTTTTTTTTTTATATAATTAAAGCTATAATATAATGTCCATCTGAGAGAGAGAGAGAGAGAGAGAGAGAGAGAGGAGTGTGTGCGTGTGTGTGTGTGGCGGGGGGGGGGGGGGGGGGGGGGGGGATTGGAGAGTCTCTGAACGTTGTACGGTGAGAAGTGCTACTCGCTGCAGAATTGGAAACGGCAGTCAGACAAAAGGAGATAAAAGGGGGTGATGAGGACAACTGCCAGCGACAACTGTTGCCACAGAACATGCAGACCTACGGAATGGTTGAGTTTTACGTCCTCATAGCGAAAGCTTTTAGGGACATGTCGTTCATTCACGGTAGTCTTTGATGCAGACAGGACATCTGCGAGTGCATCTTGTCTTTGAGTGCCTCAGGCCGCCGTTGATCTCACCCTCGAGCGAGGAGACGGGAAAGGAAGCGAACCTCTTTTTAAAAAATAATCTTTCCTAAAAATAAAAATGAATTTTAAAAAAATGGAAAAACAAAAGGTTCGGTTCCTTCTCCGTCCCCTCGTTCGAGATTTCTTTAAAAAATTTTTTTTTTTTTTTAAATGCCCCGATCTCCAATATTCAACTTCCGGTGAGGTAAATTATATCCGTCACTTATTTCCGTTCCACACAGAAATGGCGACGAACGAAAACACGGAGACTACAAACGTAAACAATGCTCAAGTTGCCAGTGCACCAGTTGCACCAAGCACTCAGCAGCAGCAGGAAAAATCTGCGGGTGCGCCACTCAGCGATTTTGTATTACAGCTCGAAGATTATTCCTCAACGGTAAGTTTTTGGGTACTAGTACAGTAGTAGTAGTAGTGTAGGGACGTAATCAATACATAGGCCGTTAAGCCTTTCAGTGTCCCCTCGTGTTATTTTACTTTTATGACAGGGTTGAAAATACATGCAATATAAATTTTCCTTCTTATTCATCAAAGCTTCTAAACTGTACTTTAAATTTCAAGTCTTCATCCAGCAAATTCTTAAAAACATTAGTATTTTTAGCAAATTTAAGTGCAGTTGGCAAACTGTTCCAGTTACTGAGTTAGAAATTAACTCTGTTACTGAACTTGAATCTCCCCATATTAGTATGAAACTGCTTAACAAATATCTTGCCTTCCGAATTTCTTGTTCTATCTGTTTTAGCAGCCTCAAAAAATAGTCCCACTGTATGTCCGTTTGCTGGTGAAATATTTTGAACACTTCCATCAAATCCCCTCTAATAGTAATACGTCTACCTTTTAAAGAGTGCAAATTTAAGTAATTTAATCTATCTGTATAAGACATGTTTGTACATTCTTGCAAGATTTTAGTAGCTCTTCTCTGTACTCTTTCGATTGCTATTGACTGTCTATTCAAGTGTGGGTACCAGATTATGGAGGATATAACAACAATGCTAGATGTTATGGAGGATATAACAACAATGCTAGATGGCAGACAAGGAATTGATATCATATACATGGATTTTAGAAAAGCTTTTGATACGGTTCGGCATAAGAGACTCCTTATAAAGCTAGCAGCATACGGTATTGGTGGCACCTTATTAAAATGGATCAAAAACTTTCTGAGTGATAGAACTCAACAAGTCAGAGTAGGGGCAGCCAAATCAAAGAAATGTAATGTACTTAGTGGTATCCCTCAAGGAAGTATTCTGGGACCTGTTCTTTTCACTATTTTTATAAATGATCTACCAGATAACCTTGTCAGTCCATGTAAAATATTCGCAGATGATACTAAGATTTACAATTGTACATCAAAGAGTACTTGTATTCAAAATGATATCTACAAACTGCAAGAGTGGTCTGAGTCGTGGAATCTGTATTTCAACATGACCAAGTGTGGTGTATTGCACGTCAGGAATAATAATCAAAATAATGAATATAAAATGATGGAGAATGATGTTTATCACCAAGTAGAGGCTCTTACTGAAGAAAAAGACTTGGGTGTTACCTTCGATAGCAGGTTATCATTTGACCCTCACTTACAGAGAGTGGTAAATAAAGCTAACCAGATGTTAGGTATCATAAAAAGGAGTTTTACTTATTTAGATAAAGATACTTTTTTGAAATTATACAAAGCTTTTGTCAGGCCACATTTGGAGTATGCAAATGTGATTTGGAGCCCTTTTTTAAAGCGTCAATCAATAATGTTAGAAAAGGTTCAAAGACGAGCTACCAAATTGCTGAAGCATTGCAAAAACTTATCATACAATGAAAGATTGAAATATTTGAATCTGCACTCGCTGAGGGGAAGAAGGATCAGAGGTGACCTAATTCAAGTTTATAAGATCTTTAATGGCTATGATGATATTGACATTGAGACATTCTTTTCTGCTGCACAAACTTCGAGTACTAGAAACTCTGAAGGAAAGATTTTTATAAAGCACTGTAACACTAATCAACGTAAATTTTCATTTTCTTATAGAGTTGCTAACCACTGGAATGAAATACCTACTACCATTAAATTTGCACCTGATATTAATACTTTCAAGAATTTTCTAGATAATGATTCAAAATTTAGAGAATTGTTTCATGACTATGATGGATTGCAATGAAGATATTAATTGTAGCATGCCATATGACCCAAAAAGTGAAGAAATTTAGAGGGGACACATGATAGACCGCGAGGTCTAGGCTAATGAAGCCAGTCCCTACTACTACTACTACTACTACTACTACTACTATATTGCCATATTCAAGATGTGGTCTAACCATAGCTTTATATAACTTTAAAAACGTTTCTTTATTTAGGTAAATAAAAGTTCTTTTTATTAATCCAATCATTTGGTTTGCTTTATTTATACACTTTTGAATGTGAGTATCAAAAGTAAATCTTTATCAAAGATTACACCCAGATCCTTTTCTTCCTCACATTTCTGTACCAGCCTATTTCCACCATCCATTTTCATGTTGTATTCATGTTCTGGATTGTTTTTGCCAACATGCAAAACTTTACATTTTTCAACATTAAAATATAGATTCCACTTGTCTGACCAGTTTTGGAGGCAATTTAAATTTTCTTGCAGACTATTATAGTTATCTGATTTGTCATATATTTTTGTATCATCAGCAAAAATTTTACAAAAACTATTTACCTCATCTGGAAGGTCATTTATAAAAATAGTAAACAGTACAGGTCCTAAAATGCTCCCTTGGGGAATACCACTCATAACATCTTTCTCTGTCGGCATACAGTTACCCACTCTTACTCTTTGTTTTCTATTTGACAAAAAATCTCTAATCCAGTTTAGCAACTTGCCTACTATACCGTATGCTTCCATTTTTTTTTCAATAATCTCTCATGCGGAACCGTATCAAAAGCTTTACGGAAATCAAGGTAAATTATATCAACAGAGTACTTATTCTCTAGCATGTTAACTAAATCTTCCATAACTTCAAGTAGTTGTGATATGCAAGACCTTTTTTTACGAAAGCCATGCTGGCATACTGCAAACAAATTATTATCAGTGAAGTGAGATACGATGGATTCCAGCACTTTGCATGGAATGCAGGTTAAGCTTACCGGACGATAGTTGCCTGGCTCAGATTTTGACCCTTTTTAAAAAATAGCAGTAACTTCTGCCGATTTCCAGTCGAGGGGTAATTTTCCTGTCTCTAATGATTTATTATAAATCTTACTGAGCGGTACAGCTAACTCCTTACTTAATTCTTTTAGAACTTTAGGTGGTATTAAATCAGGTCCCTGCGCTTTAGACTGATTCAATTCAAACAACTTCTTCTCTACTGCAGCTGAAGTAATTATTATATCTGTAACTGAAATTCCATTAGATTTACTAGATTTGGATTGAACTCGCTTCGCACTTGCACTCGTCACTGCTTTTTCGGCTTTCGCATACATTTCTTCGTTTGTCAACTTTGTGACCACGTGTGATGTGACTAATCTTAGTCCCATATACCTATCTTATGCTTCTTTCCTGCAGTTATCAACATCAAAGACAGTTTTTGCGGAAAACATTGAGAATACTATATATGACAAGAGACAACACCATTAGATTTCCATACATCAGCTACAGTATTTTAATATTGATTGAAAGAAGCACAAAATCAAAAACGCAAAGTTACTAGCAAATACAAGCATAGTGTGCGTTCCCCCAACGATTCTAGACAGAGATGGAAAATGTCCTTTCACCCGGACAACTTCTTGAATATCGAGTGCGACCCCTTGTTGCCAAATTTGCTCCAGGGGCCAACAGACTTGAGTCGCACTATTTTGTTATTTTATTTTACTTTTTAACATGCGCACTGGTGATGTACTCGTATTTGAGTGAACCAGTATTTTAGGAAGAAGAAGAAGAAGTGTCAAGCCCTCCACGTCTCCAGGAAGAAAAACACACTGACTCAGTGACTGGCACATACCATCTCCATGGCCAAAATCTCAAGAGCGTTGAAGAGACAAAGTACCTGGGGGTCACCATTTCCCAAGATCTTAGCTGGGACACCCACATCTCCAACATAACAGACAGGGCAAACAAGACCTTGCGGTTCCTCATGCGAAACCTGAGAGTAGGCTCCATTAACATCAAGGAAACTGCCTGCAAGGCCCTAGTTCGCCCCACCCTAGAATATGCCTCACCTGTCTGGGACCCCTATACTGCCAAAAACATCAGCAATATTTCAACGCTGTGCAGCTCGATGGGTTGTGAACCGCCACCGTCACATCTCAAGTGTCGATTCCATGTTGACACATCTACAGTGGTCCACTCTAGCAAACAGAAGAAGAGCAGCAAGGCTGACCACCTTCTTCAAATACCATCGTTAAGAGGTCAGCATTAACACCCCATTCAGGCCCACACCAAAACCCCAGCACGGTCTACAAGACAGTCTCACTGGGAGACTTATCTCCTCCCTGCTTGTAAAACCAATGACAGGAAGTTTTCTTTCTTCCCGAGGACTGTCAGGGACTGGAACAGCCTACCCCCTGAGGTTATTTCCTCAACCTCAGTGGATTGTTTCAAGTCCCAAATTTGACCAACCAGTGCTCCCCCCCACCACCCCCACCCCACACGTCCTCCCCTCCCCCCTACTGCCAGTCCTACATGTATATGTCAACACCTTGTGGAAACCCCCAGTTTTTACACACATCAGAACCATCAAATGATGATGGCGGATGTTCAAAGAAAGAAGAAGAAGAAGATGAGTGTATGGATCTCTGTTTAGCTCTATGTTCGGTGACCACTCATTGCACTCGGTGTCTCATGACACTCACAGTCGACCAGTATCAGTCTACATGCACGTTTCTAAAACCTGACAGCATCAGGATGAAGTTTTGACTTGTGTTTCCAGTAGGTAGTCACCCTAATGTGCGATGGCTTACAGCATGATGGCTTACAGTGCGACAGCCGAATGCATGAAAGTTCTCATGATACCATTTGCATGTTGTGCTTTGTTTTGTGTGTGTGTGTGTGTGTGTGTGTGTGTGTGTGTGTGTGTGTGTGTGATCTTGGTCAGTTGGTGTCTTGGTCAACTGACCAACTCCAATGACAATCACATGAATCAGTCAACTGAATTTTATGAATTTAACAAGTGAAGTTGATTTATTCAGCAGAATTCACTGACTGGTTGACTGTTTTAATCAAGTAGTGATCATACACTTTCTTAGCAGTTAGTCAAGTAGTGATTATACACTTTCAGTGTAACACCGTATGCCGTAATATGGGCATCAAGTAATATTAATAACGTGTCTCAATCACATAAAGGCTGAAGTGTTGATATTGACAAAGTGGTAACAGTGACAACAACAAAGAAGAATTGCTACACCTTCATTTGCAAATAGCCCTCAGATTTCTCTTACTCACATGTAAAAGAGGCAATTTGTCTTAACACTTAAAAACTATTCAACGGAAAACATGCTGTCGATCTACACAAATCAGACTGGACACATTGCCACCTGTATGAACGTGTGAAGCAAATATTGAAATAGAGCTACTTATTTGTCTTTGATTTTCAAGACTTTGTTTCATTATCATCAAATGTGATGCTGAAATCCTTTAAAGTGCATGAAATCTTGAAAAAAAAAATGTGCAGAACTTATTGCAGCTGATGAGACATGGATCAGCAGACTCGCACCCAATTTGGGTTCAAAATATTTGTGTGCACATTCCCTCAAGCTGTAATGCCAACAGCAGTTGGTCACAAATAAAATGAGACATTTCCCTTGCTATTCTTGGTGTTGTTCTAGCAGTGTATTAATACCATTATCAAATATCATTGAACTAAGTCTTATGCTTTTAGTTTATTTAAACGTTATTGTAACACTTATACCAATAATCAATAAACAACGCACCACAGACACAATCTCATGATCATGTTTGAGAGAGAAAATGTAATGGATTTTATGCAGCCGACCAGCATTATAGATGTTAATTAGAATTCTGTCTCTGTGTGTAGTTTGCATCAGCTTGAACAGCAATACACCAACAGTCACATCTTTTCTAGTATAGTGTTTGTTCTTTTTTTTTTAATAAGTATTTTTCTGTATAATTGATCTGTTTTAAAATTTTTAGTTTTAGCTTTGCCTTTAGGCAGTTGTAAAGTTAAAAAAAAAAAAAAAACCAAGAATGTCTCTCCCTCCCTTTTTCTCTCTCATTGCCTATCTTTCTCTCTCACATTATATCCAGCTTATATTATTATATCAAGGTCAAAGTAGACTGTTATCAAAGTGATGTCATGTTTTCATACATTAAGATATAATTGTTGTTATCATTGCAGTGCACACTGACATTTAACTTTAACAAGTGCCCTTTTTTTTAACACTTGTGCAGATTCCTGACTCAGTCACCGCATATTACCTGAGGAGAGCTGGCTTTGATACATCAGATCCCAGAATGTAAGCTGTTTATTAATTTTATTTCGTTACATAATGGTTCTGAAAGGTACCAGTGGCTGGACCTTTACTGTAGATAATATTATATCTCAACCACATTCATGGCTATTATTTCATGATATAAGTAATTTAATACCAGACGCCGTGGTGAAGTGGTCAGCGCTGCAGACTCCCGGCTGGGAGGTCATGGGTTCGAATCCCATCAGAGTCATGTGGGTTTTTCTGCCCCGACCGGCTCCTACCTAGAGTTGTGTTTGCTGCGGACTCAGTTGGGAAGACTGGGACCACACAGTCGAGTGCGTTAATGGATGCGTTTCTGAGAGTTTTGCTCAAATTTCCTGACCAACACTGCAGGTGCCTGTATTTCTCGGGCCTGGTTGACGCCAGGATAAATTATAAAAGGAAGTGTAGAGCACAGCCCTGTCATGTAGTCTCAGACCGAAATGGAAATTCGTAGCATCATCTTAATCATCCTCATTCTCATCGATCAGCATTTAAAAAAATGTCTCAAATTCTGTGGCCCTTCATGCCCTGCTCTTCATGGTGACCTCAATTTCGATGTCCTCTCCACGTCTGTGGCCTTGGTTTTGTTCCGTCGGGGTCACTGGTATCGGCGAGTCCATGGGGGCTGTCATTGGACGGACGTGGTGGCGCCCTCCGGAGGGAAAGCTCACTCACGTCGGCTCCGCAACTAAGCAGTTATTGTTGTCAGTAGGGGGCTTAGTAGGTGGTGTCCTGTGTATGTTAGATCAGAACAGGCGCCACTGAACACCACCGAAGTGACTCGGCAGCAGTGCAGTGTCTCCTCCGGTGGGTTGCCTCTTGACAACTTGACATGGACTGCTCCCTGTGGATTGCCAGTGCTGGGGCTGTGGCTGGGCTGACCAGGCTATGGCTGTGGACAGGGTGTCGGAATGAGCAGCGTGGGTGCACCGTCTCTGAGGTGGCGCAGAAAATAAAAGTAATTTTGTAAGGGAAACACTGAAAGGTAAATCAATGTTCATTCAGCTCTGAAGCAGTTGGGTGGATATGCAGGAAATATGATTTGTTTTCAATGGATTTTGTGACGATGTGCTGTCGAGAAGCTTGAACAACATTTTGTGCTTAAATTGTAATTCAGATTTGGATCAGAAGGTTGAAAACTACGAAACATAAATGGAAAAATGTTGCAATGGAATTATATCCATTTCTTACTGAAATCGAAAAATATGGCCCAAGCTACAGTTTACATAAAAATCATAACAACATCTTTTGGAAACATATTTATGTGGCATACAGTCATTTTTGCAATCTAGTAAAACCAAAAACACAGAGTTACTTTCAGAACCAGTGTTTTATAATCAAAAATTTAAAATTGGAGACAACATGATTAAGCATAAAAATTGGATCCAAAGAGGTGTCAACTGTGTTGCACATTTTCTTGACAACAACGGAAAATTCCTTATACATACTGAATTTAATAGAAAATTTGGAATGAGTATACATTTTCTGGCTTTTAATGGCTGTAAAATGTCCATTAAGAAATTATAAAACAAACAAAGATAGATGAAATAAACATTTGCGCACATGATATCCCTGGGGCATTGAAATTAATATATTCCGTATCTAAAGGTACGAGGTTGTTATATGACATCTTAATCAATGACAACAAACCTCCCAATTCCTGTCAAAAATGGACTGAGAAGCTAGGGATAGATATTCAGTGGAAAGAGGAAAGAGGTATTTTAAAAAGTGCATGAAATACAAGATGTCAAATTGAAATGGCTGCAGATGCATATTGTACATAGAATTCTCAGGACAAATGTTGTACTGAAAGAAATGAATATTTACAGATAGTTATTATTGTGATTTCTGTGGAGAATTCAAAGACAGTATTGAACATATATTCTGGTCATGCAACATCTCAAATCGTTTCTGGAAAAACCTTGAACAATTATTAAAAACAAAATGTACAACATGTACAAACGTCAGTATAACTCAAAACATAGTATTATTTGGCATAGAAAATAATATGGTTACGGACTATGTTTTTGATTTATTGATACTTCTGGGTAAAATGTATATTTATAAACGTAAATTTGAAAAGTCTGTACCTAACATAGTAACTTTTGAAAGATACTTTTCTTTATTACATAGAATAGAACAACACAATGCCAGATTATCATGGAAAACAGATGATTTTAAAAAAAAATATGGATGCCATATGAATTGCTATTCAGAAATAGTAAATACTCACTGAAACAGTAAACAGTAGGTCTTTTTATAATAAAAAAAAAAAAAAAAGAAAAAGGAGAGAAAAAAGAGAAAAGGGAAGGAAGGGGAAAAAAAGAAAAAAAGAAAAAGTAAAACCGTGAATCCAAATGTGAAAATAGCTGCAAAACGAACCGACATCCACCCTCTCTCCCCTCTCTCTCTCTCTCTCTCTTTCTCTGTCTCTCTCCCTTTAAGGTTTGATCTTTCCTAATGTCTGTGCCGTTATGTTTGTCTATGTATATGTGTGGGTAAATATAAGTGTATATGTACATACGTATGGATACATACATTTTGATGTAATGTGATGTGTTTTAATATCAAATGATGTATTGGTATAATTACTCATTGTGCATATAATGTATTCATGTACTTTTGTATGTATGCATGTAAATTGTTATGCAATTTCATTCAAAGGGATTAAAAAGTGTTTATTAAAAAACAAATCGTTATTAAGTGTTATATGAATGACAGAATTTGTGGCATTGTTGCATTCTAAACCAACGGCTTGCCATGATTTTTGGCCCACAAGGGGATGTATTCTCCCTCAGATTCTGACCAGGGTCCCATGTCTATGGCAAAACCAGTTTTCTTATAATAGATGCATTCACAATAGAACTTGATAGTTATGTAATGTAAAAGGTGTGCATTGTGTGAGTGTGTGTGCGCGCGCGTGCATGAGAGAGAGGGAGAGAAAGAGCAGTGGATCTTGGAAAATGTGTGGGCCACTACAGGCTGATGTCTGCTAGTTGTTATGTTCGTTTGTTTCAAATTACAATATAGGATGTAAGTCTTTCTACTCTGTATGGTCTCTTTTTGTGTGTGTGTTGTTGTTTTGTTTATGGCATGATTGCTGCAGGATGGGTGGAGCTGAGTATACTGTATTGTACTATTTTGATCATGCTGAACTACTTTTTTCCACTTGTGTATTGAAATGATTTGACAGGTGATATTAAGTATTTTCACACATTCATGATTCAAATACAGTATAGTTGAGAAAATGCTGGTGATTCCCGTGCCCTAGCCGTAAGCCTGTTCATTCATTTATAAATTTATGCATTATTTTTGTGTGTGTGTGTTTTGTGGTTTTTTTGCAGAGAGAGAAGGGGGTTGATGGTGGGGATGGTGATGGTTTCTGGCATGGTGTTGCTATGTAAAATATCCATACATTTTGATGATAACTGGAAGGTTAAACTAACATAGCTAGCTTTGCATATTTGTTATACTTAACTGAATTTAGTGTGTTTGGAATTTTCACATTGCTTCTCAGAGCTGCTCTGCGCCATGGATCATCTTTGTAAGAAATACCTTTGATAGGTTTTCAGCATCATGTGACCCCAGCTGCTGTGAAAGAAGGATTATAACAACTGATCTAGTCCATGACACCTGAATTGCATGAAAAGAAAAATAATATAATTTTTTCTTTGGTTCTTTGTGAAACATAAAAAAGATCAGATAGGAATTACTAATACATATGAAGACAGACATGGAGGAATAGAAATTTGAGGGAAATAATATCAATTTTGTGGGTGTAACTGTGTGCTCATAGGATTTTACTTCATTTCTTCAGTCTGATAGTTTTGGTAGTAAGTTTCTTTTCAGTTGGGTTTGCTCTTCCATTTGTCTTTACTTGAAATTCCAGTATATATGTGTGTCCTTGGAAACTCCCTTGGTATTTGTTGTTGGTACAAATGATACCTATCCCTGGCAGATGTGTGTGTGTGTGTGTGTGTGTGTGTGTGTGTGTGTGTGTGTGTTTGATGATATGTTTTTAAGCACCAGTCATTAAAACATTTTTCTCTGTTTCAGAATCCGTCTCGTATCTTTGGTGTGTGTGTGTGTGTGTGTGTTTGATAGTATGTTTTTAAGCACCAGTCATTTAAACATTTTTCTCTGTTTCAGAATCCGTCTTGTATCTTTGGCTTCCCAGAAATTTGTGTCGGACATTGCCAACGATGCTCTGCAGCACAGTAAAATGAAAGCTTCAGGACAGAGCTCCAAGAAACAGGGAAAGGTGGGTCGGCTTTAGGTGTATATGTTGGTAAAAGTACTGCTCTGCTCTATACCGCCCATCTTGGGTAACCATTGTTCCATTCCTGTACAGGGTATTTGGGAAATTTTGAGCTTTAAGATGCACTGTCTGAGGATAATGGCTGTGGCAAAATTGTCACCATTTGCACAGTGGTTTGATTCTAACATTTTTTTAAAAAAATCAGTTCAGAAAACTTCTTTCAGGCCATGACTTGCTTTGAAAATTGAAGAAATATGTCCCCTGTTTTAAAAATAAAATCCATCTGGCTATAACCACTTTTGAAGGTTGTAAGTCACAGGCAAGTCTTAAAGAAGGGTTATGAAAAAAGAATTTTATCGGGCAGAAATTTTGGGGGTACAAGTAAATTTTGTTCAATCTCAACGCCGAATGATCTACATGGGATAAAGCACACACAGAGGCAAACATATTTTGTTAAAATCATAATGAACTTGAGCGTTAGGTAGTTAACTGGTGGTATCTTGTTCCTGAAGATATGTGGTTACCTTCATGGTGGGAAGAGAAACAGCCACATACATAGATGTTTGGTTTTGAGACCAGAAGTGAATCTCTGAATTTTAGAATGGGTAAGAGAAAGAAGAAAAAGTTTTCTCGTAATGTTTCTTCATGATTTCAAATGTCGTCTATCCACTGCAATCCATGTAATTGTACTTGAAATTTCTAAATCTAGAAGAATAAGTTCTCACAGTGTTCCTTCATGATTTGAATGTCCTTTGTCCACTGCGATCCATGTGATTGTACTTGAAATTTCTAAATCTACGTTTGAAATATCCTTGAAAACTCCTTGAAAGCAGGGTGCTCTTTGCCCAGTGACAGAGACTGAGGCAGGTCAGAAATTCACGAGATCTTGTTTACTCTTCTTGGTTTACCTCTATAATGTGAACATTGGCTTCTTGTGTGGAAGAAAACATAAGCATGCACAAACACTGAAACAGGCAAGAAACAAAGCCACTCTATCATTGTTGAGAAAGAATGAAATAAGTAGCTGCAATGTGAAAGTGAGGGCTTGGAAAAAGTAACTGTCCAAAGAAAAAAGGAATGTGGAAGCGTGTGCATAGCGCCGCCCCTTTCAGTCTTGCGTGTTCTGTCTGCCTGCAGTCTTTGTACACTGACTACCATTTGGTTTGAACAGGATAGCCAGTAGCTGCCTCATACTGCATTTGTGAGCCATGGTTTGGTACAGTCCTGTAATTGCACATTATTTTAGGGGGTAAAATGCCCTTTGAATTATTCCTAAACATTGCTAAGTTTCTTTTATAATTTGTTGTTTGTGTGGACCATGCCGTCTGTCTGGCAGCGGTGCCATTCTTCAGTTTGATGACTTAGATATGTAGTGTATACACATGCGTTGATATGTGTGTCACCGACTGTATATTTTTGTAATAAACATTTTATTGCTTGCTTTTTTTTTTTTTAACAATAACCACACACATAAATGAAGAAAGAAACAGGAGAGGGGAACATGGAGTGGGTGGTAGGGGAAAAGGGGAAGGGGTCATATACGAAAAGGGATAATCTAAGATTATCGTACTCCTGAAATAACAACATCATCAATAGTAATAATAACAGTAATATCATCCCAATAATAACAACAATACCTACAACAGTGACAAGAACTTCACTGACTGTATATTGTTGCTCGCTTGTCTGCTTGTAAGTGTCCGTGCATGGATTGTCTGTTATACTGTCTTAATACTCTTATCGACTGTCTGTTATACTGTCTTTTTGTCATGCAGTGTGTTTGTCAATCCTGTGAATTTGATCCTTTCTTTCCTGTTTTTTTTTTCAGGACAAGAAATTTGTGCTGACTATGGAGGACTTGACCTCAGCTCTATCAGAGTATGGCATCAACGTGAAGAAGCCTTGTTACTACATCTGAGTTCTGACAATGCCTTCATCGTTACCATCTGCGGCATGGACATCTCATGACATGAGACTGGGACTGTACTTCATCAGACTGTGCATGATTTGGGGCACATCATTTTCAGCCCTTTTATCAAATCTAGTGTTGTGTTCTGCTCAAACTCAATGTTAGTTACCTGTGTGCAGATTCAGAGAAAAGTTTGTGTGTGTGTGTTTTTTTCAGTAGGTGTGCCAGTGACATTGCAAGAGTGGGTTTCTGTTACCAGTGTTGGAGATAGTGGAGAGGGAGGGAGAGAGTTTCCATGTGCGTGTGTGTGTGTGTGTGTGTGTGTGTGTGTGTGTGTGAGAGAGAGAGAGAGAGATTATGATAATGTGAGTGATTATGATTGTATGTGTGTGTGATTATGATAATGTGTGTGTGTGTGTGTGTAGATGGTTGTATGTGAAATGTTGGAAATGGCTGTGTTCATCTTATCATTCTGTTGTAAACTGTCAATATTATCCTTGCTAATGAAGTGCTGACTATATGACTGAGGTTCATGTTTGTGTGTATCATTCATATATCTATGTACCACATGGAGATTTGAGATTTTTGAGCGCATACAGACACAAACATGTGCGCACACATTTTTATACACACACATACGTACACACATATACACAGAGACACATACGTGCATGCACACGCACACACACACGCACACACACCTGTACATACACACAAATACACACAGAGGCGCATTCACTCTTGCACATGATATGCGTGCATATACACATAGGCACAAACACACATGCTGATAATGACACACATCAGTTCAATTCATTTCAATGTCCACAATAGAAATGTTCTATGTTTTGAAGAAATGTGTTGTAAATAAGAATAAAGTTTTCCCCCTTCTCACTTCTAATGCTGTTTTGCTTCAGATCTCCTTTGCCTCCCTTCCACCCCACCCTAACGCACACACACACACACACACACACACACACACACACACACACACAAACAGCAATCATATCATTGTATAATGTACTAGGAAATGAAAATGATTGTCAAAGATTCTTTGCACATCCTCCCCATGCCCCAGTTCCCTCTTCTCCATTTCCTCACCATCATTACTCTAGGAAATGCATTGATCACAGCATAATGAACATGAATTAAGTTAGCATCCTTATGCCCTGCTGAAAGCGCAAGAACGAAAGGAGTTAAGTTGTGCATATTTCGTAATACTTACTAACACACGGTATTGAAGTAATGTATTGATCTCAAATTTCAGTACAATCTGTCTTCTTTTCCCATTAAAAAAGCAAGCAAATCTTTCCACAGAAACAGGCAATTTCCATCTATTCAAATGACAATTGGTTAATTGTTAGTACTTGACCTTTCCTGTAAGCCCCGAACTCTGACCTTACCCCCAAACTCTGACCTTGGCAGTTGGTTGTCAGTACTTGACCTTTCCGGTAAGCCCCAAACTCTGACCTTTTTTTAACTGCTGAATGGTGTTGTACTCATCAAAACACAATGTTTCCATTCTATTTAAAAAATTTAAAAAAAAGAAATAAAACAATAGTTAAGCTGGTTACCATGTAGCAGATGAATAATTGACTTCAAAGTGAAGCAAATCAGCATAACATATTTCAGGTTCAGTCGCTGTGGCCTTTTAGAAAAGAAAAAAAAATGGCATCTATTTCTCTTGGTGGAATGTTTTCCTTATCGAGTCTGGCAGCCATAATCCAATGGCAATTGCTCACCTATTGACCTATTTATGTTTGAGTCTTCCCAAAGCATTGCTGAATGACGCTCATCGCCATATGTTCAACATGCAAATGTACAAAATATGATTCAGATGAATCTAATTTCTGTACAAGGAAGCCGACTCTGGATGTGAATAACAAAATAGTTCTGTTGGTTCCTCTAGTTGTCGGTGAAGGATCTTAAATTTACACTATAACATCGTCATCTTCATACTATTTCTCCCCCTCCCTTGCTTCTGCGAAAGAAGAAAAAAATGAGTGTAGCAGAGAATGTATGGCATATCGGGCCTAAACTGTTACTCTAGCTTCAGACCCGAACTAGGCCTACTATTTTCTGACGTCACATTTTCAGTTAAGAGCTCACCCATGGCCCTATCCTCGCATCACTTGACACTCATAAATGATGCAGTTCCATTTAATTCAATTAATCTCCCTCCATAGAACTGCCTGAAATGTATCTTGACGTGCATCTGATAGAACATCGACTTTCAGACAAATGAAATTTCTCGGGACGATCTAATGAAGTGTGTCTGTAAACAGTTGAGTCCCTTTAAGCAAGGCCTTGGTGCATTTAATCCTTGCTTCCCTAAACACAATATTTCATCGGATAGAAACAAACGGAGAGCAATCGCATTCAAATTGGTTGGCGTTTGGCACATGAACTGATCTTCACCAGTTTGCAGTACCAGATCTCCTTTAGACAGAAAACATCTCTGCTCAGTAAGTACCTGATGTGGTATTAAAAAAGAAAAATATCTACTCAATGGCGCAAACGTGCACACCCAGTCCACTGTACGTCATGGCAGACTGAAGACCTACGCAGGTAATGCCTTCCTCTATAATGGACCTGGGGGATGTCTGCGCCACTGACTTTTTACAGTCGCAGCCGCTTACAACGAATCGCCGGGGACATTAAAAAAAAAAATCAACCATGAACAATGAAGAGAAAGATCTAAATAAAAAAAATAAAAAAAGTTTTTCATCCTCATAACACAGCTGTCCACATAATTACACAAAAGCTTGGGTGTCTTTGTGTAATCATGTGGACAGGGTGCCTTTGTGTAATCATGTGGACAGGGTGTCTTTGTGAAATCACGTGGACAGGGTGCCTTTGTGTAATCACGTGGACAGGGTGCCTTTGTGTAATCATGTGGACAGGGTGCCTTTGTGTAATTATGTGGACAGGGTGCCTTTGTGTAATCATGTGGACAGCTGTGCCTTTGTGTAATCATGTGGACAGCTGCTACGGGGATGTTAAACAATTTTGTTGTTGTTTTTGTACATGTACGTGCGGCAGTTCTGTCAAACCTGTTTGATTGTCTCCAATCGGTACCTAAAAATGAGTTCTGACGTGCTGTGGCGCCTTCACCTCCAAAATACCGACTTTTCAACTTCTCTTTGGAAGCCAGAATGGTTTGCATTGTCGACAGCGCAATTTCATATTCTTCCGCTATTTTATCTTCTTCTATTTTGCTGGATGTCTTTTCAACTTCTTGACTTGAACAATTTCAGTTTTTTCGCTTTAGTGACAGGCCTTTGCGACGTACAGACGCCATGATGAAATGGCCTGTTACATCAAAGACTGACATCCTCATACCCTCCTTCTCCTTCACCTCACCCTCGTCCCCCTACCATCTCTCCTCCGTCTACAGTTGCTGAGCTTCACCCCACGTGAGTCGACTGCTCTGCTTCAAAAATCACAGGCACTCGCGTTACAGGACATCAGAACATGATTTTATCGCTTAAGAGTGACAAAGGTGACGTTTTACCATACAACAAACATACAGAAAAAAAATATTGTGTAGGCCTACTTTCAATCTACCTATGTGAAGCTGTACAAGAAAATAAAACAAGCTTGGGTTATGCAGCTAGTCAAACATGTATAAATGTGTGATTTCTTTTGGGAGCAACACATAGGAAACTATATTTCTTCTGTTATGCAAAACATTCCTCCATCTCCCTAGAATAGCATACGACCGTATGAAGCAATATACATGGCAGCCAACTAACCAGCCATCTCCGAAAAATGGTTCCCGAACACAAAAGAAACCACTTCTTTATATCCAGCTTGAACTCTTCATGGAGCCGAAGCTACGGGCGGTTGCTTCGTTGTCCACCGGCGTGATCGCACGCTGGTGGACCCCCAAACCATTTCGTTATAATCGGCATTTCGTTACATCCGACTTCGTTACATCCGACAGATATTTTAGCAATGTAAAGGATTTTTGCCGGGACCAACCTTTTCGCTTCGTTACATTCCACTTCGCTATAAGCGGCCTCGGCTGTAATTTCTTTTAGGTTTTCTTTCCTAACTTTTACTGTATTACTTTTTACTAAGTAGAGGTGTTCTGTTTGTTTTTTCACCCTCCCGTTAACGTGTCTTTGTGGCACAAACTTTAATTTCCCCAACGACTAACGTATTTCTGTGACGATTTGGAGGCGGAAGGAGTGGAGGGCGGGGGGGGTGAGGATTCGGTTATTTCCCTTTTCTCCGGAATGAGCTTTAACACGTTCATTTGCTTTTAAATGGGTCGAGTAGTGAGGATGAGCTCTGAAATCTCTGGACATCACCCCACACACACACACACACACACACACACACACACACACACTCAGTCAATACATTACTCTCTATTCAGCACCTGCCTTCTACATCTGCCACGGAGACAGAGATGACACTGATTCCAGGAAAGTCCTACACTGGTGGATTCCTTGAAGTACACACACTGTTTCAAAACCGAAAGAACTGGGAAGAGAGCCACCAGAGGAGGACGTCTTGAAACCATTGTCATGAACTTCTTTTCCCTCTCACCTTTTCTTTTTCATTCACAGTGTTTCTCTTGGTGTCTGACAGATTTCTTTTCGCCTTAGAGATTCAAAAATAAGAGAGAAAAATAACTTTCTTTTTTTCATTAACGAACACCTTTTTGGTTACCAGTACGTTTCTTTGCTTTGAAACATAGTTATGTGTCTTTATTTAGAACATTTGTCGGTCATCAATGTACAGAACGCATCTCTCACAAACAGTGCATGCTTCTTTGCTAGTCACCCTTCTCCATTGAATTGGCCCCCGTTTATTGCTAACTTCTTGTATAACAGCTCTTCCGTCGGTCCTCTTTCCTTGAGGACGTTGGTTTTTGTGGTCTGCTCTACTTCCATCGTTACAGATATCATCCTGGTTACCTCCCACCTCTCTCGTTACATGTGATCTTCTTTATATCAATGTTTCTCTGGTTGCGGATACATTTTCTGCCATTAAAGCTTGTGTTGTCAGACTGTGTCTCTCAGCACATACAAAACTCTGGTTACTAACGTCTCTCTCGTTACATGCATCACACTGTTTACAAACGTCTCTCTGGTTGCATATGGTTTCAATGTGTGTTACAAACGTGTCTGGTTTAATCGCAGCAAAGTGGTTACCAACGTCTCTCTCGTTACAAATATCGTTCTTTTTACCAGAGCCTCTCTTATCGTTCTCTTTACCAGAGCCTCTCTCTTTACATACGTCACTTTGGTGACCAACGTCTCTCTCAAAAGCACCACCCCCCTCATCAGTAACACCTCTCTTCACCGAAGTGTATATCGCATCAACATCTTTGATGTTGTCAGTAACATCTTCGAGGTCTGTAATACGTCCCTGGTTAGCATCGTCTCTGTTGAAGAAGACAACGCTTTCGCTGGCGACGAACGTTTTGTTAGCAGCATGCTTGCTTTCGGTAGATCCAACACTATAAAAACGTGTCTTGCAACAATCGTCAAGAATGGCACTCTCGTTTGTGAAGCGATTCTCGTTGTCATTAGCAACATCCTCCTCCTCAGCCTTGACTTCATCTACCTCTGTTTCCTCGCGGATCGTCAGCATCTCTTCAACGGCTCGCTCTGCGCATGTCACTCCTCGGCTGCAGAGGCGCGCGCGCTGTGAGGGCATGACCCGCTGGAGGGTGGAGGAAGGGGGACGGGTGGAGGAGGAGGAGGAAGGGGGACGGGAGGATGATGAGGACAGGGTCGTGCTCCAAGTGGAGGAGAGAGCGTCCTCGCTGTCTGGGAAAGAGGGAGGGGGGCGACGCCACAACCGTCGGCACGTGCGACACCACAGCTTCCACAGCTCGAACCTGCACAGAGCGTCGTGTGTGTGTGACCAAGAGCCTACAGTAGATTCTGTGTGCAGTTTCAGGTCAGATTTACATAATATGATGGTATTCATGTTTTCATCTTAAACTCTGGTGTACTGTGCTTGTCTTAATCTTTCAAAGATTTTCGTCCATGAAATTACAGACTTGTGCTCTAAACTCTTATAACACACTGTTTAAACTGAGGTGGGAAGAACAGGGAGGAAAAGATGGAATAAACTAACACACACAGAGGAAGACGCTGGATGTGGGGTGTCGGGGGTAGGATGGAGGGGGGAGGGGGAGGAGGGGGGATGTCAGTTGCAACAATGTAAGCAAGAGAAAATAAGAGGAGGGAGTGAGATATTGGAAGACATTACACACACACACACACACACACACACAAGGTGATGATTTATTTCTATATTATATACCGTTCCTAATGTTATGATTTTTGGTTTCATTTTCCATGACTGTGTTGAAGGCCATTTATGCTCTCAAAACCTTTTTAAGGATAAAGAAAAAGGATGCAACAGTTGGCTCCTGTGAGATCAGCAGCGAAGGAGAACTGTATGGACATGGGACAGAAAACACACCGCAAAAATTTACACTGTATCTACCAGTGCCCATGCAGCCAACCATGAACGCCTAAGCACCACTGGCTAAAGTATTCAGGCACTCTAAATACCAGTGCCCATGTACTCTACCCGCCAATAGCCAGGCGATGCAACAGTTGGTTCTTGTGAGATCAGAAGTGAAGGAGAACTGTATGGACATGGGACAGAAAACACAGTGCTAGAGTCCTTACACTTCATCAACCAGTGCCTGCGCACCCAACTGTGAATGCCCAGGCATCACTTGCTGAAGTACTTAAGCACTGTAATACCAGTGCCCGTGTACGCACCCATCAATACCCACGCACTCAAAATGCCCCTGCATTGTAAACAGCACTCGTGCACTGTAACTAGCGCTTGGCACTCTACCAACCGGTTCCAACTGTACTGTACTTCACCTTTCGTACCGTGTCACCCGGTTCATGAAGCCGTAGATCACGGTTGAGAACACAGGACAGGAACAGCAGGGCCGTGGACGCCATCTCCAGCGAGGGAGACACAGCCACCGCCCGACTCTTCAAGCCGGCCAGCACAACGTACAGGGTCCAGCAGACCAAGAAGGCGACGGAGATGACCACGACGGTCTTCAGCGCCTTGCACTCCGTGAGGAAGGGGCTTCTGCCTCGAGATGCCCCTGCCTTGGGTCCTCCCTCCGTGGAAGATCCTGGGGCAGAGCTGGTGCCGGGTGCAGAGGTGGAGATAGTGGTGGTGGTGGTGGTGGAGGTGGTGGTGGTGGTGACGGAAGCCGGAGAGGGGTAGACCTTGCTGTAACGTCTGCTGTGACGCAGAGCTGCCCTGTACAAATGGATTTTTAAAAAAAAACTTCCTGGATATATCTGTTGTTATTTGTTATATTTCACTGTGTTCATGTTGCTGTCATGATATGCGAGGGGAGAAAAACGAACAAAATCAGATTTATAAACGCTGTAACTGAATCTGTTTTTAGTCAAATGAACGGCGCAAAATGTTAGTGAGCCGGACAGACGTAAGTTCTTATCTCTGCCGACGTGGGACGGACTCTGGGTTCTGCAGTAAAATATAATGGGTTCGTCCTTTCAATATTTATTCTAAATTTAATTCAAATCGGTTGCCTAGTTTTTGCTCGAGTCCTAGAATCGTCCTTTCTTCCTCTTTCGCCCTCAATTTTGATGTGTTCGTGTCTAAACGACTTTGCACCTGTCCACCAAGGTTCATTAAAATCGAATCAACAGATTTTCCGTAACCTTGCAGACAGACAGAAAAACCAGCGAACGTGGGAAAAATCATGACCTTGGTGGAGACAAACTGAATATGCAGCACCATATAGCAATTTAACACAAATGTCAAAACTCTTTAGACTCAGTATTTGACACAAAAAAACAAAAAAAAAGACCGTGAACGCGTTTAACCTGATTGCAAGCATTTGATGTTCACCAGAAACGTTTTAGTTGTAAGAAGTGTAAAAAGAAGTTCTATGGAAATCTGTGGACCAGTGGTATGACGAAGAATCGCCCAAGACTCTTCAGTGGACCTAGAGCACTGACTGAGGTGCATGACAAAATAAGAGTCTGTTTCTAATCTCTCCTTGATTCCGATCCAGAGAGAGGAAAGGTCCAACCTGGTAACACATTCAGAAATTTTACTTTCAGCTAAAGATTCACTAGTAAATATTCACATGATCAGCAAGACAGACCAAACCAGAGAGTTTTCTTTAGCCCAGACAATTCTCTCTCTCTCTCTCTCTCTCTCTCTCTCTCTCTCTCTCTCTCTCTCTCTCTCTCTCTCTCTCTCTCTCTCTCTCTCTCTCTCTAGACACCAAGAAGCCCCAATTCATTCATAGTTTATGAAATCACAAGTTCGAGAAACTTTCCTTGAAACAGACAATTAACAGATGTGGAATGCTTAGGAAAGTTCGAGAATCGTGGGTGTAGTATAGCCAGTCAAAGTGTATGGTCTTTTCTAGACTGTTTTGGAATCATGACGGAGTATAGTCAATAAGAATGCTCGGAACATTAGAAATCAGCGAACATTTGGAAAGCTGGGAGCGAAGCTGGGACATGGCCTTCCATCCGGGGAAGTGCTCAGTCTTGCCTGTCACCCGCAAAAGAACTACTGCTGAGTTCGACTACCATCTGCACGAAGAAAATTGGTAAACGCCACCGCTGCCAAATATCTTGGGGTCACCATCTGTAAAGATTTGAACTGGGACCAGCACATCAACTCCATCTGTGCCAAAGCCAATAAGACCCTCGGCTTTCTCAGGCGAAACATTAAGATCAGTTCCACCCAGATTAAAGAAACAGCTTACAAGACTATGGTCCGACCTATTCTGGAATACGCTTGCACTGTGTGGGATCCGTACACGCAGCGAAACATCGAGAAGATTGAGGCCGTACAACGGAGGGCCGCTCGGTTTGTTGTGAACAGGTATCACAACACGTCAAGTGTCACCGCAATGATAAACAGGCTGGAGTGGCCCTCCCTTCAGAACCGCAGGAAAGAGGCAAGGCTGGCGATGCTTCGCAAGATCTTGTGTGACCAGGCTGTCGTCCCCATATGTAAGAACAAGTTGACACCAGCTCCTGCCAGGCAGAGAAGAGGACACACACAGCAGCTCAGCCTCATACAGTGCAGGACACAATACCGACAACATGCGTTTCTCCCAAGGACCATCCGGGATTGGAACGACCTGTCAGAGACGATGATGGATGGAACCCCAGGCACCTTTGGGTCAGGGGTTCCACACAACTAAACCTGAAATGACAAATCTTAGTTAGATAGTATAAGTAGGATTAGGTTGACACCCATCCCACTCCTTCCTTAGCACTTTTTTTTTGGGGGGGCCGGGTTCACTCTCAGAGAGAATTTGGATCAGCTAGTCTGGAGCCTGTCTCCGGATGAAGAGCGAAAAGTAGTAGCCTGCTGATAAAACCCACATAGAGTAGGTATCTCTCCTGTCATTTATATGCATCAGTTGCCCTTGTTTCTCTCACTATCTCAGGCTTTATCTTTCTATCTTGGCCTTTCTAACTCAGCACAACCTCCATAGTACGGCATAATAATCAGCTTGTTGATTGGGGCCGTCAATTGGATGATGATGATGATGAAATAAAACGGTTGATAACAAAGAGGTAGTAAAGGTACTATTCGCGGAACAGTTTCTGGAAATCTTGGAACTTCTCGTAATTTGGAAGTTTAAAGAGGATTCTAGAAAGATTACGTTGTCTACATATTTAAAAAAAAAAAAAAGATTAAAAGGTCTAAGCATACGTCACCTGATAAACTAACGTTACATAGAACTAAACGCATTCAAAGCAATACCCAAACTGAAGCAATGTTGTTGTTGTTGTCGTACCCTGGCTAAGACTCCAGGGATCATCCGAACAGCCGAAGTACTTGAACACTATGGTACAAATGCATCAGCTGGGGATGAGAACATTACGTGTGACCGTTTTTGATTACTCCGCCACGTGGGCAGTCACACTCCGACTTCGGGAAATTTTGGAGACTGATAATGCTATGCTAGGAGCTTGTCACAACTGAAGACAATCCCCGCATAACTATGCAGAGCATAACAACATTTTGATGTAGCCTTGGTGTTCTTGGTGTTCGGGTGTTTCTTTTTCTTCTTTGCCTTAACTAGGCTGACCCTGGAGAAAGGTCCAGGGACGGTGAGGAAAGACCCACTGACCACAGGGAATGTCCTGTTGACAGTGGGAAAGACTACAACTTTGGATTCTCTCTTGAGGGCACATACGACCGTATGGCGAAAGCTTGGCTGTGTCTGGAGTGGCACTGTCTTCATCTGTCCGTGGGCAGGGGTGAATTGGGTCTGTGGGGTATGCTCGGCAGCTGGAGGGTGGTGTCTTTTGCCGGTGGGCTCTGCAGTCATGAAATACGGGCTGGTACACCAATGGGGGATGCTATTTAAGGCTGTTATGAGTTGCATCCTGCAGTCTGATTTACCTCTGTTCAGGAGCAGCTATGTCCCTTGATATCATAATGGAGTGTCCTGCGCGTGCCTGTACCCATCGTCAACACAGCGCAGGCCTCCAAGGGGGGTACAGGACTGCTCTAAAGGCAGGTGAAGACAGTGCTTCTCTGGGTCCTCCCAGCACCTTCGGGTGTTTCTTTTTCTTCTTTGCCTTAACTAGGCTGACCCGGGAGAAAGGTCCAGGGACGGTGAGGAAAGACCCACTGACCACAGGGAATGTCCTGTTGACAGTGGGAAAGACTACAACTTTGGATTCTCTCTTGAGGGCACATTAAACCGTATGGCGAAAGCTTGGCTGTGTCTGGAGTGGCACTGTCTTCATCTGTCCGTGGGCAGGGGTGGTTGGGTCTGTGGGTGTGCTCGGCAGCTGGAGGGTGGTGTCTTTTGCCGGTGGGCTCTGCAGTCATGAAATACGGGCTGGTACACCCATGGGGGATGCTATTTTAAGGCTGTTATGAGTTGCATCCTGCAGTCTGATTTACCTCTGTTCAGGAGCAGCTATGTCCCTTGATATCTTAATGGAGTGTCCTGCGCGTGCCTGTACCCATCGTCAACACAGCGCAGGCCTCCAAGGGTGGTACAGGACTGCTCTAAAGGCAGGTGAAGACAGTGCTTCTCTGGTCCTCCCCAGCACCTTCGGGTGTTTCTTTTTCTTAACAACATTTTGATGTAGCCTTGGTGTTCTAGCCCGTGTCAATTGGTCTGACACAGCCTTACGCCAAGGCGGAAACTGAAGCAATAAACGATGCTAAGCGAGACTGCTCTGTTCGTAACGACCACAAACACATGCAGGTGACATGCCTGAAGATGCTGCCGTAGCACCAGACGTGGACCAACAGCGGCAGGCCAAAGACAAGGACGAGGAAGAAGAGAGCGTAGCCTTGGTCAGCCCCCCAGTGGACAGAGCACAGGAACTGAGCGGAGTCGAACCCGAACACCCCCAACCCACCAGAGGAGGCACGCCCACCGCCGGACCCATCATCCATGTACCTGTCCACGAGTCACAAAAAGAAAAGAAGGAAGAAAAAACAAAGGAAAAGAAAAGAAGAAGAAAGGAAGAAAAAAAAAAGCACAGGTGTGAATCTCTTATGCACACATCTCATCTTTCACAGGAAAACAATTGTTATGCAGAATTTTGCTATATTTCTTTATTTCTTTATTTATTTATGTTGTTTTTTTTGTGCTCGTTTTCGTTTTGTCACATGTCAGATGCAACTACTACATCAGCTGTGGAATGTCTGCTCTGGCGGATTCTCTCATGAAAAATCTAATATCAACTGCACGAAGTGTGTGGTGTGTGTGTGTGTGTGTGTGGTGTGTGTGGTGTGTGTGTGTGTGGTGTGTGTGTGTGTGTGTGTGTGAGTGTGTTTTGTGCGCGCGCACACACACACAGAGGACAAATTCAATGTATGGGGGGACACATAGGGGACAAAGTCCAAGCTTACCCGCCCCCATTTGCCTCACACACACACACACACACACACACGCACACACACACACACGCGCGCGCGCACACACACACACACACACACACACACACACACACACACACACACACACAACACACACACACACACACACACTGGATAACACTAATTTGATATTCAATGTATGGATGGACACAAAGGAAACAAGTCCTATTTTCACTCGCCCTCATTTGCCTTGATCTCATTCCATGGCTTCCTACAAAAAGAATGGCTTTTCTCTCCGTAGAGCAGCAGTGGATAAGATAAGATAAGATAATGTTGCTTATAGCCCAGCCGACCGCAGAGGGCCACATCAGGGCTGTCACCACGTTGGATGAGGTGGATGTAAAAAGAAGGTGGCTAAATGGGACTTTGATAGATGGTTTGAGAGAATAGACAATGACCTGCTGTAACACCAAGTTCAATGTTTAGCTGAATACGCTGGGTAAGTGGAACGAACTGGCCGTGACTCAAGTCTGATACTTGGTTGAACAGAAGACAAGAGGAGAGAACTGACTGTCAACCTCGGGTGATGTCGATGGAGGAAGGACTAGCGCACAGCCCAAACACACTCACAGCTTGCTTACAATCTCATTCATATATCATGCATTCGTCACATCAAACCACTAGTAAAGTCTATAACTTTACTAAAACATGATCATAGAACGAAACATCAATGCATATGGAATCAAATGAAATAAAACATTCTCTCTTTCCTGAACTTCACAAAATCATTTATCTAAAACATCATTAACTAACCCGGGTATAAATAGATTTCTACTTTACCTGGCCAGGTGATCTTAACTATTCACGAATCACTGTCTTTTTCTTTTCCTTTTTTTTCCCCACTGTCACTTTCACAACACGACACAACTGCTGGCACTGGTGTTTGGGTCTGCTTGCACCGTCAAGCTGGACTGCTGGCACCGGTCAGGCTAACTGCTGGCTTTTGGTCAGTTTGGACTGCCGATGAAAGGGGGCGCTGGCCAAGTATGAGGTCAAACCCCCCCCGGTTCAGATAGAACAGTGACTATCAACATCGATCTGTTCTCCTTTCTTTTTTTCCTGCATTAACGCATTGCACTCTCTCTCTCTCTCCTAGTCTGCTCTATTAAATGGAAAAGGGTTGGCTTTTCTTTTCCTTTTCTTTTCTTTCTTTTTCTCTTCATTATTAGCAACTCTCTTTTCCACATCTCTCTTTAGTCCTCCCTTTGCGACTATATCGGGTGCTAATGCTCAAACTTCACTCCTCTCATCTCTCTGCCTTTCTCCTGCAGAGACTACACCCCAGAACCTCCCCTTTTCTCTCTCTCTCTGTCCCCCTGTTCGTTCTCCCCCTCGTTCTGCTCTTCATCTCCCTCCCTTTTCTCTCCTGCAGAACTATACCCAGAACCCCCTTTCATCTCTCTCTCCCTGTTCGTTCTCATCTCCCTCCCTTCCCTGTAGGCGAGAGCCTACTCCCCGAACTTCTCCCCTCTCTCCTGTCTGTTCTTTTTCCTTCGTTTCTCCCCTCTCTCTCACACCACGCATTACTTTATGCCCTCACTCCGGTCCAAGGCCATACCATTGCATATTCAAATCATGACAGTCACGCCTACACGCCTTACTCTCTGTGGTGGTCAATGGTCATTTAATTGATTAGCTAATTTCACCCCCACCACGCACTACCTTCCCCTTCCTTTCCTGCTTAACCTGCGACGTCCGACTAACAATGGCGCTGGTCCACAAATTGGCTAGATGAGCCTGAGCCAGGCGCTACGACTCGTCTCGCTAGACATCGAGGCGTCGGTCAAACCTGCTTAGTCCGTCTGGTGGGACAGACCGTCTCTGTGGAGCCTCTCCCCTATGCTTAATTGGCTGGATCCGAACCATGGGCCGTCTTCGGGCGCCCAGAATATTGAGTTAGAGCTTATGTCCAAACAACCTGGACCACGACTTGGTTGTTCTTTTTTTTAACCGTGACAATTTCCCCCCTTGCAAAGACTATGCACCGCATCGTCTAAAAAAACCACGGTACAAAAAAAAAAACAACCGAATTTGCTGACACACAGCTACACTTTGCAAATTTTTAAAAAAATACTTTACAACCCAAAAGGGTTTTTAAAAATTATAAAATAAAATCATTAGTGAATACCACTCCAATGAGTTATCATTGACGTGCGCTCTTGCGTATTTCAATTCTTTTTATAACGACCTCTGTGCGCACTTATGCAATTCCCCAAACCTGCGGTTTTGCCACATCTTCTCTTCACAATTTCTATGAAAAGCACAATATAAAAAGCTCACGATCCATGACACTTCACTGGGAATCTCCATCCTCACTTATTGCAAATAATGCATTACTACACAAGCAAACTGAAAGCTCCAAGCAAAAACCTACATTCACATGAACAAGTCTCACAAAGAAAATATGAACAAGTCTCACACAGAAAATATGAACCATACCAGCTGGAATGAACCCATATCCAATCAACATAACTGTAATCAACACATATTATCAACAAAGCACCCCGGGATGTGACTGACTTCCTCTGAGTTGCAGCTTGCTAGACTACGCGACTTAAATATCAGCTCCGACAATTCTGTCGACCGGGAAAATGTACTGCACTCGGTACCTGTAGGGCGCAGTGCCATTGCCCAAACGCAGCATTTCCTGCGGGTTTTTCAACTGCGCCTCCTGCAGGAATTTGAGTGGTTGATGATCTGTCTCTATCACGAACTCTTTCCCATACAAGTATTTGTGGAACTTCTGCACGGCCCACACAACAGCTAAACACCTCCTTCTCTACTGTTTCGACCCTTCTTCACACTTTGTCAACTTCCTGCTAGCATACTTCACAGGAAACTCGACTCCTTCATGCTCCTGCAACATTTCTGCACCTATCCCCACCGCCTGATGCATCGTCCGCAACAAAAATGGTTGGACATATCCGGTAGCTTCAAGATGGGACGGGAACCTAGTCTTTCCAACACTGTCTGCAGTGCTTGCTCTGCAGCGTCTGACACACTCGCCCCCCCCCCCCCGGTTTCCCTGCCTTGAAACCCAAAACACTGAGAGGACTCGTGATCGCAGCGAAATTTGGAACAAACTCCCTAAAAGAAACCAAAAAAACCTAGCAGACTCCTGACTTCTGTTTTGGTCTTTGGCTTTTGAATTCATCAACTTCTCCACCTTTCCTCTTCCGGCTGCTTTGTGTCGCCTCCGACAACAAAACCTAGGAACTCCTACTGTCTAGCCCTTCATACAGTGACACATCCCTGTTTTGACTCTTCTGGAAACTTAGGCAACAAAATCTCCCCTTCTCCCGCTGGGTCTCTTTCACCTCATCAATGATTGCTGCTGCGCCATGTGGGTGAGTCTCACGCGAATATATTTGCGGAGAAATTCGCATGGAAAAGTTTTAGTTCCCATCACATCAATTCGTAATCCCGACCGACCCTTTTCAGTGATGGTGAATGGTCCTTTCCAATGCATCAGCAGCTTTTTGTGACCCGTGGGAAGCAGTAACAGGGGCTTGATTCTCCCGCCTGAGGGAAATTGCTTCCTCATCTTCCTGTTTATATTGCTTCTTCGGAACGACCCTAGCTTCCTGCAAACTTTCCTTTGCAAACTTGCATGTCATACCTGTGCCCACCCTTTGGAACAGGGCGAGATTGGCCCATCAGATCAACAGCCACTCTCCTGAACCGGGGTGTCAATTAAAGGGGGATGTTTTAAGAGGGGCCTTTCCCCTTCACCCCTCTTTTGGCTGACCTTTGACACACGTCACATGACATGCAGAAACGCTTTATATCTGCCATTGCTCCGCCAATGAAAGTCATCAAGATTCGGTCAGCTGTTTTGCTGGTGCCGAGATGACCCGCCATGAGCGACTCGTGACCCACTGACAAAGACAGGTCACGATAACCTGCTGGTACCTCTAACTGAGTGGTCACCTTACCTGTCTTCCCCTTGGTGAATACCCGGTACAACAGCCCGCCTTTCACAAGAAATTCTTTTCTCACCTCCTCTAACCTCCTGTTTCTCTCCACCTCTTGCCAACTCCCAAACTTCGCGAGCGAAGGGTCTGTTTCCTGTGCAGCCCTAAACTCATCAGGCGACACTCTATGCCCGACTTCCTTCCTGGAACAACTAACGGTTTTAACAACCTTTTCCTCCTTCTTGCCCCCGTGTTTGAACTGCTGCCCCTGTAGCAGTCAACAACTCAGGGTCCCTGGATCCCTTGCCCCTGGAATATTTTCCCAAAGATCAAATCATGAAGGGGTTTTCTCCATCACCAACGCAGACAACTCGCCTGAAAGTAAGGGTACGTACTTCTAAACTTAGCAACTGGGAACTCCCTCACAGTCCATCGATTAGAGTACAGGTCTGGATTGCCCTGTCAAATCCCCTTTCTCGACCGCGTTGTTCGTACTACCCCGCATGAAAACCAGTGTCTCGTAACACTTCAAAAATCCTCCTGGCCAATCACCCTTCTCCACTGGGAACGACCCACTTCAGCCTAGTGCCCTCCATCCCTGAAAAATGACTGCTGTCCAAAATGCTAGCCATAGCCCCACTCCACCCTCTTCAGACTAACCCTTTTGGTTCCACTGCGTCGTTTCCCTTGACGACCCTTATCCACCCCTTGCAAGGCTGCGCCTTCTGGAACCTCATGCGACAATCCCTCCCACATGTCCCTTCTTGTGCAATGAAAAACTAATTTCCCTTTTGCCCTTCCTTCTGCCCCACCACTGGTTGCAGACTTTGCAAAACTCCCCCGGTCTCCTTGGGACATATCTTTCCCCCTGTTCCTAAACACCTGTTTTCTCCTGCACCTTAGTGCCGAAAACGTGCTCTCTTACACCTCTGCGAAACTTCACAACCTCCTGCTGTCTCTGGCTGCTCTCTTTCAAATGTATGGTTAACTCAGGGCCGCAACCTGACAAAATCTGTTCCTTCATAACTAGCTCTTTCAACTCAGCGAACTCCTTCTTCGTACCACTCAACTCTAACCATTTCTCAAAATAGTGATCCAAACGTGCACCAAACTGAGTGTACGTTTCACCTGCTTGTAATTTAGCTGAACGAAATTTCTTCCTGAACCCCTCCTCTGTGAGGTCAAATCCCTCATCAATGATTCCTTCACCGCCCAAAATCAGATTGGTGTCTGCTGGCAATGCAGTGAAAATCTGTAATGCCTTACCCGTCAATAGCGCTGACAAAATGACTGCCCACTCTTCTGGAGGCCAACCCTGACTGGTCGCAAACGTTTCGAAACGACTGATGTATGCATCAATCGAATCGGTTCCTTCAGAGAATTTTGGCAACTTGGGTCGGGGGGCATAGCTGCGCACAGAGTCACTGGAAACTGAACTCCCATCCTCGGTGGTCTCCCTTTGTATTCTCACTTTCTCTAACTCTAATTGAACCTTTAATCTTTCTGTTTCCTGCTTCATTCTTTCTGTTTCCTGCGCTTCCCTTATTCTTTCTGTTTCCTGCTTCATTCTTTCTGTTTCCTGCGTTTCTTTATCATTGTTAGCCTGAATCCTTAATTTTTCTATTTCTTGCGCTTCTACTGCGACACGTCGTCTTTCCGCGCATTCATCCCTTTCCATCTTTTGTTGGTTTTCAACAAATGCACGCAACTCATCTCCCGAATAGCCTAAATCACGAGCGACGCTCACAAGTTGTTCAATAGGGGTGTTCTTTTCTTCCGCCATTATATCTCCCTTTTTTTTTTTTTTTTGGAACAAGATTTATTACTACGACAGCCAAACTGGTGGTTACCGACACGAGTGACGTAATAGCACAATCCTATGAATGATAATATTAGCTTGGGACAACGTAGTCAGTTTTTATAAGACGCCCAGCGCCTGACCCAACTATGAGAGCGAATTATAGGCAATCTGTGCGAAATAAGTACTCTGGGGCTGAAATGCCAAGCCTAGTATTAACTATCTTGGAAGCAATGCCAAGCCTAGTATTTAACTATCTTGGGAACATACAGTAAGACAACCCCTTGTCTTAGGATTACAATACTTGAATCCCACCCAGCTTCCTCTCTGAGAAGTTGAACAATTATAATAAATGGACCAGAATATCCTGGCAGGCTCGCCAATAAATTGTCAACCTCGGGTGATGTCGATGGAGGAAGGACTAGCGCACAGCCCAAACACACTCACAGCTTGCTTACAATCTCATTCATATATCATGCATTCGTCACATCAAACCACTAGTAAAGTCTATAACTTTACTACACATGATCATAGAACGAAACATCAATGCATATGGAATCAAATGAAATAAAACATTCTCTCTTTCCTGAACTTCACAAAATCATTTATCTAAAACATCATTAACTAACCCGGGTATAAATAGATTTCTACTTTACCTGGCCAGGTGATCTTAACTATTCACGAATCACTGTCTTTTTCTTTTCCTTTTTTTTTCTCACTGTCACTTTCACAACACGACACAACTGCTGGCACTGGTGTTGGTCTGCTTGCACCGGTCAAGCTGGACTGCTGGCACCGGTCAGGCTGAACTGCTGGCGTTGGTCAGGTTGGACTGCCGATGAAAGTGGCGCTGGCCAAGTATGAGGTCGAACCCCCGGTTCAGATAGAACAGTGACTATCAACATCGATCTGTTCTCCTTTCTTTCTTCCTGCATTAACGCATTGCACTCTCTCTCTCTCTCCTAGTCTGCTCTATTAAATGGACATGGTTGCTTTTCTTTTCCTTTTCTTTTCTTTCTTTTTCTCTTCATTAGTTAGCAACTCTCTCTTTCCACATCTCTCTTTAGTCCTCCCTTTGCAGACTATATCTGGTGCTAATGCTCAAACTTCACTCCTCTCATCTCTCTGCCTTTCTCCTGCAGAGACTACACCCCAGAACCTCTCTCTCTCTCTCTGTCTCCCTGTTCGTTTCTCCCCCTCGTTCTGCTCTTCATCTCCTGCCTTTTCTCTCCTGCAGAGACTATACCCAGAACCTCCTCATCTCTCTCTCCCTGTTCGTTCTCATCTCCCTGCCTTCCTGTAGGCGAGAGCCTACTCCCCCGAACTTCTCCCTCTCTCTCTCTGTCTGTTCGTTTTCTTCGTTCTCCCCTCTCTCTCACTCACGCATTACTTTATGCCCTCACTCCGTGTCCAAGGGCCAGTACCATTGCATATTCAAATCATGACAGTCACGCCTACACGCCTTACTCTCTGTGGTGGTCAATTGGTCATTTAATTGATTAGCTAGATTTCACCCCCACCACGCACTACCTTCCCCCCTTCCTTTCCTGCTTTAACCTGCGACGTCCGACTAACAATGGCGCTGGTTCCACAAATTGGCTAGATGAGCCTGAGCCAGGCGCTACGACTCGTCTCGCTAGACATCGAGGCGTCGGTCAAACCTGCTTAGTCCGTCTGGTCGGACAGACCGTCTCTGTGGAGCCTCTCCCCTATGCTTAATTGGCTGGATCCGAACCATGGGGCCGTCTTCGTGGCGCCCAGAATATTTGAGTTAGAGCTTATGTCCAAACAACCTGGACCACGACTTGGTTGTTCTATTTTTAACCGTGACACTGACAATGACAATGATCTACTGTAATACTGAAGTCCGATTTCGGGGCGAAAAGAGACGAGGTGAGGAGAACTGACGATGACTTGTTAGAAAATTGATGCCAAGGCTATGAATATATATACAAGAGAAGTGAAGAGAATTAACAATGACCTGTTAGAACTTTGATGTCTAGGATCTGGATGAAGACACAGGGGAAGTGAAGAGAATTAACAATGACCTGTTAGAACTTTGATGTCTAGGATCTGGATGAAAACACAGGGGAAGTGAAGAGAATTCACACTGTCCTACTATATAGGGGTGAAAACAAAGGAAGACCGGAGAGAATTACTTTAATATGTAAGTCCAGTTTCTGAGTGAACGTATTAGGGCAAGTGAAAAACACTGAAAATCACCTCCTCAGATGTTACAAAGTCCCCAAATAACCTACTCGGGTATTACAAAGTCCCATTTCTGTATGAACACATACTGGAAGTGGAGGACTAACAATGACATAACTTTATACAACAGGGCAATCTTGGGTGAGCACATAAGAAAAGCGGAGAGAATTGACAATAACCTACTATAATTCTACAGTCGAATTTCTGGGTGAACACAAGGGGGAGGGGAGACAACTGACAATGAGCTCTGGGTGAACACAAGGGAAAGGGAGACAATTGACAATAAATTACTATAATTCTGCAATCGAATGTCTGGGTGAACAGAAGGGGGAGGGGAGACAACTGACAATGACCTGCAATGACACTGATGGCCAGAGTCGGGGTGAACACAGAGGGGTAGCGGAGGGGGTTGACGATGGCGGAGTTCCGGTCCAGGGAGATGACCATCAGAGTGTAGTGCAGCGCCACCACCACAACCACGAGCAGACAACTCTGACCGCGACAACAGGTGTCGCTCAGCACCCACTTCCCGTGTAGCACCGAAGCCACACATAACGGCAGAATCAGGAGACTCACGAGACCATGGAAAATAAAACAGAATAACGAATAATAATGAACAAAAAATACATGAATGAATGAATGAATAAATAAATACATGAATGAATGAATGAATAAATAAATACATGAATGAATGAATGAATAAATAAATACATGAATGAATGAATGAATAAATAAATACATGAATGAATGAATGAATAAATAAATACATGAATGAATGAATGAATAAATAAATACATGAATGAATGAATGAATAAATAAATACATGTATGAATGAATGAATCCAGTCACCTTGTTAAGGGCTAAACAGCCATCTTGATCAGTCGGTTGGTTGGCTAACCCATCTACAACAGTCTGTCAAAGGCTGAGTACCACTAGTTATGACAATAATGATTACCTACCTTCGCCAATTTAATGACGATGTCCATGGATTCGGGTTTTTTTTCGCCGACATCTGTAGATATTTAGAATGAAGTGTTTTCTGGGATGACAAGTCTGTCTGTTCGGCTTGCGCGTACTGCAATATATTTTCTTTCTTTCTATACCCCGAAGCTTCTTAAATACACCAACTTGTTGATCACCCACTGATCTAAATATTTGTCGTTGCTAATGTTGAGCATTTCAATTTTTCTAGGTTACTAAACCTACACACACACACACACACACACACACACACACACACACACACACACACACACACACAAGAGAGAGAGAGAGAGAGAGAGAGAGAGAGAGAGAGAGAGAGAGGAGAGAGAGAGAGAGAGAGAGAGAGAGAGAGAGAGAAGCTGGCACGCTTAAGGATGGGAGAGCACACACACACACACACACACACACACACACACACACACACACACATACACACACACACGCACGCACGCACGCACGCACACACATATACACACACGCACACTTCTTGGTCTAGAAAGTGTAAAACAACGAATCATAAAGGGATAGATATTGTCACGAAAATATCCTATTCTTAGAAACTTGGAATGCTACGGATCACTTCAAATTTCATAAACAAATTTCATAAACATGTACACTTCAAATTTCATAAACATAAACCTTTTTTTTTTCTTGTCGTTTATACAGAAATTACGCCGTAAAATATGCATCCTACTTAATGAACCAGTTCCTATAACGAAAAAAAAAAGTTGGTAAAGCTGTTATGAAGCAGAATAAAACAGTCGAAAGAGGATACGCTCCATCAGATATTTCCTGAAAGAAAATTGGAAATTTATTCAGCATGAAAGTTTGTATCCAATATACATGAACCGGTAAATTTTGTTACTTGCAGTGGTTGGATATCCTCAATAAAAACAATAGGCCTACATAAGAAATTCTAACAAACGACAATACCATCGCAGATACATATACAAAGGAGCTAAAATGTATAAGGAACAGGGTCGGGGATATGCTTGTGAGCGTATGCGGGCGCGTGTGTT